>ML661902.1:25512563-25916086 GCA_007570785.1 Antilocapra americana | reverse complement strand
TCTGGTATTCCCATCTCTTTCAGAGTTTTCCACAGTTTATTCTGATCTACACAGTCAAAGGCTTTGGCATAGTCAATAAAGCAAAAATAGATGCTTTTCTGGAACACTTTTTCGATGATCCAGCAGATGTTGGCAATTTGATCTCTGGTTCCTCTGCCTTTTCTAAAACCAGCTTGAACATCTGGAAGTTCATGGTTAACGTATTGCTGAAGCCTGGCTTGAAGAATTTTGAGCATTACTTTACTAGTGTGTGAGATGAGCACAATTATGCGGTAGCTTGGGCATTCTTTGGCATTGCCTTTCTTAGGGACTGGGATGAAAACTGACCTTTTCCAGTCCTGAGGCCATTGCTGAGTTTTCCATATTTGCTGTCATATTGAGTGCAGCACTTTCACAGCATCATCTTTCAGGGTTTGAAATAGCTCAACTGGAATTCCATCACCTCCATTAGCTTTGTTCATAGTGATGCTTTAATGCCACTTGACTTCACATTCCAGGATGTCTGGCTCTAGGTGAGTGATCACACCATCGTGATTATCTGGGTCATGAAGATCTTTTTTGTACATTTCTTCTGTGTATTCTTGCCACCTTTTCTTAATATCTTCTGCTTCTGTTAGGTCCATACCATTTCTTTCCTTTAGTGAGCCCATCTTTGTATGAAATGTTCCCTTGGTATCTCTAATTTTCTTGAAGAGATCTCTATATACCTATCAATAATCACTTAAATGTCAATGGACTAAATGCTTCAATCAAAGAACGTTGGGTGACTGATTTGATTAAAAAACAGGACCCCTGCCCATGGTGGATTCATATCAATGTATGGCAAAACCAACACAATATTATAAAGAAAAAAGTCTTTCTTGAATTCGTTACAATAAAAAAAAATGAAAACACCAAAATAAATAAGTGAATAAAATTTCTTAGTAGCATAAAAAATAAATAAATAAAAAACAGGACTCATCTATATGCCGCCTTGTAAGAGACTCACTTCAGAACTAAATACACACATGCAGAAATTGAAAATGAAAAAAGATATTCCATGCAAATAGAAATGAAAAGAAAGGTGGATAGTGATACTCTTATCAAACAAAGTAGGCTTTTACACAATGATAAAGGTGTCAATATAAGAAGATATAACATTCATAAACAAACATGTACCTAAATATATAGAGGAAATAGTAACAGACATAAAGTGAGAAACTGACAGTAATACAGCAATATTAGGAAACATTAATACTTCATTTATATCAATGGATAGACCATCCAGACAGAAAGTCAATAAGAAAACAGTGGCCATAAATAACACATTAGGCCAGTTGGGCTTAATAGATATCTACAGCATTCACATTCTTTTTAAGTACTTACGGAATATTCTCTGGGGATAGCACAAGTACTAGGCCACAAAATAAAGGTCATAAAACTTAAGAAGAAAGAAATGATACCAAGCATCTTGTCTGACCACAATGTTATGAAACCAAAACTCAACTGCAGGAAGAAAAATGGAAAAAAGTATGAATACATGGAGACGAAACAACATGCCATTTAAAACCAACAGGTCACCGGAGAAGTCAAAGAGGAAATCGGAAAACACCTTGAGGTGAGTGAAAATAAAAACACAACTTTTCACAACCCATGGGATGCAGGACAAGTGGGTCTAATAGGGAGGTTTTTAGTGATACAATCCTACCTCAAGAAACAATAAAATCCCAAATAACTGACCTTATCTACTATCTAAAGGAATTAGAAAAAAGACAAAGCCCAAGGTCAGCAGAGGGAAGGAAATAATAAAGATTATAGTGGAAATAGATAAAATAGAGATAAAATAATAGAAAAGATTAATGAGACCAAGACCTTTTTTTTGACAACATAAAAATCAATGGATAAAAATTTAACCAGGTTCATTAAGGAAACAAGAGAGAGGATCCAAATAAACAAAATTAGAGATCAAAGAGGAGAAGTTACAACTGATATCACAGAAATGAAATCATAAGCAAATAGTAGAAACAGCTGTATGCCAACAAATTGGACAACCTAAAAGAAATGAATAAATTCCGAGAAACACACAATCTTCTAGGACTGAATCAAGAAGAAATATATAACTTGCACAGATTTGGTTAGTAGTTTGGAAATTGAATCAGTAATTTGAAAAACTCCAAACTAAAGTCCAGGACTGCAAGGTTTCACAGGGGAATTCTACCAAGCATATAAGAAAATGTTAATACTGATCCTTCTCAAGCCATTCCAAAAAATTTGAAGAGAAGGGAACACTTTCAAATTCATTTAACAAGGCCACCGTTACCTGATACTGAAACCAAACAAAGACACTATCAAAGGAGTAAAATTACAGGCCAATATCTCTGATGAATATAAATTAAAAAATTCTAAAAAAATATTAGCAAACTCAATTCAACATGTATATGAAGGATCAATCTAAAGGAAATCAACTGTGAATACTCATTGGAAGGACTGATGTTGAAGTTGAAGCTCCAATACTTTGGCCACCTGATGCAAACAGCCGATTCATTGGAAAAGACCCTGATGCTGGGAAAGATTGAAGGCAAAAGGAGAAGAGGGTGACAGAGGGTGAGATGATTGGATAACATCATTGATTCAATGGACATGAACTTGGGCAAATTCTGGAAGATAGTGAGGGACAGGGAGGCCTGGTGTGCTGCAGTCCAGGGGGTCTCAAAGAATTGGACACAACTCTTGGTGACCAAACAAAAACAATTTCAAGAAGGATCATACACCATGATCAAGTGGGATTTATCCTAGGGATGCAAGGGTGGATAAATATATGCAAGTCAACCAATGTGATACACCACATTAAAAAAATGAAGGATAAAAATGACAAGAGTATCTCAATGGCTGCAGAGGGGGTACTGACAAAATTCAGTATCCATTCATGATTTTAAAAAAAGCCTCTCAGCCAAGTTACTATAGATGGAACATATCTCAACATAATAAAGGCTATTTATGACAAACCTACAGCTAACATTATACTCAGTGGTGAAAAGCTACAAGTTTATACTCCAAGATCAGAAGGTGGGCACTCCAAGACAAGGGTGCCCACTCTTGCCATTTCTATTTAACATAGTATTAGAGGTCCTAGTCACAGACATCAAGCAAAACGTAGAAGGCATCCAAATTGGAAGAGAAGTAAAACTGCCACTATTTGAAAATGACATGATACTATCTATACATAGAAAACCCCAAAGTCATCACGACACTGCTAGAACTAGTAAGTGAAATCAGCAAAATTGTAGGATACAAGGTTAATATACAGAAATCTGTTGCTTTTCTATATACTAATAATGAACTATCAAGAAGAGAAAGTAAGAAAATAACTCCATTTATAGCTGCATAAAGAAGAATAAAATACCTAGGGATAAATGTAACCAAAGAGATAAAAGACCTATACTTTGAAAACTGTAAGACATTAAAGAAGGAAACTGAAGATGATACAAACAAATGGAAAGATATCCCATGTTTATGGAATGAAAGAATTGATATTATTGAAGTGTTCATACTGCCCAAAGCAATGTATAGATTTAATGCAATTCCTATCAAAGTACCCATGACATTTCTTGAAAAGCTAGAACAAATATTCCTAAAATTTGCATGGGAACATGAAAGACCCCAAATAGCCAAAACAATCTTGTGGAAAAAGAACAAAGCCAAAGGTATCATGGTCTCTGACTTCAGACTATTCAGCCAAGCTACAGTAATAATATATATATATATATGATACTAGCACAAAAAACTAGACCCGTAGGTCAATGGAGCAGAATAGAGAACCCCTAAATAAACCGAGGCACATATGGTCAATTAATCTATATCAAAGGAGGCAATAATATACAGTGGGGGAAAAGACAACCTCTTCATAAGTGGCACTGGGAAAACTGGACAGCTACATGTGCAAGAATGAAATTATAACACTGTCTCATCTCATATACAAACATAGACTCAAAATGGATGAAAGGCCTAAATGTAAGAAGGTAAACCATAAAACTACTTGAGGAAAACATTGACAGTACACTCTTTGACATAGGTCTTAGCAATGTTTTTTTTTTTTTTGATCTGTCTCCTCAAACATAGGAAACAGAAACAAAAATAAACAAATAGGACCCAATGAAACTCAAAAGCATTAGTGTAGCAAAGGAAACCATAAACAAAATGTAAAGACTACCTACAAATCGGGAGAGAATATTTGAAAACAATGCCACTGACAAGGGCTTAATTTCCAAAATATACAAACAGCTCATAAAACTCAATATCAAAAACAAACACACAAACAGCCCAATTAAAAAATAGGCAGAGGACCTGAATAGACGTTTTCCAAAGAGGACATACAGATGGCCACTGAAAAGATTCTCAACATCGTTAGTCATCAGGGAAATGCCAGTCAAAACCACCTTGAGAAATCACATCCTGCCTGTCAGAAGGGCCATCATCAAAAAGGGAGCAAAGACAAGTGTTGGCAAGAATGTGGAAAATAAGGAACTCTAGCATACTGTTGGTGTGAATGTGAATTGATGCAGCCAGCATGGAAAACAGTAGAGAGGTTCCTCACAAAATTTAAGATAGAACTACCATGAGATTCAGTGATTCCTCTTCTGGATGTATCTGAACTAAACAGAAGCACCAATTCCCAAAGCTATGTGAACCCCAGTGTTCATGGCGTCATCATTTGCAGTAGCCAGGATATGGAAGCAAACGAAGTGCCTATCAATGGATGGATGGATAAAGAAGATGTTAAGATGAAGAGGTTCAAACGACTTGGTATAAAATAAAGAAGGCACACGGATGTATTGTACAGTACAAGGAATATAGGCAATATTGTATCATAACTCTATGTGACGTGTCATCTATAAAACATCGATTATGCTGTTCACCTGTTCACTGTGGTGTTAACCTGAAGCAAATATAATATTGTAAGGTAGCAGTAGTGCTAAAGAACCTGCCTGCCAATACAGAGGATGCAAACGACTCGGGTTCCATCCCCGGGTCAGGAAGATCCCCTGGAGGAGGGCATGGCAACCCACTCCAGGATTCTTGGGATTTATTTTGCCTGCAGTTGGCTATGGCCTTCTCCCCATCTTCACCATCAGACCCGCTGTGGGCTGCTTCTTGTGGAAGCTTCTGGATAAAAATCACCAGTCCTTCATGCAGTGTTTAGGGCATACTCTCACATCTCTCTGGTTTGCCTTCCCTCCTTAGAGAAGGTGTCCTGGGTCCTCGTGGACAGCCGACACCCCTTTGCTAGGGAGGCGTCGTGTCTGTCCTTCTGACTGCCCAGTCTGCTTGGTCTTTGAGAATCACCAGGGCCAGAAAGTTCCTTGGCTCCTTGGGAGGAATTCCCGCATCCTGCCTTTCACCTGCCTTGCCCGTCTGACTTTTCGGGAGCTGGGGGCAGCGGTGCACTGGAGTGGGGTGGCATTCCTGTCTGATCTGCACTATGCCGTCTGGTGCGGAGCTGAGTGACCTAGCCTGATTGCCTCCAGGGGAGGGGGTCAGGCAGAGAGACCGTGGGCGGCCTCCGCATGAATTAACATGAAGCTGGACTTGCAGTCAGAGTGGGCTCATCCCTGTGGCTCCTCCCTCCTGCCGGAAGTGGCCACCAGCTTGAGAGCTGCGGCTGGTGAGTCTGCGACAGATGGTGAGGCCCAGGGAAGGGGCTGGAACAAACCATGCTTCCGTTTTTGTAATTGTTGACCCGACTTTGATCTCAAGCAACCGGATCTTCAGGGTGCTTTTAATGCCCAGTTCGGGAGTCTGTTCGGCCCCCGTGCACCCTGGACACGGAGTGACTCATCTCATGGTGTGAGGGAGGCTCTGATGCTTCCTGTGAGACACACCAGAGGAGGTCTAAGTGAGGTCTAAGCCCGCACTTAGACCTCCATCCCCTCCACCCCCTAGTGGGTCGCCCATCCCTGTGGGCAGGCAGGGCAGCTCAGGGACCCTCCATAGGGCGGTACCAAGGGCCCCTGAATTCTACCTCCTGTCCCCATCTCTGACTCCCGGGGACGTGGTGTCCGCTCTGAGCTCCATCCAGGCTCCAAGGAAAGCCACGTTCCTGGAGTCTCACGACTCGGCAGTCAGCACCACGGGGTAGTAGGCTGAGAGCACGTGCTCTTTTCATTGATGCAGCAAAAACCAAACTCTGGGGGACGTGTGGAGGAAATGAGGGCAAGAATGCAAGAGGAACATGGGACCTGGCACATTTCCCGAGCCTGTCGGCCCAACGCGCGCCTGCACCTCGTACCCTCCCTGCCTTGAGGGACCCCACTTGGGAAGCCTTCATGGGCTCCTCCTTCAGAGCTGGATTTGGGGACATGGACGACTAGGACAAGGGCTGGACAGCCCTGGGAGCCAGCCCGGGGGGCCAGGGAGCAGGTGAGGGGGCAGCAAGCCCCAGCTGGGGGTGCAGGAGCCGGCCCGCGAGAGGGGAAGCAAGTGTGAAATGGTGATGCATTTTGGAACGCCTGTGGATGGGAGACAGGCCAGCTTGGAAGTGGTCCCCCATAAGGAAACCGCAGTGCTGTGAACCGCAAGGGTGTCTTCTGAAACCATCTTCTGATTCTTGCTGATTTTTGTATGGCTGCGTGTCTTCATTCGTTACTCAGCACAGAGCCCCTGCTTCAGCTCTGGGGTCACAGGGCTCCACCAGCCACCCACACGGTCCTCAGGGAGACGCTGGGACAAATACAGGTCCAGATGATAATGTAGGTGCCACAGAGGGCTGCGCCCCAAGCAGGACTCTCAGGCCACAGTTGTCTCATCGCCCTATGGGGCAAGTGGCTCCCTGCAGGATTCCCAGCCCAGCCCAAGTCTGAGTGGCTTTCTGCCTGCGGGGCTTGGCACTTCGGCACTTTTGGGCTTCCTAATATGTGTCTTCAGAATCAGTTGCAGATGGCAGTGAGAGAGCTGAGCCTGCTCTGTGAGCAGGAACCCTGAGGTGTGTGGGGTCAAGGACAGAACAAGGGCAGAAGGGTGAAGGTGAGGGCTGATCTTACTCTACCCAGACATGACTTCAAAGCTGTCTTTACAAGGTCCCAAGTCAACATAGCAACACCAAGAAACCTGCCCTGGATTTCGGGGACCCGCGGGGGCATTGTTCACCTCTTCCTGGAGGAGCGGGTCGGAAGGCTTTATCTTGCGTGAGTTTCCTATGGCCTCGGTTAACAAGTCACCATCCTCTTGGGGGCTCACAACGCAGATGCCTTCTCTTACGGTTCTGGAGGTTGAAGTTCTGAGGCGGGTCTCCCGGGCTAAAATCAAGGTGTCAGGAGGGCTGTGTTCCTTTTGGAGGCTCCAGGGAGAGTTCATTTCTGTTTCCAGCTTCTGGAAGCCACACACGCTTCTCAGTTTGTGACCCTTTCAACTCCATCTTCAGAGCCAGTAGCAGCGGCTGGGTCTTGCCCAGACCACCTCTCCTGCTGGCCTTGTTCCCATTCTAAGCACCCCTGTGATGACACTCTGGGCTTCCCCAGTGGTTTAGTGGGTAAGGAATCTGCCTGCCAGTGCAAAAGACAGGAGAGACGGGTTTGATCCCTGGGTTGGGAAGATTCCCCTGGAGCAAGAAATGGCAACCCACTGCAGCATTCTTGTGTGGGAAATGCCACGGACCGAGGAGCCCAATAGTCTGCAGAGTTGCAAAGAGTTGGACAGAACTGAGTGACAAAGCACGAGGAAAAAAAGGTGCAAATGTGATGACACTGAGTTCAGACTTGGAGAACTCAAGATCATCTTTCTATTTTAAGGGCAACTGAGTAGCATCCTTAATCCCATCTCCATGGGAACTGTCCATCCTTAGTCCATTCCTTTGACATGTAACACAAACTCACAGGTTCCCTAGATTAAGATGTAGGCATCTTTGGAGAGGGGATGGGCATCACTCTGCCCCCACGGTTTCCCATGGTTTCTTCTGCATGGGCAGGTGGATCTTTACCGCTGTGCCACCTGGGAAGCCCCAGGGTTTCCCAGAGGAGGTGGCATTTTAAGGGATTCTTAAAGTAAGCAGAGCGTGTTGGGGACCAGGGCAGTGACATTAGGGTTCCCTTCCCTAAAGTACAAATCAAGGGGGTCTCCTTGAAAGGTAGGGTAAGGCTGAGGGGGCGGGGAGTAGAGGTGGGAAATGGGGCAGTTTTTGAAAAGGCTGGGCAGAGGTCAGCCTGGGGGAGAACAGCTCCCCTATCAGCAAGTCCCTCAAGCTCCCCGTTTTCAGAGGAAGTGGCCCCAGACAGGCTGATGGGCTGTGGCGGCAGGCACAGGCAGAGCCGTCCTGAGTCTGTATCTGGAGGCAGGCAGGATGCTGGACTTGGGGAGCCCGGAGCCCGCCAGACATCTATCCAGGCTAATGGAGTCCCTGCACATAGTAAAGCCAGCCAGGTCAGGTCCAAAGGCACACACTGTACTCTGCAGCCATTTAAAATTTTGCCAAAACCCCTGGTTTCGAGCCAGAAAGAGGACCTCTAGTTGGAATTGGGCTGGAGCGAGGGGAGTGGCGGTTGGGGCCAGGGCTGTGGTACCGCTGTAATTGTTTCATAACATACTCAGTTAATTTATTTGTTTTGACTTGCGCCTTTTAAATAGGGTTTCATCATTGTCTGTGTTTTCCATCTTATCCTGTTACCCGGGTAGGAGGCCTTGTATTTGTTTACTCCTGGGACGCTTGGCATCCCCAAAGTCCCACTTGATCAGCCGGGCAGGGAGGCAGTATTTTTATAGCCTGAGCTTGCTGGTGCCTCGCCTCCTTCTCCATTTTCACCCTGCTTGTTGATTTGAACAGCCGCCACGACAGCGTTCTTCTTCTGATTTCGCACCGGAGTGAATTCCAGGGGAGAACATGGGTCTGTCGCCTTCCGACCGCCATCTGCCTGCTGTGCCCGGTCCCAGGCCTTCCACAGCCGCGCCTCAGCAGCCCTGTTGGCCCCGAGCTCAGAAGGCAGTGAGGTGTGAGGAGGACCCCGGAAGGCAGAGGGAGGCAAGAGGCGGTGGCCGGGCCTCGCTAGGCTCCTGCCAGGGGCAGGACCCTGCGGTCACAGCCTGGGGCTCAGCCGGCTCCACGCCAAGCCTCACAGGCCCATGGACCTCTGTCTCCCAGGCGGCATCTCTAGGGCTCGATTCAGGGCACAGACCTGGCAGCCCACCGTCAATCACCACGTTGGACTGAGCAGAAGTCCCTCAACCCCCTCCTTCCACAGATGCGGGAGGAGGACTCAGACAACAGTGCGTCACGTGTGGTTCCGTTGGTGAGCACTGGTGATCCCTCTACACCAAGACGGCAGAGCTCAGAACCACGTCCCTCATGGGCCGCCTGCCCACTTTGTACAAGAGCTTGCTTTCAGACACACACTCTGATCCGGGCCCTTCTGTCCCTACCACCTGCAGGCTGAAGCCGCTCCCCTGCCCCTTCCCAGAGCTGTCTAGGCTCATCAGCTCATCTTCCTCTACCCTTTAATTATTTTGCTTTTTATATATTTTTCAAATTTTATTGAAATACAGTTGATTTACAATCTTGTATTAGCTTCAGGTGTACAGCAAAGTGTTTCAGTTTTAAGTATATGTGAATATATATAAATATACATCTTATATATAAATATATTTTAATATATAACTATATTGCTATAACATATAAATAGATAATATAATTTTATATATGTGTGTGTGTGAGTCACTCAGTCATGTCTGACTCTTTGTGACCCCAGGGACTGTAGCTCACCAGGCTCCTCTGTCCATGGAATTCTCCAGGCAAGAATACTGGAGTGGGATGCCATTTGCTTCTCTAGGGAATCTTCCCAAGCCAGATATCGAACACAGCTCTCCCGCATTGCAGGCAGACTCTTCACCCATTGAGCCACTGGAGAAGCCCCTATGTATGTAAATATATATTTATAAATATAAAGATATATATATAAAACTGAACCACTTTGCTGTACATCTGAAACTAATACAACACAGCAAGTTCTTTCCCGTTATAGGCTATTACAAGACATTGAGTGTGGTTCCCTGTGCTACACAGTAGGTCCTTATTGGTTATCTGTTATATATGGCAATGTGTATATTTTACCCAAATTCCTAATTTACCTCTCTCCACCTTTCCCCATGGGTAACCATGAGGTTGCTTTTTATGTCTGTGAGTCTGCTTCATAAATAAGTTCATTTGTGTCATTTTTCTACATATATGTGACAGTGTACATTTGTCTTTCTGTGTCTGACATCCTTCACTTAGTATGATAATCTCCAGGTCCACCTGTGTTTCTACAGACGGCATTATTCCACCCTTTTTTATGGCTGAGTGGTATTCCATTGAGTCCATGTACCACATACACACTTATCCTCTGTCCATTCAGCTGTCAGTGGACGTTTCCATGGCTTGGCCACTGTGACTAGTACTGCTATGGACATAGGGGTGCGTGTACCTTTTTCAATGACAGTTTTCTGGATACATGCCCAGGAGTGGGGTTGCTGGGTCATACAGTAGCTCTATCGGTAGCTTTTAAAGGAATCTCTGTACTGTTTTCCGGAGCATTTTACATTCCCACCCACAGTGTAGGAGGCTTCCCTTCTCTCCACACACTCTCTAGGATTTATTGTTTGTAAACCCTTTGAGGTTGTCCCTCTGCTCTTTAATACTCTTCCTACTCTAAAAAAGTGGTAGTCCCAGGCAGCACATGACACAGCCTTCTACACCTTGAGCAGACTCTCCATCTTTGCCTGAAGTTCTCCCTCTTCTTTCCCTGGATCACTCTTCATCCTTTAAGACTTGGCTGAGGTACCACCTCACCCCACTCTGAGAGTCTTCCACTTTCTGCATTGGCTGGTCCTCTTCTGCCCTTGACCTTACCACCATAACAGTTCTGCCCTGTTCCATTATTATTGTCTTTTTCGTCATACTATTTGGGCTATTTTTTACTACCCCTCCCCCAGCTTTATTAAGGTAGAATTAAAAGTAAAAACTGTATATTTTGAAAGTGTGCAATGTGATGATTGAATATATGTATATATTGTGAAATATATTAACTCGATGGATATGAATTTGAGCAAACTCTGAGAGATACTGAAGGACAGGAAAGCCTGGCATGCTGCAGTCTGCCTCACAAAGTGTCGGACACAGCTGAGCAACTGAACAGCAACAATTGTGAAGTGATTTCCCAAATCAATTTAATTAACAAATCTATCACCTCCCCCCCCTTTTTTTTTCATGTGGTGAGAACACTTAAGATCTTTTCTCGTAGCAAATGTCAAGTTCACAGTATATTGTGTTTTAAATTTTATTTATGTATTTTTGGCTGTGCTGGGTCTTCACTGCTGCACACAGGCTTTCTCTAGTCGCCGTGAGCAGGGGCTTTTCTTTGTTGCAGGGCCCTTCGTTGCAGGGGCCTTCTGAGGAGCACAGGCCCTAGGTGCACAGGCTCGGCTGTTGTGCAGCCTCAGTGGTTGCAGCACGCCAGTTTAGTTGCCCTGCATTATGTGGGATCTTCCCAGACCAGGGGTTGAACCTGTGTCCCCTGCATTGGCAGGCAGATTCTTAACCACTAGACCATCATGGAAGTCCTTCAGGATACTATTATTAGCTAGAGTCCCCATGCTATACATTAGATCCCCAGAACTTATTCACCACGTAACTGGACGTTTGTACCCTTTGACCAGCATCTCCCCATTTCTCCCATCCCCCAAGCCCTGGTGACAACCAGTCAACTCTCTGATTCTATCAGTTCTACTTTAGGTTTCACCTGTGAGATCATATGGTATTTGTCTTCCTGTGTCTGGTTATTTGATTTAGCATATTGTCCTCCAGGTTCATTTGTTGCTCCAAATGGCAGGTATTCTTTTTCACGTGTGCTGGGCTAAGTTGCTTCAGTCGTGTCCAACTCTTTGTGTCCACATGGATTGTAACCCACCAGGCTTCTCTGTCCAAAGGATTTTCTAGGCAAGAATACTGGAGTGGGCTGCCATGTACTTCTCCAGGGAATCTTCCCAACCCAGGGATCAAACCTGTGTCTCCTGCATTGCAGGAAGATTCTTTACCATCTGAGCCACCAGGGAAGCCTCTTTTTTATGGATGAATGATGTTTTATTGTAGATACGTACCACATTTTTTAATCCACTCATACACTGACAGACACATCGGTTGTTTCCATATTTTGGTTTCTGTGAATAATAGTGCAGATATCTCTTTGAGATCCTGATCTCATTGCCTTTGAATGTCTATCCAGAACTGAAATTGCTGGATCATACCGTAGTAATATTTTTAACTTATTGAAGCTCCATATGGTTTTCCATGGGACTTCACAGGTGGCTCAGTGGTAAAGAATCCACGCGCCAGTGCAGGAGATGCAAGAGTCACAGGTTCGATCCCTGAGTGGGGAAGATCCCCCGAAGGAGGAAGTGGCTACCTGCTGGAGTATTCTGGCCTGGAAAATCCCATGGACAGAGGATCGTGGCTACACCAGTTTGCATTCCCACCAACAGTGCACCCGAGTTCCAGTTTCTCCATATCCTTATCAACCCTTGCTGTCTCTCTCTTTCTTTCTTAACATGTGTGAGGTCTCATTGTGGTTTTGATTTGCATTTCCCTAAAGGTCAGTGATGGAGGGAGCAGTTGCACATGCCTGCTGTTCATTTGCATGTTTTCTTTGGAAAAATGTCTATTCGGGCCCTTTGCTTATTTTTTAAAACTAATTGCATAGGAACCTGGAATGTTAGGTCCACGAATCAAGGTAAATTGGAAGTGGTCAAACAGAAGATGGCAAGAGTAAACATTGACACTTTAGGAATCAGTGAACTAAAATGGACTGGAATGGGTGAATTTAACTCAGATGACCATTATATCTACTACTGTGGGCAAGAATCCCTTAGAAGAAATGGAATAGCCATCATAATCAACAAAAGAGTTTCAAATGCAGTACATGGGTGCAGTCTCAAAAACGACAGAATTATCTCTGTTCCTTTCCAAGGCAAACCATTCAATATCATGGTAATCCAAGTCTATACTCCAACTACTAATGCCAAAGAAGCTGAAGTTGAACAGTTCTATGAAAACCTCCAAGACCTTCTAGAATGAATACCAAAAAAAGGTGTCTTTTTCATCACAGGGGATTGGAATGCCAAAGTAGAAAGTCAAAAGATATCTGGAGTAACAGGTAAGTTTGGCCTTGGAGTACAGAATGAAGCAGGGCAAAGGCTAATAGAGTTTTGCCAAGAGAATGCACTGGTCATAGCCAACACCCTCTTCCAACAACACAAGAGATGACTTTACACATGAACCTCACCAGATGGTCAATACCAAAATCAGATTGGTTATATTCTTTGTAGCCGAAGATGGAGAAGCTCTATACAGTCAGCAAAAATAAGACCAGGAGCTGACAGTGGATCAGATCATGAACTCTTTATTGCCAGATTCAGACTGAAATTGAAGAAAGTAGGGAAAACCACTAGACCGTTCAGGTATGACCTAAATAAAATCCCTTACGATTATACAGTGGGAGTGACAAATAGATTCAAGGGATTAGATGTGATAGAGCACCTAAAGAACTATGGATGAAGGTTCATAACATTGTATAGGAGGCAGTGTTCAAAACCATCCCCAAGAAGAAGAAATGCAAAAAGGAAAAATCGTTATCTGAGGAGGCCTTACAAATAGCTGGGAAAAGGAGAGAAGCAAAAGGCAAAGGCAAAAAGGAAAAATATACCCATTTGAATGCAGAGATCCAAAGAATAGCAAGGAGAGACAAGAAAGCCTTCCTCATCGATCAATGGAAAGAAACAGAGGAAAACAATAGAATGGGAAAGACTAGAGATCTCTTCAAGAAAATTAGAGATACCAAGGGAACGTTTCATGCAAAGATGGGCTCAATAAAGGACAGAAGTGGTAGGGACCTAACAGAAGCAGAAGAGATTAAGAAGAGGCGGAAAGAATACACAGAACTATACAAAAAAGATCTGCATGATCCAGATAACCAGAATGGTGTCATCACTCACCTAGAGCAGACATCTTGGACTGTGAAGTCAAGTGGGCCTTAGGAAGCATCACTATGAACAAAGCTAGTGTAGGTGATGGAATTCCAGCTGACCTATTTCAAATCCTAAAAAATGATGCTGTAATAGTTCTGTACCCAATATGCCAGCAAATTTGGAAAGCTCAGCAGGACTGGAAAAGGTCAATTTTCATTCCAGTCCCAAAGAAGGGCAATGCCAAAGAATGTTCAAACTACTGGACAATTGCACTCATCTCATACACTAGCAAAGTAATGCTCAAAATTCTCCAAGCAAGGCTTCAACAGTACGTGATCCCAGAGCTTCCAGATATTCAAGATGGATTTAGAAAAGGCAGAGGAACCAGAGATCAAATGGCCAACATCCGTTGGATCATAGAAAAAGCAAGAGAATTCCAGAAGAGCATTTACTTCTGCTTCATTGCCTATGCCAAAGCCTTTGACAGTGTGGATCACAGCAAACTGTGACAAATTTTGAAAGAGATGGGAATACCAGACCACCTTATCCACCTCCTGAGAAACTTGTGTGCAGGTCAAGAAGCAACAGATAGGGGTATGGAACAATGGACTGGTTCTAAATAGGGAAAGGAGTACATCAAGGCTGTATATTGTCACCCTGCTTATTTAACTTATATGCAGAGTACATCATGCGAAAATGCTGGGCTGGATGAGTCACAAGCTGGAATCAAGACTGCAGGGAGAAATATCCACAACCTCAGATATGCAGCTGATATCACCCTTTTGGCAGAAACAGAGAGTAACTAAAGAGTTTCTTGATGAAAGTGAAAGAGGAGAATGAAAAAGCTGGTTTAAAACTCAACATTCAAAAAATTAAGATCATGGCATCAGGTCCCATCACTTCCTGGCAAATAGATGGGGAAACAATGGAAACAGTGAAAGACTTTATTTTCTTGAGCCCTAATGTCACTGAAGATGGTGACTATACTCATGAAATTAAAAGACGCTTGCTTCTTGGAAGAAAACCTAGATAGCATATTAAAAAGCAGAGACATTACTGACAAAGGTCCGTATAGACAAAGCTATGGTTATTCCAATAGTTATATATGGATGTGAGAGCTGGACCATAAAGAAAGCTGAGTGCCAAAGAATTGATGCTTTTGAACTGTGGTGTTGGAGAAGACTCTTGAGAGTCCCTTGGACTGCAAGGAGATCCAACAGTCTATCCTAAAGGAAATTAGTCCTGAATATTCATTGGAAGAACTGATGCTGAAGCTGAAGCTCTAAAACTTTGGCCACCTAATGCAAAGACCTGACTCATTGGAAAAGACCATGATGCTGGGAAAGATTGAAGGCAGGAGGAAAAGGGGACAACAGAGGATGAGATGGTTGGATAACATCACTGACTCAGTGGACATGAGTTTGAGCAAGTTCTGGGAGTTGGTGATAGACAAAGAAGCCTGGTGTGCTGCAGTCCATGGAGTCACAAAGAGTTGGACATGACTGAGTGACTGAACTGAAATCAACTTGCTTATTTGAAAGTGAAAGTCGCTCAATTGTGTCCAACTCTTTGCGACCCCCGTGGACTATACAGTCCATGGAATTTTCCAGGCCAGAATACTGGAGTGGGTAGCCTTTACCTTCTGCCATGAATCTTCTCAACCCAAGACATCACCATTACTCTCATTTGTCTTATTGTGCACATTGTTAGAGGGAATATCCGTAAGAATTATATGTTTTCTGATGTATCTGCTTTACCTGCAGCAAAAAAATCTGTGCTTTTTTGTTCTTATCATAAATTGTCTAAGAAGCAGTAGAACAAAGGTCTCCAAGTAAAGGTCCCATGAGTTGGAAGCTCAAGAACAGTGACAAAGCTTTTTCACTTGAAATCTGACAACTTTTACCTGGAGCCGGATGAACATCAGCTGTGGGCAGTAGTCTCTTAGAAAAGGATTTTAAAGCTGATACTCAGGGTGCTGACTCTTTTGAGGTTTGGGCTAAAGCTGAGCACAAAAGGTGGCTTAGAGAAGGCAATCCTTTTTAAATCCTTTTTAAAAACTCAACTTTAGTAATTATTGTTCAATTGCTCAGTCATGTCAGACTTTTTGTGACCCCATGGACTGCAGTATGCCAGGCTTCCCTGTCCTTTACCATCTCCCAGAGTTTACTCAAACTAATGTCCATGGAGTCAGTGATGCCATACAACCATCTCATCTTCTGTTGTCGGCTTCTCCTCCTGCCCTCAGTCTTCCCAGCATCAGGGTCTTTTCTAATGATTTGGCTCTTGCATCACATGGCCGAAGTATTGGACTTCAGCTTCAGCATCAGTCCTTCCAATGAATATTCAGAGTTGATTTCCTTTAGGATTGACTCGTTTGAGCTCCTTGCAATGCAAGGGACTCTCAAGAGTCTTCTCCGACACCGCAGTTTGAAAGCATCAGTTCTTTGGCACTCAGCCTTCTTTATGGCCTAGCTCTCACATCCATACATGACTAATGGAAAAACCATTGCTTAGACTATAAGGACCTTTTTCGGCAAAGTAATATCTCTAGCTTTTAATACGCTGTCTGTGTTTGTCATAGCTTTTCTTCCAAGGAACAAGTGTCTTAATTTCATGCTTGCAGTCACTGTCCACAGTGATTTTGGAGCCCATGAAAATAAAATTTGTCACTGTTTCCATTTTTTCCACATCCATTTACCACAAAATGATAGAATTAGTTTTAGCTTAGCCCCCACGATGATAGCTCACACCTTGTCTTGGGATCCCAGATGAGCCTCCAGGATAAAAGGTGAAAGTTTATGGTGTTTCGCTGAATTCGTGGTCTCTAAAGGAGAAGATTTAACTCTGGGACCAAAGACAGTCTCAGTCAATCAGAGCTTTGTGTAGCAGAAATTTTATTAAAGTGATAGTGATAGGAAAAAACTTCTGACATAGACATCAGATGGAATAGAAAGATTACCCTCCTTGCTAGTTTAAGTAGAGTGTTATATACTTTTCTGCTAACTGCTGAGAATAGAAAAAAATACCTCAAGGCTGTGAAAATTTTGCCTAAACTCTTTTCTATAACATATATGCTGGGATGACATCAGCATAAGATTAGCCAGAAGGAATGGGTTAACCCAGAGCTCGAGGCTGTGGAAATTTCATCCAGACCTTCTTCCATAGCATTCACTCTGAGCTCAAAAAAGCATGTCCTTGAGCAAGAGATACTGCTGCCTACAAGGCCTCCATTTCTAAAAGAATGTGAAAAAGAAAGAATGTTTACCTCCTCTTTAAAGGAGCCTTAGGCTTGGACTCCTTATCAACCTGCATAAGTTTACTCTCTTGGGTCCAGATGCCATGATCTTGGTTTTTGGAATGTTGAGTTTTAAGCCGGCTTTTTCACTCTTCTCTTTCACCTTCTTCAAGAGGCTCTTTGGTTCTTCTGCGCCTTTGGCGATTAGAGTGGTATCATCTGCATATCTGAGGTTGTTGATATTTCTCCCAGCAGTCTTGATTCCAGCTTGTAAATCATCTAGTCTGGCATTTCGAGTGATGTACTCTATATAGAAGTTAAATAAGCAGGGTGACAATATACAGCATGGACTACTCCCTTCCCAATTTTGAATTAGTTCGTTGCTGCATGTCCAGTTCTAACTGTTGCTTCTTGACTTGCATAGAGGTTTCTCAGGAGGCAGGTAAGGTGGTCTGGTATTCTTATCTCTCGAAGAATTTCCCACAGTCTGTTATGATCCACACAGTCAAAGGTTTTAGCGTAGTCAATGAAGCAGAAGTCAATGCTTTTCTGAAATTTCTTCCTTTTTCTATGATCCACTGGATGTTGGCAATTTGATCTCTGGTTCCTCTGCCTTTTTTGTTTGTTAAGCTCATATCCTGTGACCTTCCTACTTTCTTATTTGTTCTGATAATTTTATAGATACCTTGGTGGTGGTTTAGTCAGTAAGTCGTGTCTGACTCTGCAGCCCCGTGGACCGTAGCCCACCAGGCTCCTCTGTCCATGGGATTCTCCAGGCAAGAACACTGGAGTGGGCTGCCATTTTCTTCTCCAGGGGATACCTTAGTATTCTCTGTATGTAACATCATGTCCTCTGAGAATAAAGACAGTTTTGCTTCTTCTTTTCCAAATTGTATGCCTTTAATTTCCTCTTGCTCCTCTATTGCACATACTAGAAACTCCAGCACATATTGAATGTAAGTGGTGAGAACAGATATTCTTGTATTCTCCCCAACTTTACAGGGGAAGCGTTTTTCTCCCCACTGTTAAGTATAGTGGTTGCTATACATTTTTTGTAGGCTTCCCCAGTGCTCAGTGGTGAAGAATCCACCTGCCAATCCAGAAGACTCTGAAGACAAGGGTTCAATCTCTAAATTAGGAAGATCCCCTGGAGTAGGAAATAGAAACCCACTCCAGTATTCCTGCCTGGAGAATCCCAGGGACAGAGGAGCCTGGCAGGCTACAGTTCAAGTGGTCACAAAGAGGTGGACATGACTGAGTGCTTATGCACATAAGATTTTTGTAGATGCCCTCTGTCAGGTTGAGAAAAATCCCCTCTATTACTAGTTTCTGAGAATTTTTATAATGAATCAATATTAGATTTTGTCAAGTGATTTCATGGCAACTCTTGTCATGGTCAAATCTCATGGACAGAGGGGCCTGGCGGGCTACAGTCCATGGGGTCACAAAGAATTGGACAGGACTGAGTGACTAACACTCCACTCCCACTGATATGGTCATTTTCTTCCTTTCTTCTCTTACTATGCTGTATTATATCATTTGACTTTTGTATGTCAACCAACCTTCTATTTCTGGGATAAATATTCCTGCTTATTATGTAAAATCATCCTCATTTGTCACTTGGATCAGTTTGCTGAGATTGTGGCATCAGTTTTCATAAGGGAGATTTGTCCATAGTTTTGGTTTCTTGTGATGTCTTTGTCAGTCTTTGACAAGACTGACAAAGGAGAACATGGCTTCATAAATTGAAATACTTTCTTGGAAGTATTTTATACTTCTTTGTATTTTGAAAGATTTAGGGAAGGGTTGCTGATAGTTTTTCCTTAAATGTTTGGTAGAACTCACCAATGAAGTCATCCTGGCCTGAGCTTTATTTTGGATAAGGTTTTAAATTACTAATTTAATTTCTTTGCTTAGAGATTTCCCTTTTTCTTCTTTACTAAGTTTTGATATTTTATGATTTTCTAGGAACTTTCCTTTTCCATCTGAATTGTTTCTTTTTGTTGTTGTTGTTCAGTTGCTAAGTCATGTCCTACTCTTTGCAAACTCATGAATTGCAGCACTCCAGGCCTCCCTGTCCTAAACTATCTCCCTGAGTTTGCTCAAATTCATATCCATTGAGTCAGTGATGCCATCTAACCATCTCATCCTCTGTTGCCCCCTTCTCCTCTTGCCCTCAATCTTTCCCAGCACCAGGGTCTTTTCCAATGAATCAAATCTTTGTATCAGGTGGCCAAGTATTGGAGATTCAGCTTCAGCATCAGTCCTAATGAATATTCAGGGTTGATTTCCTTTAGGATTGATTGTTTTGATCTCTGTGCTGTCCAAGGAACTCTCAAGAATCTTCTCCAGCATCACAGTTTGAAGGCATCAATTATTCAGCACTCAGCCTTCTTCATGGTCCAACTCTCACATCCATACATGACTACTAGAAAAACCATAGCTTGCGCTATACGCACCTTTGTCAGCAAAGTAATGTCTCTGCTTTTTAATATGCTGTCTAAGTTGGTCATAGCTTTTCTTTCAAGGAGCAAGTGTCTTTCAATTTCATGGCTGTGGTCACTGTCTGTAGTGATTTTGGAGCCTAAGAAAATGAAATGTGTCACTGTTTCCACTTTTTCCCATCTATTTGCCATGAAATGATGGGACCAGATGCCATGATCTTAGTTTTCTTTAATGTTGAGTTTTAAGCCAGCTTTTTCACTCTCTTCTTTTGCCCTCATCAAGAGGCTGTTTGGTTCCTCTGCTCTTTCCGTGATTAGAGTGGTATCATCTGCATATCTGAGGTTGTTGGTATTTCTCCCTGCAGTCTTGATTCCAGCTTGCGATTCATCCAGCCCAGCATTTTGAAGTATTCTGCATAGAAGTTAAACAAGTAGGGAGACAACATAGAGCCTTGATGTACTTCTTTCCCAATTTGGAGCCAGCTGCTATTCCATGTCCAGTTCTAACTGTTGTTTCTTGACCTGCATACCAGTTTCTCAGGAGTCAGGTAAGGTGGTCTGGTATTCCCATCTCTTCAAGAATTTGTCACAGATTGTTGTGATCCCCGCAGTCAAAGGCTTTAGCGTAGTCAATGAAGCAGAAGAAGTTTTCTTGGAATTCTCTTACTTTTTCTATGATCCAGTGGATGTTGGCAGTTTGATCTCTGGATCCTCTGCCTTTTCTAAATCCACTTTGTATATCTGAACATTCTCGGTTCACATATTGCTGAAACCTAGCTTGGAGAATTTCGAGCACTACTTTATTAGTACATGGAATGAGCACAATAGTGCGGTATTGAACATTCTTTGGCATTGTCATGAAAATTGACCTTGTTCAGTCCCGTGGCCACTACCGAGTTTCCAAATTTGCTGGCATGTTGAGTGCAGCGCTTTAGCAGCAGCATCTTTTAGGATTTGAAATAGCTCAGCAAGAATTCTGCCACCTCCCCCTGGCTTTGTATGTAGTAACGGTTTCTTCAGCTTACTTGACTTCACATTCCAGGATGCCTGGCCCTAGGGAAGTGACCACACCATTGTGGTTATCTGGTTCGTTATGACCTTACTTGTACCGTACTTCTGTGTATTCTTGCCACCTTTTCTTAATCTCTTCTGCTTATGTTATGTCCGTGTCATTTCTGTCCTTTATTTTGCTCATCTCTGCATGAAATGTTCTGCCTCTAATTTTCTCGAAGAGAGCTCCAGTCATTCCCATTCTGTTGTTTTCCTCTACTTCTTTGCATTGTTCACCTACGAACACATGCATGCCTGTAGCCAATTCATGCTGATGCATGGCAAAAACCATCACAATATTGTAGAGAAATTGTCCTCCAACTAAAATAAGTAAATTAATTTTTTTTTAAAAGAACGTTTTCTTATCTCTCCTTGCTATTCTCTGAAACTCTGCATCCAGTCAGGTACATCTTTCCCCTTCTCCTTTGCCTTGCATGTCTCTTCTGTTCTCAGCTATTTCTAAGGCGTCCTCGGACAACCACTTTGCCTTCTTGCATGTGTTTTTCTCTGCGATGGTTTCAGTCACCACCGCCTGTACAATGGTAGGCCATTCGGGTATGAAAAGTGAAAGTGAAAGTTGCTCAGTCATGTCTGACTCTTTGCGATCCTATGGACTATGGAATTCTCAAGGCCAGAATACTAGAGTGGGTATTGTTCCTTCTCCAGGGGATCTTCCTGATCCAGGAGTCAAACCAGGGTCTCCTGCATTGCAGGCAGATTCTTTACCAGCTGAGCTATCAGGGAAGCCCAACTGTTCAGGTATGACCTACATCAAATTTATGATTGTACAGTGGAGGTGACCAGTAGATTCAAGGGACTAGATCTGGTAGAAAGAGCACCTGAAGAACTATGCATGATGTCTGTACCATTGTACAGTAGGAGGTTACTAAAACCATCTCCAAGAAAAATTGTTTTAGTTTGACAAAAATCGATAATAATCTTCCGTTAAAATCCTCTTACTTCCCAGAATTCTGTATTGTTGTCTCCTCTTTCAATCTTAATTTTATTAAATCTTTCTTCCTTTCTAATAAAAGATTTTAAATATAACATTTTCATCTAAACATTGCTTTAATTACATCACTTATTTTAACATCATGTTTTCCATTTTGTTGAGTATGCCTTTGCAATTCCTCTTTATTTCTTCTTTGATTCATTCATTATTTAGAAGTGTGGTGTTTGATTACTAAATATATGAATATTTCCCAGATCTCTTTCTGTTGTTGATTTCTAAATTAACTTTATTGTAGTCAGAGAAGATACTTTGTGTTATTTTAGTTGTTTTAAATTCGTTGACTCTTTTTATGCCTAGAATATGATCTATCCTAGAGAATGTTGCAAATGTACTTGAAAAAATGTGTATTTTTCTGCTGTTTGGTGGGTTGTTCTATATGCAGTAGTTATATGTGGTGTATGTCATGCTTTATAGTGGTTTTCAAGTCATATATTCTCACAGATTTTTTGTCTATTTGTTCCATCACTTACCACAAAAGACTATTTAAATCAGCTATATTAAATGAAAGTATAAAATTGTTGAAATATCTGTTATTCCTCTTCATTCTCTCTTTGTTTCATTATTTTAGGGCTCTCTTTTTAGATGCACATATATTCATAACTATTCTTTCTACCTGATGTATTGATTCTTTATCATTATGAAATGTTCCTCTTTGACTCTAAGAATGTCTCTTATCTTAAACTTTATCTTGTCTTATATTATTATAATTATTTCAAGCCTTTTAAAATTACCATCTTTTCCCATCCTTTTACTTTCAGTCTACTTGTGTTTTTCATAGTCATCAATTGGTCTCATTTCACTTTTCATGCAGTTATACAAGCTCCGTCTTTCAACTGGATCATTTAATTCACTCACATTTAATATAATTATCAATGTGATTGAGTTTTTCAGTTTATATTCCATATGACTCATATGTTTTTGTTATTCTTTTCCTCTTTTCCTGCCTTCTGTTTTGTTTAAAGCAATTTTCAAGGTGCAATTTTCATTCCTCTAATTTTTTTGTTATATTTTTTCTTAGTCATTCTGTGTATTATAATATATCATTAATCTTTCAAAATGCACTTCAGATGAATAACTTAATTCTGGGAAAATATAGCAATCTTACCACAAACTTGGGCTTCCTTGGTAGCTCAGCTGGTAAAGAATCCACCTGCAATGTGAGAGACCTCAATTCAATTCCTGGCTTGGGAAGATCCCCTGAAGAAGGGATAGGCTACCCACTCCAGTATCCTTGGGCTTCCCTGGTGGCTCAGATGGTAAAGAATCCACCTGCAATGCGAGAGACCTGGATTCGATCCCTGGGTTGGGAAGATCCCCTGGAGGAGGGCATGGCAACCCACTCCAGTGTTCTTGCCTGGAGAATCCCCTGTAGTGCTGGAGAAGACTCTTGAGAGTCTCTTGGACTACAAGGAGATCCAACCAGTCCATCCTAAAGGAGATCAGCCCTGGGTGTTCATTAGAAGGACTGATGTTGAAGCTGAAACTCCAATACTTTGGCCACCTGATGTGAAGAGCTGACCCATTTGAAAAGACCCTGATGTTGGGCAGGATTGAAGGCAGGAGGAGAAGGGGACGACAGAGGATGAGATGCTTAGATGGCATCACCAACTCAATGAACATGAGTTTGGGTGAACTCTGGGAGTTGGTGATGGACAGGGAGGCCTGGCATGCTGCGGTTCATGGGGTCGCAAAGAGTTGGACACAACTGAGCGACTGAACTGAACTGAACTGATTATAGTCAACGTGTCTCTAAAGCTATCTTCATCTTTAAAGTCTGTTTTGTTCATTTCTATATTTTCAAGTTCAGTGATTCCTTATTCTGTTCTCCCCATTCTGCTATTGAGCACACCCAGTGATATTTTTATTTTGGCTTTTGTATTTTCCCATTCTAGAATTTTCACTTGGACTGTCTTTGCATCTTCTGTCTGCTAAAACTTTCTACTTTTCATTTATTTCAAGCATGGTTTCCTTTCCAGTTGAGTGTTATACTTTCGTGTGTTTTCATGGAGCTATTAGCATCCTTTCATTTCAGCTTGAATTCCCTTTGGCTTTTCTTGTAAGACAAGTCTAGGAAATGAACTCCCTCAGCTTTTCTTTGCCTCAGTTCCGTTCAGTCACTCAGTTGTGTCCGACTATTTGCGACCCCATGGGCTGCAGCACACCAGGCTTCCCTGTCCATCATCAACTCCTGAAGCTTGCTCAACTGTTTCCTTCATTTCCGAAGGACGGTTTTGTCAAATACAGTATTCTTGGTTGGTAGTCTTTTCTTTCACATGGGACTCTATCATTTCTAGCCTTCAAGGTTTCTTCTGAGAAATCTGTTTATAGTCTCATGGGAGTTCCTTTGCATGTGATGAGTCATTTTTGCTATTTTCATAATTCAGGCTTGGAGGTTGAGGGGGGAGGGGAATTATTGCTTAATTGGTGCAAAGTTTCAGTTATGCAAGTGAATTAGTTCAAGAGATCTACTATACACTCAACACCTGTGTGTGCGTGTGCTCAGGTGCTCAGTCGTATCTGACTCTTTGTGACCCCATGAACGGTAGCCCACCAGGCTCCTCTGTCCATGGGATTTTCCTGGCCTGTGGCCAATTCATGTTATTGTGTGGCAAAAACGATCACATAATATTGTGAAGTAATTATCCTCCAGTTAAAATAAATTAATGGAGGGGAAAAAAGAATACTGGAATGGGTCGCCATGCCCTCCTCCGGGGCATCTTCCTGACCCGTGGATCGAACCTGCGTCTCCTGTGTCTCCTGCACTGTAAGTGAATTCCTTACCGCTGAGCCACCTGAAAGTCCACAGAACAATGCCTGTAGTTGACAATAATTTACTATACTCTTAAAATTCGTTAAGAGAGTAAATCTCAGGGTAAGAGTTCTTAACCACAAACACACATACGCACACACACACACAAAGGGGCACAAGGAGACTTTTGGAGGTGATGGCTCTGTTACCTTGATTGTGGTGATTGTTTCATAGGTATATGCATATGTGCAGATTTATCAAATTATATAATTAATATGTGAAGCTTATTATAAATCAGTTATATTTTAATGAAACTGTTAAAAATGAAAAAAGTATAAAAAGCTGCCAACATATATTGTAAAGAAAAAAGAAAGAAAAGGAAATGCTTAAGGAAATTCTTTACAATGAAAGACTATAATACTAGATAGACTTTAGGACAGGATATGAAGATCAATGAAAATTGTAACTATATAGTAAATAAACTTTTTTTTTCTTAATTTCTTTAAAACATGTGATTGCTGTTATAGCCACGCAGCAATGTAATGTGGAGTTTCTTACATGTAGAAATGAAATATATACAATTGCACAAAAATCAGAGGGTTAAAAATATACTGTAAGATTCTTATATATTAAATAGTATTAGTCATTTAAGGTAAATGTGGTTACATGTTGTGATCCTTATAGTAACTATGAAAAGAATAATGCAAAGAGATATGCCTAAATATCCAAAGTAGGAGATATAATGGATTGTAAAGTGTATTTGCTTAAGGCAGGAAAGGAGGAACAAAGAAAAAAGACAGAAAGGGCAAATAGAAAACAAATAGAAAGATGGTTTATTTCAACCTGACCAAACCAAAGCTACATTAGCTGTAAATGGGCTCTACTGGAGTAAAAGAGGGACATTTCATACTAGGAGGATCAATATATTAAGGCCACTTACTAATTCTGAATGCATTTGTACCTTAAAACAGAGCTTCAAAATACACAGATCAGAAATTGACAAAATAAAGGGAGGGATAACGTGTCCAAAATTATAGCTGCAGACTATGAAGTTCCTATGTCATAAATTTATAAAACAAGTAGACAAAAATCTGTAAAAGATAAGATGCTTGAATAACACTTGATTTAATAGTACATATTGATGTAATTGACTTTTATAGACTACTACAGTCAGCAAATGCAGAATACACATTCTTTCCTATTGCCCATGAAATGTTATGACAGAACATATGTCAGAAAACAAATTTCAGTACAGCATTTGAAAAGAATTAGTGAAGATAAGTTCTCCTACCACAATGGAATTAAACTAGAAATCAATACCAAAAAGATAACTAGAGATCCTTAAATTTAGAGATATGGAGCAACACACTTCTAAATAACCAATGGGTGAAAAAATAGAGAACCTAGAAAAACTCTCAAATGTGATGAAAATACAAAATATAAAAATGCGTGGGGTGCACACATTTACAGAATACCTGATCAGTAGTCCTCAAAACTGTTAAGATCATGAAAAACAAGGAAAGTCTGAAAAACAGTCTATTTGGAGGAAACTTAGGTGACATGATGGTGAAATGTGTGTGTTTGGGATGGGGTCAATGAACCATCGGTACTGGTTCACTAGTTGTGACAAATCTGTCATGTGTCTGTATACTTACATCATACCTGTGAGATGGTAACAATAGGGAAACGGTATGGAGTACACGGGAACTCTTTGTACTATCTTTGCAACATTTTTGTAAATCTAAAATTATTCTTAAAATTAATATTTTAAAAGATATGTGGGATTCAACCAAATACATTTTAGAGGAACATTGTAGGTTAAAATATTTATATTAGGGAAGAATAAAAATTTGAAATCAGAAGTATCTTCTATGTTAAGATAGCATGAAAACAGATTACACAGAATATGGCCAAGCAATGCAAAACATCAAGAAACCTAAAAGTTATTTCTTTGAAAATATTAATAAAAATGATAAAAATCTAGCAAGATTGATTTTTTAAATAGAGGAAAAATAAATTATCAATATCAGGAATGAAAGAGGGACCATCACCACTATTTTAAAGACACTACTAAGATAATAAGGGACTATTATGAGCAAATTTATGCAAATTTATTCAACTTATATGAAATGGAAAATTCCCTTGAAAAATTCAACTTATTAAAGCTAAGATAAGAAGAAACATAAAATCTAAAATTTCCTATATTTATTTATTATGGAACTTGAATTTATAATTAAAGGCCCACAAAACTTTAGGCCAGATGGCTTCATTTTTTTCCTATCCAACGTCTCCGGAAGAAATAATACCAACAGTATGCAAAGTTTTTCAGAAAAAAGGAATGAATATTTCCCAACTTATTTTATGAGGACTAGAGTAAAACATGCCAAAACCTGAAAAGGATATTATAAGAGAAGGAAAATTACACAAATCAATATTGCTCAGGACTAGGTACAAAATTCTTCGAAATATTAGCAAATCAAAAACCAACAGTATATAAAATGATAACACATATGTTGTTGTTGCTGTTCAGTTGCTAAGGCGTATCTGACCTTCTGTGACCCCATACACCGCAGCACGCCCGGCTCCCTTGTCCTTCACTGTCTCCTGAAGTTTGCTCAAATTCATGTCCACTGAGTGTGATCATCTTCATAGATGCGTAAAAAACATTTGTAATGTTCAACGTTTATGATTTAAGAATTTAGTGAAAACTGTTATTGAACTAGTAATATAAGAAAACTTCCACAAAAAGGGAAATGTACTCCTAAAAACCCTTATAGCTAATATCACACTTGAGAGTGAAAGCCTGAAATAAGGCAAAGATTTTCACTCTTAATACCTCTAATCCACATGTTCTAGAGGTCATAGGAATATGCAATAGAGCAAGGAAAGAATAAAAGACAAAAATTAGAAAGAAAGAAGTAACCTTTCTTTATTCTCATAAAATGATTCTGTATATGAAAATCTCTTTTAAAAACTACCAAAAAAAGAAAACCCTTTTAGGAGTAATAATTTAATTTATCAAAGCTTCAGGCTACAAGGTGAGTATACCAAAATCAAATATATTTCTCAGTGATAGCAACAACAACTGAAAAATGAAACTTAAACAATACCATTTAAAAGAACCTAAGATATTAATTTCTTGGGGATAAATTGAACAAGATGAAAAATTCAGTGTGTTCATAGATGTTAGATGTGTTAAAAGATGCAAACACATGGGGAGGTATGCCACGTTCATAAATAGGGAGGCTCAATGTTATTAAAATGTCATTTCTCCCATATTGATCTACAGATTCAACATAATCACAGTCAACATCCTAGCAGGCTTTCTAACAGAAATTGATCAACTTGTTCTCAAATTTATATAGAAATAGACTTCCATCGCCAGCTGAGATGGAGTAACAAGGATGAAATGCACTCTTTCATCTGAAACAGCAATAACAATAAGACAAGCATATAAAATGATGCTTTTCAAGACCTTCAACAGCAGGCAGAGGACAGCAGTCCCTGAGAAACAACTGTCCCAATGTCTTTGTTGTTGTTTAGTCGCTCAGTCGTGTCTGACTCTTTGCGGCCCCATGGGGTATAATGTAGCTACCAGGCTCTTCTGTCGATGGGATTCTTTAGGCAAGACTAGTGGAGTGGGTTGCCATTTCCTTCCTCAGGAGATCATCCCGACCTAGGGATCGAACCTGCGTCTCCTGCATTGCAGGCAGATTCTTTACTGCTGAGCCGCCAGGGAAGCCCCATCCCAGCTTCTTGCCTTGAGATAATTTGTAGGCTGTGCTGCAGTCAGAGAGCCCTGGCAGAGTGGGCAGAGTCCTTGGGTTGAGGATCTCAAGATGAGGGTCCAGGGACACCAAGGTAACTGGAGCTCACGCGGCAGAATAGCGGAAGAGGAGAAAGCAGAATAAGCAAAGAACCACCCAAGGACTTCCCTGCTGGTCCAGTGGCTAAGACTCCAAGCTGCCAGTGCAGGGGCCCAGGTTCGATCCCTGGTCAGAGAACTAGATCCCATGCAGCAACTAAGAGTTCTCAGGCCATGGATAAAGACCCACATACCGTGACAAAGACCTAGCACAGCCAATAAAAGGAAAAAAAAGAGGAACCCTTGGGTTCTCCAGAGGGTACCCTTGAGAATTTGCTGAGTGCCCACTGGCACATCAGTGTAAGGAAACCACCCATGGCTGGGGAAAGAACAGCTTTTACAGACTAGCAGTGATAGTAGCCAACTCTGGGAGATAGTAAAGGACAAGGAAGCCTGGCGTGCTGCAGTCCCTGGGGCTGCAAAGAGTTGGACATGACTTAGCCACTGAACAGCAACAGCAACTCACACAGAACTGGGAATATTTCCTCTTCCAACAGCCAGACTGGGAAATCCCATAATTCACGAGGATTTGGATAAAGTCCTTGGAAAGATCTGGTCTGAGCAGTGGGAAATGATCAGCCCTTATCAGGGCTGGGACCAGGGTGAGGCAAGGGAGACCTACAGCATGAGATAGGAAAGCCTGCAGTAGGATGACTCAGGACAGGCGCCGCCTTTGATTTGGCAGTCCAGGCACCTCGCTTTCTCCGGCTCAGCACCACCACCCTAGATTAAACACTGCTGTGATCTAACCCAGCAAATCACTGGGACAAGACCCGAAGGATCAAACAGTTTGCAAGCAATTTAACTGCAGCTCAGAGCACGGCTCAGGAATATTTCTGTTTATTCTCCTGGCACCCGACAAGGTAAAATTCACCATGTCTGGAATCCAAACAAAGATGATCAGGCTGCAAATTAGCAGAAACGTTAAGTCCCATAATGAGGAGAATAATCAGTCAGTCAAATCCAGCCCAGAAGTGTGTTAGAGCTAACAGACAAGAACATCAAAGCAGTTATTATAACGGTATGCCATATGTTCAAAAGTTAAGTAGAGCCGTGGAGAATATAAAAAAAGATGCAAACTGAATATCTGGAGATGAAAACTGCAATGTTGTGATGAAAAATCTACTGGATGGAATTAAAAGCATATTAGACATCGCAGAAGAGTGAATTTTCAGATGTAGCAACAGAACACACTCAATATGAAATATGCAGAGAAAAAAGCTTAAGAAAAAAAGCATCAGCGTTCTGTAGGACATCTTCAAGTCTAATACACATGTTTGAGCCCTTGCAGGAGAAGTCTCTTGTTCATGAATCAGAAAATCACCTATTGTTAACATTCCAAATCAACTCAAATTGATCTATAGGGTCAGTGCAATCACAATAAAAATCCCAACAGCCTTTTTTTTTTTTTTGGTAGAAATGGAAAAGATGATTCTAAAGTTTTTATAAAAATACATAGGACCTAACATGGCCAAAATAACAATAAAAATAAAAGTAAATTTAGAAGCCTATTTCTATCTGATTTCAA
This sequence comes from Antilocapra americana, assembly GCA_007570785.1. Taxonomy (NCBI): domain Eukaryota; kingdom Metazoa; phylum Chordata; class Mammalia; order Artiodactyla; family Antilocapridae; genus Antilocapra; species Antilocapra americana. The sequence continues at coordinate 25,886,244 of ML661902.1, read as the reverse complement.
CTTATTTGAAAAACTATAATGTCAAAACACTAATTTGAAATGATATATACATCACCCCATGTTCAATGAAACATTATTCACAATAGCCAAGACATGGAAACAACCTAAGTGTCCATTGCTGGATGAAAAAATATAGCGTATATATACAGTGAAATATTCAGCCCTAACAAGAGTGAAATCTTGTTTGCGACAACTTGGGTGAACCTTCAGGGCATTTAGTGAATTAAGTGAATTTAAGTGAATTAAGTCAGACAGAGAAATATTGGCGTATTAGTTGCTCAGTCGTGTCTGATTCTTTGTGACCCCATGGACTGAAGCCCACCAAGCTCCTCTGTCCGTGGGATACTCCAGGCAAGAATACTGGAGTAGGTTGCCCTGCCCTTCTTTAGGGGATCTTCCTTACTCAGGGATTGAACCCTGACCTTCTGCATTGTAGGTGGTTTCTTTAACCATCTGAGCCACCAGGGTGAATCAAAGTTCATTCGAGGTTGTCTGTAAACCTGAACAAGCTTTTCGGCCAGCCCAGTATAAACACTGTATGATCTCACTTACACGTGGAATTTAAACCAACAATAAAGGCCGAGCTCATAGATGCAGAGAAGAGACTGGTGGTTGCCAGAGGCAGGGTGGAGGAGTGGGTAATGTGGGTGAGGGGGGTCAAAGGTAAAATCTTCAGTTATTAAATTAGTAAGTCATCAGGATATGACGCATAGCGTGATGACTACAATGAGTAACACTGTACTGAGTATTGGAGAGTTGCTAAGAGAGTAGATCTTAAAAGTCCTCACCATAAGGAAAAATGTTTTGTAACTATGTTAAAAAACAAGCTGTAGTATGATATTGACCACATGAATGACAAACAGGTTAATGGAACAGAAAAGCGAGTTTAAAATTAGACTGCAAAACTGGTTTTTGACAAAAACAAAAAACAAGGAAATGGAGATCTTTTCAACAAACGGTGCTGGATACCTGTAGCCCATAAGTTGAACTTTGATCTGCAGCTTGCACCATATATAAAAATTAACTCAAAAATGAGTCTTAAACCTAAATGAAAAACCTAAAATCGTAAATCTTCTAAAGGGAAATATTGAAGGAATTTTTTGTGACATTGAGTTAAGCAAAGATTTCTTGGATGTGACATTAACAGCATGATTCATGAAAGAACAAACTGATAAATTGTGCTTCATCAGAAGTGAAAACTGTCCTTCAAAAGACACTCTTGAAGAGAATGAAAGGACAAGCGACAGACTAGGAGAAAATATTTTCAAAGCATATATCTGATAAAGGACTTGTATTTGGAATGTATGTAAATGTTTAAAATAATAGTAAGAAAACACAATCTAATTTTTTAAATGGACCAAATAGTTGAACATACATCTCTCCCTATAGATGGCAAATAAAAGAGAGAAATAGGCTCAACATCACCATCATTAGTGGACTACATATTAAAACCACAGTATGGAGTTTCCTTAAAAAACAAAAGAGCTTCCTTTTGATCCAGCACCACTCCTGGCCTTATATCTGGAGAAAACCATAATTTGAAAAGGTGTATGTACCCCAGTGGTCATAGCAGCACTAGTTACAATAGCTGAGAAATGGAAGCAACCTATACCATCAACAGATGACTGGATAAAGAAGATGTAGTACATAAATACAATGGAATACTATTCAGCCTTTTAAAAGGATAAAGTAATGCTGTCTGCAGCAACATGGGTAGGCCTAGAGATTATTACACTACATGAAGTAGGCCGGATGTGATGTTACTTGTGTGTGGAATCTAAAAAAACAATACAAATTATCTTACTTACAAAACAGAAATAGACTCACAGACATCGAATATTAACCTTTGGTAATCAAAGGGGAAAGCAGGGGAGGAATAAATTAGGAGTTTGAGATAAACATATACACACGGATAAATACATAAAGTAAATAACATGGACCTACTATATAGCCCAGGGAACTCTACTCAATACTCTGTAATAACCTATATGGGAAAAGCATGTGAAAAGGAATAGCTATACATGTACGTATAATGGAATCACTTTGCGGTACTCCTGAGACTAACACCACATTGTAAACCAACTATATTCCAGTAGAAAATTAAAATACCACAATGAACTACCACTTCATGCTGAAGGGTATGGCTAAAATGAAAAGACTGACCAAACCAAATGTCGACAAAATTGTGGAGCAACTGAAACTCACGTCCTGCTGGTGTGGATGCAGAATGGTACAACCACTTTGAAAAGCAGCTTGACAGTTCCTTGAAAAGTTAAACACACCCCAGCCATATGTTCTGGCCACTCCACTCTCAGATACTTACATAAGAGGAAAGAAAGCACATGTCAACACAAATACTTGTACATGAATATTCACGGTGGTTCTGTTTGTAAAGCCTCCAAATGGGAAGCACCTCCAAATCTCCAGCAACCAGTAGAAGGATAAATAAATTTTAGTACATTTGTGCAATGAAATACTACTGAGCAATAAAAGAAAAGAACCATTGATATACTTTACAGGGATGGATCTCAGGAAAATTGAGTGAAATATAGCAGATTAAAAAAGTGTATATACAGTGGATTCCATATATATGAACTCTAGAAAAGTACATGCTAATCTGTAGTGCAGAAAACATATCAGTGGTTACCTAGAAGAAGGGGGAGAAGGGAATATAGAGATTACAAAGCGACCAAAGAAAACTTTGAGGCAAGATGGATGTCTTTATTTTCCTGATAGTGGTGATGCTTTCACAGATATACACATGCATATATATATAAAATCCTATCAAATTGTACACTTAAAATATATGCGATTAATTGAATACAAATTATTATATCTCAATAAAGCCTGGCGTACTGCAGTCCATGGGGTCACAGAGAGTTAGAGATGGCCGAGCAGCTGAACAATGACATAAAGGGGCTAGAATAGTCAACTCAAGCATGTAAAAGATAAGCATAACTTGATTTCAAGAATGGCTAAAATGCTACAGTAATTATTTCAGTATGGGATTGCCATGTGGTTAGACAAACAGATAATGTAACAGAATATAGCGTCTAGAAGTAGATTCACACATATAGGGCCAATTGAAATGTGATGAAAACTCCAGCGTAACTCCAGAGGGGATGGAAACTCCTTCCAACAAATGATACTGCAACAACTTGATATCCATATGGGAAACAAAATGAATCTTGACTGTATCCTCACACCATATAAAACTGTTTTGTTGTGAACTATTGACCTAAATTTAAAGGCTACACTACTGGAAAATATCTGTGAGACCTTCGTGTGAACATGTGTTCTTAGAGAGGGTTCAAAAATGCTAACCGTGGAAGAAAAGAATGATAAATTGGATTTTGAAAAAAATTAAAGATTTCAGCTCTGCTCATTAAAAGACTCCTTTAGTAAAGTGAAAATGCAAGCAACAGATTGGGAGAAAATATTTACAGTACATATATTTGAAAAGGACTTATAGCCTGAATACATATATAACTACTATAAATCAAAATGAAAAAGGTAGTCCTATAAAATATGAGCAAAATATCTGCATAGATCAGTTCAGTTCAGTTTAGTCACTCAGTTGGGTCTGACTCTTTGCAATCCCATGGACTGCAGTACACCAGGTTTCACTGTCCATCACCATCTCCTGGAACTTGCTCAAACTCATGTCCATCAAGTCAGTGATACTATCCAACCATCTCATCCTCTGTCATCCCCTTCTCCTCCTGCCTTCAATCTTGCCCAGCATCAGGGTCTTCTCCAATGAGTCAGTTGCACCAGGTGGCCAAAGTGTTGGAGAATCAGCTTCAGCATCAGTCCTTCCAATAAATATTCAGGACTTTTTTCCTTGAGAATTGACTGGTTGGATCTCCTTGCAGTCCAAGGGACTCTCAAGAGTCTTCTCCAACACCACAGTTCAAAAGCATCAATTCTTTGGCGCTCAGCTTCCTTTATGGTCCAACTCTCACATCCATACATGACTACTGGAAAAACCATGACTTTGACTAGATGGACCTTTGTTGGCAAAAGGTGACTGAGAATAGAGAACAATCAGGCTTTTCATAAATTACTGTGAAAAATATCAAGTGCTATGACTACTTTGGAAAATTCTTTAATGATTTCTTATAAAAGTAATAGATACTAAATCAATAATCAAGGAATTCTACTCTTAGGTACTTACCTAAGCAATATGAAATAAGAAATTTATATGAAATTATTTAAAGACATTTTACTTATAATAACTAAAAACTGAAAATAACCTAACGGCCATCAACAAGATAATGGATTAAACCAGTCCTGGTTTATTTACTACTTGGCACTAAAAACGAATGTGCAAGAACGTGAATGAATAGCCAACGCATTACGTCAAGTGGATAAGACCAAAAACAAATGAGAGAGCCTACTGCACGGTTCTAATTCATGGGAAGTTCTACAACAGGCAACACAAGCACATTAGCTGTTGTTGGAAAGTTAGAACAAAGACTGGAGCAGGCCAGGTGGTAATTATCTGGGATGAGAAAGTGTTACGTATCTTGAGTTGGGAGTTGTGTACATGGTGTACACATCTGTCAAAATCAAACTGTATACTTCTGATCTGTGCATTTAATTATATGTAAACTGGGTATGATACATAAGCTATAGTTCAATAACACTTCTTTAACGTTCTAAAAAAATTATACAGAAATTGCCCTTCAATGAAAAGAGTCTTGTGGAAAAAATATGACAAACACAAACATATATTCTCCTGATAAGATGACTTTGAGATACATGAAGCCAGAAGCAATGACACTGTGGAGAAAACTAGATAAATCAACAATTAAAATCATCATTTAAAATCTCCCTCTTAGAAGCTGACAGATCGTTAGATCAAGCTGTCAAAAGCATGAAGCAAAGGGATAGAAGATTGAAATAATAAACTTGAGCTCTTAAGAAACTGAAATAACAATCAGAGACATTCCCCTCAAAAAATCCTCAGGCACAGAGAGCTTTAGATGAGAGTTCTACAAAACAGTTAAGAATCAGATAGATGCTCTTAGAGAAATTGCGGCAGAAAAACAAAATAAATAGAAAGTAAGGAAATCCGCCCAACTCAATTTTATGAGGCAAAATAGCACTTATCTCAAGTTCAGATATGACCAATATGAGGGAAACAATAAGTCTATTTCACTGACAGAAACAGAGGCAAAAGTCCAAATAAGCTGCTAACTAATTAACCTGACAGTGTATTTTGAAAAATTATCTAGTCAGGTTTATCCCAGGAGTGCAAGAACAGTAAGTATAACTCCGGAAATTCTATCAGTGTCATTGACCATGTTATCAGACCAAAGGAGCAAAATGACTCAACACATGCAGCAGAGTACATGATAAAGTCTTTGTGGTTTTAAGGCACTAGTGGTAAAGAATATAGCCTGTTACACAGCAGCAGAATGTCCAGCCAACCACCACCACCAACTCTGGGCCTTTCTCTTTCAAACCAGACCTGGCAATCTGGAGACACTCTGGCTCTAACACGCGTCAGAGCGTGTTGCAGTTTCAACGCACATCCAGAAACTCGGCTGGCATTTTCACACAATTACGTTGAATTTATAGATTAATATGGGAAATATACTGATTTTATGATTTTAAGCATGCATCCATTCAGTTCAGTTCAGTCGCTCAGTTGTGTCCAAGTCTTTGTGACCCCAACTCTTGGTAGCACGCCAGGCTTCCCTGTCCATCACCGACTCCCAGAGCTTACTCAAACTCATGTCCGTTGATTGAGTCGGTGATGCTCTCCAACTTTCTCATCCTCTGTCATCCCCTTCTCCTCCCACCTTCAATCTTTCCCAGCATCTGGGTCTTTTCAAATGAGTCAGTTCTTCACATCAAGTGGCCAAAGTATTGGAGTTTCAACTTCAGCATCAGTCCTTCCAATGAATATTCAGGACTGATTTCCTTTAGGATGGACTGGTGGGATCTCCTTGCAGTCCAAGGGACTCTCAAGAGTCTTCTCCAACACCACAGTTCAAAAGCATCAATTCTTCAGCGCTCAGCTTTGTCTATGGTCCAACTCTCACATCCATACATGACCACTGGAAAAACCATAGCCTTGACGAGACAGACCTGTGTTGGCAACAGCAAAGGTCTGTTAATAACAGATTAAGCACCCACAGAAAGAGTCTTTCCTTCCCCTTTATGCTTGTTTTCCTTTACGTCTGTTATGGGCTGGATGTTTGGTCTTCCCCAGATGTATAGGTTCAAGTCCTAATCCCCAGTGTGATGGTGTTTGGAGATGGGGCATTGGGGAGGTAATTAGGGTTAGAGGAGGTCATGATGGTGGGTCCGAATGATGGGATTAGTTCCCTAGGAAGAAGAGATACAGACTCAGTTGACATGAGTTTGAACAAACTCCGGGAGATAGTGAAGAACAGGGAAGTCTGGCATGCTGCAGTCCATGGGGTTGCAAGAGTTGGACTTGACTTAGGAACTGAAGAGACACCAGGGAACTTGCTCTCTCTCTTGCTTCATCACCTGAAGACCCAGCAAGATGGCAGCCATCTGCAAGCCAGGAAGAGGGGTCTCGCCAGAACCCAGCTGTGCTGACACCCTGACCCCAGACCCTCAGCTTCCAGAACTGTGAGAAATGCATTTCTGTTATTCAAGCTTTGTGCTCCGGTCCCCAGTCTACAGTGTTTTGTGACAGCGGCCCAAGGAGACCAATACAATGTCCTTTCAATGTTTTCCATTTTCTTTCTCCGTTTTTTCTCACATCTTCTTTTGTGGACTTCACATTTCTTACATTTTAATAGTTTCCTTTGTGCTGGTTTTCTCCATTCATTTCTGCCTTCGTTTTTGGATACTTCGTCATTCATGCTCTTCTGGTGAATGTATCTCTTTTTCTAATATATTCCTAATTAGTTAATACTGGTGCAGAGGAAAGCCACTAATTTTAGTAAGCTGATCTTGCATTCAGCAATCTTGCTAAACTGTATAATTAGTTCCAATCAATTTTCTGCTCTTTCTGATGGGTTTCTATGTAGATGATATATAATCTGTGGGTAATGACAGAGGTGCCTCTTCTTCTCTTCCTAGCCCTTCACTTTCCCTTGTTATGGGATTAGCCAGAGCCTCCTATGATAACATGAATAGCTGTGGTGTCTCTCCTTGTCCTGTTTCCAGCATGAAAAGAGATGAATCTAAAGTTTGCCCACAAAGCAGTATGTTTTCTGGAAACTTTTAATATAAAGAGCCCTAATCACATTAAGAGTGCTCATTTCTATTCAGAGTTTCCTATGTGGGTGTGTGCTCAGTCGTGTCCAACTCTTAACCATCCCATGGACCGTAGCCCCCCCCAGGCTCCTCTGTCCATGGGATTCTCCAGGCAAGAATACTGGAGTGGCCATTTCCTTCTCCAGGAGATCTTCCCGACCCAGGTATTGACCTGCATCCCGACCTGCATCTCCTGCTTGGCAGGATTCTTTACCCCTGAGCCCCCAGGGAAGCCCTTGGAGAGGAGTAAAACTATACAATTAATAAGAAATGTGCAGCATCCTTTTGCAGCTTTCAGATGGGGTGGGACTTGTGAAATATAATCCTTTGCACATCACAGCCCAGATGATGACACGCTGATGGATCTGGCTACCTCGAAATTAAAGATATTGGTCCATGGGAAATAGAATTAATAGGCAGGGGACAGATTGCAATGTGGTGTTTACAGCATGGGAACTGATAGGGGACTGCTGTCTAGAACACGCGAGGGTCCCTGACAAATCAGTGAGAGATCGGCCACCCGCAGAGAGCAATGGACAGTTGGAAGAAGGCAAAACGTGAAAAGCCAATGAGTATGTGGAGAGGTAGCTCAATTTCAGCAGTAATTTGGGGGACAAAGCAAAAATAATCGTAAGGGGCTGATTTTGTAAACAGATGAGTTGGAGAGTGCCCATGTGGGCAGAGGTGAAGGGGGATGGGGGACCTGAGCGCCCTGTGCTGGGGACAGTCTGGGGGCACATTTCACACGGTGTTGAGTCACCCCGTCACCCCCACCTTAGTCCACGGCAGGGACGGGACCCGGGGATGCACGAAACGACCTTCCCTGCAGCCCCGGGTGAGGCGGAGACAGCCCACGTGTCGTCCCAGGGAAAGGCGCGGGGAAATGGGGGCATGTGCCTCGGGACTTCGTGGCACCGGCAGAGTCGCGGAATGAGCGTCGTTCATAGCCACAGGCAGCAGGGACAGATTTTTAAGGCATATTGTTGAATGAGAAAAGTAGGAAACAGGAGCTTTATAGCACAACAAAATGTACTTACAACTGAAACAACACTTACCAGAAAAACACAACAGTTACATGGTTTTCAAAGTTGAATCCTTACAGGCAGACCTGTTATTCTGCTTCCCAGATACTGCGTTTTTCCAAGTGAAGGGTTTCTCTGGCGACCCAGCATCAAGCGGGTCATTTGGTGCTGTTTATCCAACAGAGCCTGCTCACTTTGTGTCTCTGTGTCATGTTTTGGTAATTCTCGCCTCATTCCAAACTTCTTTATTATTATTTATTAATAGTATATATATATATTAATTAATATAATATTATGTTGTTACGATGATCGGTGATCAGTGATCTTGGATGTTACTATGGCAAACAGACTACCACTCACTGAAGGTTCAGATGGTGGCTAGCAGTTTTGAGCAATAAAATATTTTTTAATTAAGGTGTACATTGCTTTTTAGACATATGCTCTTGTGCACTTAATATAGTTAACAGCATGGCGTAGACATCACTTTCTTTTTCTTCCAGGTTTACCGAGATGCAGTTGACATAGAGCGCTGTATAACTGAAGAGGTACAAAGCATAATGATTTGACTCATACACATCATGATATAATGACCACAATAAGGTGAGCAAACATCCATCATCTCATAAATAAGAAATTAAAGAAACAGAAAAATATGTTTTTCTTGTGGTACCAACGCTTGGGGGTTATTCTCTTAACTTTCACAGGTAACATGCAGTAGTGTTAATTTATTCTGTTCTGCGTTACATTCCTGTTACCTGTTTATTGTATAGTTAGAAGTTTGTGTCTTTTGACTATCTGTATCCAATACCCCCTCCCCAAATTCCCACCTTGGTTAACCACAAATCTGATCTCATTTTCCACAAACATGTTTAGTTTTGATTTATAATTGACCTATATGCTATGACTCTTCCCTGATGGCTCTGATGATTAAGAATCTGCCTACAATGCAAGAGACCCAGGTCTGATCTCTGGGTCCGGAAGATCCCCTGGAGAAGGGAAGGACTACCCACTCCGGTATCCTTGCCTGGAGAATAACACTGTGTTGGTTCCTTAGCAATATAATGTAAGCATAACTTTTATATGCACTTGGAAGTCGAGAAATTCATGTGATTTGTTTATTGGTGTAGCGGCTTTATGGCAGTGGTCTGAATCCCAACCTGCAGGATCACCGAGGTCTGCCTGAATTCCAGAATGTATTGTTGTTCAGTTGTTAAGTCACGTCTGACTCTTTGCGACCCCATGAACTGCAGCACACCAGGCTTCCCCATCCTTCACCATCGCCTAGAATTTGCTCAGATTTATGTCCACTGAGTGGGTGATGCTATCTAACCATCTCATCCTCTGCTGCCCCCTTCTCCTCCTGCCTTTAATCTTTCCCAGCATCAGGGTCTTTTCTAACGAGTCAGTTCTTCACATCAGGTGGCCAAAGTATTAAAGCTTCAGCTTCAGCCTCAGTCCTTCCAATGAACATTCAGGGTGATTTCCTCGAGGATTGACTGGTTTGATCTCCTTGCAGTCCAATGGCTTCTCAGGAGTCTTCTCCAGGATCACAGTTCAAAATCATCAGTTCTTTGGTGCTCAGCTTTCTTTATGGTCCAACTCTCACATCCATGCCTGACTACTAGAGAAACCATAGCTTTGTCTATACAGACCTTTGTCAGCAAAGTGATGTGTCTGCGTTTGAATATGATGACTGTAGATGAGATAATTCCAGTGAACATCTTCAGAGGCAAGGTAGAAATAAAGATGAAAATTGGGGACAAAAGATAAAGGTTAATAACATGGAAGATAATAGACAGTAAGTGTGTACCATGAAGTAGGGAGTGTGATGAACTCAATTGTCTGAAGCTAAGATGCAAATTTAAAAATATATACATCGTGGGATGTGGAGGCTGGTCTCCAGGGTGCTCCCAGCACCAAAGATCTCACTGACTCCCCCTAGAAAGCCTTGTCTTCCTCTGCTTGAATTTTCTTTTATGTTGGAGTCTTTCGGTAGTCCTTGTGCTTCTTTGTCTGGGAGGAGGTCTTTCTAGGGGCTGAGGGGAGGTGGGTGAGGCAGGCTGTGTCCACTGGGACAGTGTCCCACCCGTCTCCCCTCTGGGCTGCAGGATTGCCTTCTCCGCCTGTGAAGGCGAGTGGGAACCTCAGACTTAGGAGCTGGAGCCCGTTTCTTCATGACTCGAAGGCCGGCAATGCTCTGCTTGGGGTGCAGAGCAGAGATAACTAAGAGAGAGAGAGGGAGGCCCCCAGGATGGGTGTGTGGGCTGAGCAGACACAGATGCCACTGAAATGGGGGTGGGTGGGTGCTTGTTTCTAGAGCATCACCTCACCTAAGCTACCTGATACGGGGCTTCCATTAGCGGTCCCCAGCCTAGCTTTCCTCTTGTCTGTAATTCTGAAAGTTTTAAGACCTGACAGGAGCTGGGAAGACAAGAAGTTTCTGATCAGTTTTTCCACCCAGCCCACGCTCTGCTGGCCTAGTCATTACTACAGGCCCTTAGCAGCTCATGTCCAAGAGACTGTGGACCAGTGACAGCTCCCATCCCCCCTACTCTCAGGAATTAGCCGTCTGCATCCTGCGGTGTCCGGATGTGCATGAGAGGCTTATTGAGTGTCCGTAAGAATGGACTCCATCACCCTGGCAGACAAGGACCTGAGCGAGGACCCTTGGGGATGATGTGAAGGACAGGAAAATGTGGGGGTGACTGAGGCCCGCCCACCTGGGCTGTAATTATTTAATTTTCCTGGAAAATCAGCATCATCAAGATGAATACTTGGCTGATTTCAGGGCAGATTAAAGCACTTGATAAGAAATGTGTTAATGCTCATTTATCACTGACAATCCTCGCTGAAAGCCTGCTGATTAACTGGTCAGGTCTGACTGTCCCACAGTGTCGCTTCTGCCCAGACCAGAGGAACTGGGGCAGGGGGTGGGGCCGGGGGGCCCACACTTTATGTTCCATGTTCATTTTCAAATTCTTTAGACACGACCTTTATTCCCTGGTGTGAACTAAATTGTGTCCCCCACCCTCCACACATTCACGTGTTGAAGTCTACTCCCCTGCCTGCAGTCCCTAGAATGTGACTTTGGTTGGAGGCTGGATCCTTGTGAAGTAGCAAGTTAAAATGAGCTCATTAGAGTGGGTCCTAATGCAATCAGACTGGTGTCCTCATGAGATAAGGGGGGAGCAGGGCACAGACGCTGACAGAGGGGAGAGGGTGTGAAGACACAGAGAAGACAGTTCTCTCCAAGCCAAGGAGAGAGGCTTTAGAAGAGACTGCATTAGCTCCCCTGCAGATCCCCTGGAGAGGGAAAGGCTCCCCACTCCAGTGTTCTGGCCTGGAGAGTTCCATGGGCTGTATAGTCCGTAGGATTGCAGACAGTCAGACACGACTGAGCGCCTTTCACTTTCAGGAACCCTCAAGTTGCAAACTTTCAAAGATGCGAATGCACATCTGGTTCCAGCCAGGAACTGGAACCTGTGCCATCAACGGCAGGTGTGAGTGACGTCACAGCTTGCCCCCCGTCTCCCACTGCCGACCACCCTTCAGCTCCACCATCTCCCACCTCCTCTCCCTCCTCCAGTCAGTAACTCTTCTTGCCTGTTCACTCGCTGCCAGCCCCTGTATGCCAGCTGCCGTACTGTACTGCTGTACTTTTCAAGGTCCTGTCCTGTAAGACGGAGCATGTTTTATTTATTGTGCTTGCTTTTTATGTATCATTTGTGTGAAAAATATTGTAAACCTATTACAGTACAGTGCTGTATAGCTAATTGTGTTAGTTGGGTGCCTAAGCTAACTTTGTTGGACTTAGAAACACATTGGACTTAGGAATGCACTTACGGAATGGAACGTATTCCTATGTTGGGGGGGGGGGTTACTGTAACCTTGCCGGTACCTTGACCTCCAACTTTCCAGGCTCCAGAATTGTGAGAAAATGCGTCTACTGTTGGGCTTCCCAGGTGGTGCTAGTGGTAAAGAGCCTGCTTGCCACTGCGTAAGAGGTAAGAGATTCTGGTTCAATCCCTGGGTTGGGAAGATCCCCTGGAGGAGGGCATGGCAACCCACTCTAGTATTCTTACCTGGAGAATCCCCACGGACAGAGGAGCCTGGTGGGCTGCAGTCCAGGGGGTGCAGAGAGTCGGACACGGCTGAAGCGGCTCGGCACACACACACGCATGCACGTGTCTAATGTCGGAGCTGCCCCATCTGCAGTGCTTCGTCTCAGCAGGCGGTCCAGACTGCTCCATCCTCTGTTCAGCATCTCCAGTAATTCCACATCCTCCAATCTGCCAGCACTGGCCTTTGGGGTCATGTTCTGTTTATTCCCATCCCTACCCTCAAATCCTAAGTCTTCCCAAGGGGCTATTTTCTTTTCTTTTTTATTTATTTATTTTTCTTATTTATTTATTTTCTTTACATTATCGTGTTGGTTTTGCCATACATTAACATGAATCCGCCATGGGTATACGTGTGTTCCCCTTCCAGAACCCCACTCCCACCTCCCTCCTGATTCCATCTCTCTGGGTCATCCCGGGCTGTTTTCTAATCACAGATGCTTCTTCCTCCTGGAGGCAGCCCATCCCCGCTCTGCAAGAGACACCTGTTTGGTGGTGCGTGTGCTCAGTGTGTGAGGTGCTCCCCTCCCTGAGGTGCCCTCGCACATGCCACAGCCCTTTGCTCTGGGTCACCTCCAAGGAGAACGTTGAAAGTGACCAAACAAGAAAGAAAAGGACATAGGAAGTGACTGCAGGCACTTGCAGTGAGCAGCGGAGGGACGTGCTCCTTGGGCTCGTGGTGAATCGGAGGCTGACAGGTTGTCTCGCAGGGACTTGGGAGGTTTCCTGAATCCAGGTCTCATGGGGTGGATTTTCTAGAGCCAAGTTCACAGGCCAGGTGCCAACGTGCCAGCGCTCAGTGAGAATCAGCCTGCCATGTGGCCTGGACTTGTGTGGGTACCACGAGAGCGTTCTCTTTCTGCAGCCAGGTGTCCCTGGAAGGTGAGTCTGGGCACACAATGGAGGCAGAGGCAGCAAGCTGGACTGGGTGTCTGTTTACTGAGATAAATCCATGGGCCGTTCATGGCACAGCATCTGGCCCTGGAGCATGATGGAAGTCGCCGGGAGACTGTTTGGTGTTGACCTCACACCCCAGAAATCCGTCAGCTCAGAGACCCCTGCGGTGGGCACGGGCTCGCTGTGACCATGTGGTCCTTCGGCCCCACTGGAGCCAACCGCATTCCTGGCACGGCTTGCATCTCTGTCCTTCAAGCCTTCCCATGTGGGAATCAGAGGACACACTTAGGTGGCAGGTTCTTCATCCTTATTTCTGTGCCTGGGGGAAGTTTTTATTGTGGCCAGAGCTCAGGGCCCAAGAGGATGGATTAAGAGCAAGATTACCAGGAGGCTTTGCATCCAGTTCTGTCTGCTCACCTGGGGCAGCTCTGTGGCTTCCCGTCTGCCCAGTGCGGCTGACTCTGCCTTTGTCCCTGGGGGTCCTGGGGGCTGGGAAGCACCTGAAATCAGCTGGGTACACAGCAGGTGCCCAAGGAAACCGAAGCTAGGAAGCTTTGGGACAAATTGAGCTAGAGTCCTCCCCACTTGTCCTCCCCTCCGGGTTCCTCTTTAGAACCAGGAGCACATCCTTAGGGTTTCGGTCAAGTCTGTTGCTCTGTCCACTGCCTTTCAGAAGGGCCTCCTGGACCGGATAGTGACCTTGAAGATGGAGGGGACAGGCCTGAACACAGTGATGAGACATCAACAGCTCTTTTCAGTATCCGGGTCAAGGGCATCCACCACTTCGGTCCCACAGGGTCTGCAAATAGGAGTTTCCCATGAGCCCCTCCTCGGGTTCAATTAATTTGCTTGAGTGGCCCCCAGAATCCAGGGAAACCCTTACTTAAATTTACCAGTTTGTTAAAGGATGTGAAAAGGGACACAGATGTACATCCAGATGGAGAGATACATAGGCAGGGTTTCAGAGTGTCCTGAGCAGAGGAGCATCTGTCCCTGGGGAGTTGGGGTGCATCACCCTCCCTTTATGTGGATATTCACCCATCTGGAGGCTCCTCAGACCTCCTTGTGTTGGGATCCAGGGGGGCTTCCTTACAGGGAGTAATCGATCATCAGCTCCATCTCCAGCCCCTCTCCCCTCTGGAGGTAGGGGGACAGGGCTGAAAGTTTCAGGTTTCTAATCATAGCTCCTTCTTCCTGGTGACCAGCCCCATTCGGGAGCCCACCCAGACTGGTCTCATGAGAACAAAAGACACTCCTATCTCCCAGGAACTTCCGAGGGATTTAGGAGCCTCTGTGTCAGAACTGGAAGCAGAGGCGAAATACTAGAACAAGAGATGCTGTCGGCGCTCTTAGCACTTTGGAAATCCGAGGGCTTTAGGAGTCTGTGCTGGGGATCAGGGAGGGGACCAAAGTGTGTACTTTCTGCTTTCTTATAGTGGCTCTTGTGTTCTGGGTGTGATGCCCGGGTCCCTGTGTTTTCCCGCCAGGCGGCCACACCATTCCAGCTCCCCACCTGGGATCTCTGCATCTCTGCCCCCCACCCCAAGTGGTCTCAGCTGGCCCCACAGCCCTCTGAATGCTGAGGCCCCCCAACTCGACCCAGCCAGATTTGCCTCTGAACTTTCCTCACGGGTCTGCCTCCTTGGCAAACTAAACAGAGGACTCCAGAACAGAGGGGAAACCTCCCAGCTCCTGCGTCTATGTGTCACTCAGGAGCCTGGTCCCCATGACAGCCTCAGGCCCGTTTCGCCAACATCCATCTCCTTGACCCTTGGGGGCAATCGGCTTGGAATCGGTGTCAGCCCCGTTTCCCCAGCCGTTTACATCTCCAAACCCACAGCCTGTGGGATGGGCCCCTTGTGGGTCCTGCGTTCCCTTGAATCGTGTCCTCGAAGCTCTCCCTGTGAATCCCAAAGGCTGTTTGCCTCCACTCACCTCTGTGACAGCTACCCAGGTTCCAGTGAATGCCAATTCACTCTCTAAGGCCTCCTTTAACCCCCCTCCCCAACCCCGGCCCCGCAGCCTTCTTTGCCCTGGGGTGGGTGGGGACCCTCTTAGCAGCTGGCCAGGGTCGTGCTGCGGTGTGAGCGGTCTGGAGGTGGGCCAGGGCACCCCGAGTCCCTGTGCCCAGCCCTTGGTGCAGGTTGGATTTGGATTTCCCTGCACGGTGTCCTCAGCCAAGCCCCAAAATGCAGACAGCCACGCACCAGGGGAAGGGGCCGCCAGCCTTTCTCAATGGACATGGTCAGCCAGAAGGGTCGGCACCTCTGTTTTCCTTCCTAGCTTCTGTTTAGAGGCCCCCTAGCTCCTAGCCTCTGTGACCCGGAACCTGAAGCCTCCTTTGCTCTGGGCAAGCATCTCCAGTGCACGGCTGGGGGCTCCTAGACCGAGGGGCGGCTGGGTTACCTCTGATCCCCGCTCTCTGCCTTGTTTTGTGGTTGAGCAAAGCCCGGCTTTAAAGGGAATTTATTTTTCCAAATTGCAGAACAAAGAACATAATGTTTAGGAAGAAAACACACTGCTTACATCTGAGAAAAATGAGCAGCATTATACAATGAGAGACGCTTGAAAGGTTTGACTCACCCCAGGGCTGACATACATCTTTGACTAGTTTGTGAGACACTCATAAAATTACATCCTGTCAATTTAAGGCTTCTTATGCTAATTTTCAGTCAATTTTATTTGCCTACAAAATTTATTGGTGGCCTCCAGGGTTACAGCCGGGCTTGGTCCAAGTATGTGGGATCCTTGTTAAAAACACCAGGAGAGGAAAAGAAAACAGAGTTTGGGGTGAGGACCAGAGGGATGGGCAGGCAGTGTAGGGCAGGCCTGGGCACCAGGGGGCCAGGCTCTCTCTGCACGGCCCCCAAGACCATGCCTTGGGAACCGAGCTAGCCAGCACCGAGGGACACACTGGCCCATTCCAGACAGACCAGAGCGGCACCCGCCGGCCCCAGGGCCCTCACTTCACAGTCGGGGAAATGGAGGTGCTGAGCTGATGATGCTTCCCGAGGGGACACTCACAGAGGAACCTGGAAGCATCTCCTGCACTAGGTCCCCACAGTCCAAAGTCAGCAAGAGGAAGCACTCTGATGCAGGGCAAAGGGAGGCTGGGCTTTTGTTTTCTTTTGGCAAAATCACCAGCATGTGGGCTCTCAGCTCCCTGACCAGGGATCGAACCTGCGCCCCCTCCAGTGCAGACGCAGAGTCTTAACCGCTGGACTGCCAGCAAAGCCCCAGGCAGGCCGTTTTTACAGGCTGTCATCCATCTCATTGGCACGGAGACCAATCAATATTTTGGGGTCCCCCACTTTGGACCTATTCTCGGAAGAGCCACGCTGCTTTAACACTCCCCACAGGGGACCTCCATGTTTTCCTTTCACACAGGGCCCCACAAATGTCATTGCCTGTCCTGCAACTTGGGGCCACATGACAGAGAGGACCCGGGGTTCATGTTCCTGCCCTGGGCTGTGCCAACCACTCTGCTGATCTGGCTCAGTCTGCCCCCTATTTTCTGATGGAAGGACCAGGTCCCGTGGCCTTGCCTCCTCGCCTGGGATGGATGCACCCCCAACAGCCTCCTGCCTGTGGACCCTGATGGCAGTGGGCAGTAGGGGGGTATTCCATGATGGGTCATCCTCCCCCCACCACCAAAGCAAGCCTCTTCTGGGTGGTTCATGACCAAGCTGAGCCTAAATGTGAAAACTCACCCAAATTCTCCACGGCCTTGCACCCTGGGCAGGGAAGGACATAATCTCTTGGCAGCCCACAGCTGTGGGCATGGTCAGGCACACCTGGCTGCCTGGAGTCTTGCTTTTAAACTCCCGCCTCTTCTGTCCCTGGACACCCTGGGTTCAGCGGGCTTGTAGCTGTCTCTGGCAAGTGTTCGAGGTAAGAGTGTTGTGAGGCAGGGCCACACCAGCGAGCACTAGCTACCCGAGATGGCACCTCTGTCTCCCGGGAGGGAGCTTGGGCAGATGCTCTGGCCTGGACCTCGGGGGCCAGGAGGTGGGAGTCCCGCAGACTGTAGGCACCCTTCTGGGTGGGGCGTGGTTTCCCAGCTCCTTCTTCCAGGGACTGACAATGTCATCCCCAGCCACCGCCCTGCCCAGCATCGCCTCTAGGAATCTCACTGGGAGCTCATCTCTGCAGGGCCGAGAGCCCCCGTCTGCCCTCGCCAGGGGTCGGCCGGCTGGTTTGGCCCCTCTCTGTGACCCCAGGGTTCACAGTGCCCTTCAGCTGGGCTCATTTTAACTGAACTGCCCAGGGTTTGCCTCCCTCCTCCTGAAGCTGTTTCTCTCATTTTTCTCCCCTTCGTTCTCTCTTCTGCTCAGCACACACCCCACCCAAGCCCCTTCTCTGACATACGGGGAGACAGAGCGAAACAAAACTCAGACCTAGACCTCCAAGAGGGTGCAGTCTTTGACACCTGGAGTCCAATTCTGCCCCTTCCAGGTGGGGACACTGAGGCCTGTCCTCCTGAGTCTTACACTCTGAATCACGAGACAGATGTCGATGAGCAGTTGTGGATGGGGGTACAGGATGTCCTGGGGCAGGGGAGGCATGGGAAGCAGCGGGGTCAGGAAGAAGCTTCTCAGGAAATGTGACGCTGCTGTGGAGACCGAAGCCTGAATCGGAAGTGACCAACGAAAAGGATGGAAGAGTGTGCCGGCAGGGGAAGGGAACGGGTGAAGACCCAGAAGCAAGAGACTAGGGATGATGGAGGAGGGGTCTCCAGGACTGAGGGGGACCTGCAGGGGTGGGGGCTGCCTCCACAGGGCTTGGCGTGGCAGGAGGGGAGGCAGGTTAACCTGCAGGTTCGCAGCAGAGGTGAGACGTTCGGGTGTGCATCTCCCTCCTCAGTGAGGGCAGTGAGATGGAGCTGTCTGAGCAGGAAGAGGGGCTGATGTCTGAGCAGGACCGAGTCAAGGGGGCTGATGGAGGGGAGATCCAGCAGGCAGGGGAGGAGAGACTGGGGGTGATGCCCACTCTGGGGGGCGGGGTCCCTGCCCTTCACACATAGGGAACCTGGAGGAGGAGTGGGTGGGAGGAGAGGGAGGTGATGGGTTAAGGTTTGGACCTGGCGATGCTGGCGGGCCTGCAATTCTCCCGCCAGGTGCTGGAAAGTGGATGTGGACATCAGGGGTCTCCTCTGACAATCACTGAATCTACAGGAGGACGTGAGGGGGCCACAGGCAGTTAAGAGAGGACAGAGGACTCATGAGGGTGTGGTCCCGAGGAGGCTGAGCTTGGGTGTTTGGGGAAGGTTGCAGAGAGGGGGGCCACTGTGCCTGGAGGCTACGGGAGGGGAGGCTCTGCAGGGGCGGAGGCTGCAGGTGAGGACCTGGGGTGACATCTTCAGGTGTGAGCGGCGAGGGGCCAAGGGGGCAGAATCAGGGAGCGAGCACCCTTCTCCTCCAGGCCAGCCGAGAGCCCGAGGAATGATGGTCTGGAGAGAACCGTGAGGACAGAGGATGACTGAGGATCAGAACGATGGTGGGCGGGGTTCTGCCTGTCTCCCCACACAGCTGCGGGGTGGGAGAAGGCAGAGGGTGCTCAGGAGGGGGGTGGGAGGCTCAGCAGGGAGCCCAGGGGGCATGGAGCCAGGTCTGGAGGTTCCAGGGTCAGGTGCAGGATGACGGGCCTGGAGCAAGGCTCCTGGAAGGTGAGCACGTCCGTGTAGTAAAAGGAGGGGATGAGGGAGACTGGCGTGGGAGCATACATGTCACCATATGGAGAGGAGACGGCCGGTGGGGATTCGCCGTGTGATGCAGGGAGCACAAAGCCGGTGCTCTGTGACAACCTAGAGGGCGGGATGGGGAGGGAGGCAGGTGGGAGGTTCGAGAGGGAGGGGACCGGGGTATGCCTGTGGCTGATTCCTGTTGATGTATGGCACAAACCATCATAATATTGTAAAGTGATTATCCTCCGATTAAAAATAAAATAAAAAAAAATTTTAAAAAGAGAGGATATTTCAGCCTAGGGTGCCAGAGGGATTAAACACCCACAGGCCTAAAAATAAACCTCACATTGTATATGAACATCAACTCAAAATGGATCAAAGACGTGCGTGTAAATATGTGAAACTTACAGAAAGACTCAGAGGAAAAATTCCTTGGGATCCGAGGGCTCAGTGAAAAGTTCTTAGACATGACGCCAAAAGCACAGTCTGTGAAAGGAGAAATGCCAGACTGGCCTTCATTGAAATTAAGAGATTTTGAGCCACGAGACAAACCCTGTTCAGAGAGAGAAAAAGTTAACTGCAGTCTCGGTAGCTTGCACCTGACAAAGCATAAAGACTTGTTATCTGGAATATATAAAGAATTCTCAAAACTCAGCCACAGACAAGCAATCGATCCAGTGAGAAAGTGAGCAAAAACCAGGAACTGGTATTTTACCCAAGAGGATGCAACAGGTGACAGATGGGTTCATGAAAAGAAATACGGGGCACCATTAGCCACTGGGGACACGAAAGAAAACCACAGTGAGATGTTGTTTTTGTTAGTTACTCAGTCATGTCCGACTCTTTGTGACCCAATAGACTGTAGCCTGCCTGACTCCTCAGTCCGTGGGATTTCCCAGGCAAGAATACTGGAGTGTGTAGCATTTCCTTCTCCAGGGGATCTTCCCAACCCAGGGATCCAGCTCGAGTCTCCTGCATTGCAGACAGATTTTTTTTTTTTAACCATCTGAGCCACCAGGGAAGCCCACAGCAAGATATCACCACCTGCCTATTAGAACCGTCAAAATTAAAAATAGTCAGAAGATCTTCCCTGGTGGTCCAGTGGTTAGGGATTTGCCTTCCAATGCAGGGGACTCAGGCTCAATCCCTAGTCCGGGAACTAAGATCATACATGTCACTGGGCAGCTAAGCCTGCACACCACAACTAGAGAAGTCCACACACTATAATGAAGACCCAGTGTAGCAAAAAAAAAAAAAAAAAAAATAGTGACAACCCTGAGAAAAACATCAGTGTCCTCCAACTAAAGGACATTCTACGAAATTCTCAGAAAAATAGTGTTAACACCAAACGCTGGTGAAGACGCAGAGAGGTGGAACTTCTTATACATTAGTTGGAAATGTAAAATGGCCACTCTGGAAAAGTTTGGCAGTTGAAAAAAAAAAGCACGAAGCACAACACTCACCTTAGAAGCCAGCAATTACATTCCTGGGCACTTATCCTGGGGGAATGAGAACTTCTGTTTGCACAGAAACCTGTGCGTGGTGTTCGGAGCAGCTTTAATAGCCAGAAACTGGAGATCCAAATGCCATTCAGTGGATGAGGAGCTAAACAAACCATGGTACATCAGGCTGCGTGGCCCACTGCCTGGGAACAGAAAGGAGCTGACTGTGGGAGCACGCAGTGAGGACGGACCTCAGGGGCATCAGGCTGCATGAGGAAAGCTGGTCTTGAAACATAACATGCAAGATGAGAGGACAGTTCAGGGGTCGCCAGGGGCTGGAGGTGGGAGGAGGGAAAATAAGGGAGGGGGTGTGACAAGAAGGGTGCGATGCAGGGATTCTCCAGGTGATGCTATGGTTCTGCATCTTGATCATGGTGGTGGTTACGTGAATGTGCCCAGGGGTAAAATTGCACAGAACTAAGTACATGTAGCAGCGTCCTGCTGTGGACTGCTGCGTCCACCTCAAGTGCATTTGTTGACACCTAATCCCCAGGGTGACGGATCAGAGGTGCGACCTCTGAGAAGTGATGAGACCAAGAGACTGGAGCCCTCATGAGAGTATTAGTGCCATAATATAAGGAAACCCAGAGAGGTCATCTCTCTCCCCTGTGTGTGGATACAGCAAGAAGGCGGCTGTCTGCACACCAACAGAGAGTCCTTACCACGAACTGAACTGCCCGGCGGCTTGATCTCCGAACTCCAGAACTGTGAGCAATAAAACGTCTTTTGTTGAACCCGTCTGCGGTATTTGGTTCTGGCAGCCTGATCAGATTAAGACGGCCTATAAAACGGGCAAAATCTGGATAATGTCTCTGGGTTACACTGAGGTCAGTTTCCTGCTTTTGATGCTGAACTGCAGTTATGCAAGTTGGTATCCCTGGGCGGAAGGTAGGTAAAGAGTGCGTGAGAATCCTCTATATGGTCTTGGCAAGTTTCTGTGAATCTCTAATTAGTTCCAAAAAAGAGAAAAAAAAAAAAGAAGGGAGAGGACAGATGCCCAGAGGGCTTACTTGTGGACAAAGGCCAAGCATGTCAGGGATATGAGAAATTAGGGAAATATGTGATGAGCAGGTCTCTTCCGACCATGGAGGCCTGGCTGCCGGTCAGACATCTGGGGAGGTTCACTCAGGTAAGGAAGAAGGGGCATGCCCCCAAGAATTGTTCTGCCGGGGATATGAGGTGACCCTCGGCCTGGAGCTTGAGTGTGTCCACTGGGCTCTTGGCTCTCTGCTGCGTGGGGACAGGCGAGGGGGTCGGGGTCAGGCAGGGACTCGTGTCCCCTGGCACCTCACCCCTGGGAACCTGCCCCAGCCTCACTGGAGCATGGGCTGGCACCTCCAGCAGTAACATTTTCACCAGGGCAGGGTCTTCTGGGGCTTCTGCAGCCACGAGCTGCAGCCTGGGCTTCCCGCAGAAATAAGTAATTACAGTCTTGCTTCGCGTATTAGGAGCTATCTGCATCCCACTCTGCGAAGTTACATGAGGACACAGTTTATCTTTAGCCCGAAGCCACCTGCTTGGTAATCTGTCTCTGTGTACCCGCCTGATCCCACCATCCGCACATTAGCTGGAGGAATGGCTGACTTTATTTAAAGCCATCGGCTTGTATGTATAGAAGCCGGACAGGGTGGTCCAGCACACACCCATCTGGGGGGCCACAGCCTGCGGGCAGCCCTGCCCTTCTCTGAACCATGTGGCTGTCTACCCCGGGGCCAGCTGGTGAGGGACACAGAGCCCCCATAGCAAAGCCCTGGACCCCATCAGGAAGGCTTCGCGTGCAGACCGTGGGCTGAGATTTCTCCCCCGTTGCTCTGTAAGGATGTTTCTTCATGCTAACATTTTGGTCCCCCTTCTAGACAAATGTTTAAATTGGTGAATGAAAATTCTGGAAGTGTTTGTAGCTGGTGCTGTTCAGTGTCGGGTAAATCATGAAATGTGTGTGGTCTTGGTGTCTGAGTATCTCTGGGGTTTGAGCCTTTAGGGGAACAGAGTCACCTCGTGTCCTGAGTTTGGGTGTTGTTCAGCCGCTCACCCGTGTCTGACTCTTTTCGACCCCATGGACTGCAGCACGCCAGGCTGCCCTTTCCCTCACCATCTCCTGGAGTTTGCTCACACTCATGTCCATTGAGTCTGTGTGTGTGTGTCTTAGTCACTCAGTCGTGTCTGTCTCTTTGCAACCCCATGGACTGTAGCCTGCTAGGCTCCTCTGTGCGTGGAATTATCCAGGCAGGACTCCTGGAGTGGGTTGCCATTTCCTTCTCCAATTGAGTCGGTGGTGCTACGCAAATATCTCATCCTCTGTTGCGAATCTTTCTCAAGTACTTCTCCCCTCACTTGCCCAAGGCTGGGCAGCCACACACATGCACAGACTCCCACGATTCTCTCTCTAGATTCTTCCTCCAGGTTCATTATGTTTTCCAAACTCCCTTCTAACTCTTACATGGCAGTCAGGGTCTGCTGTAAGACTTGCGCCCACATGGACTGAATTAAAAGGATAAACAAATGTAAATTATAACCAAACCAAGTGAAACTGGGCAGGCAGTGGACTGTCAGTGAGTGAGGGGCTTGCTCAGTCCCTTGGGAAGGGCGCTCTGGGAGGATGCGCACCCTTGGTGGGGGGCGGACGGCTCTCAGTAGATCACAAGGTCACCTTCATGAGATCGGGGCAGTCATCTGCACCCTCTGGAGCAGACGGGAGGGCTGGCAGACCCGCAGGTGCCCACCTGCCACTGGACCCACAG
Source organism: Antilocapra americana (assembly GCA_007570785.1). Taxonomy (NCBI): domain Eukaryota; kingdom Metazoa; phylum Chordata; class Mammalia; order Artiodactyla; family Antilocapridae; genus Antilocapra; species Antilocapra americana. Next base: position 25,863,036 of record ML661902.1, on the reverse strand, counting down.
CCCGACCTGTGGACCCCTTAATGCGTCTGCAACACAGCTAACCAGATGCATCTTGCTTCTCTGCCTGTTTGATTCTAAAACGTTTTTTATCCCCCCAGACGAAACCACCTGTGATGGTTGATTTGAAGTGTCAACTGGGATTCCTGAATAGCTGTTGAAAATGTTATTTCTGGGTGTGTCTGTGAGGATGCTTCTGGAATAGGTTAGCATTTGCGTGGGTGATCTGACTGGAGAAGCTGCCGTCACCAATGCACACGGGCGCCACCCTGTCTGGGGAGGGCATGGATAGACCACAATGGCAGAGAAAGGGGAAACTCTCCCTGCTCTCCCATCTTTCCTGCCCCGGCATGGATGCTCCTAGTTCTTGGCCCTTCTCGGAACGATATCACCAATTTTCTGGGCCCTCAGCTTACACACTTCAGGCTTGGGACTTCTCGGTCTCCAGAATTGTGTTGAGCCAAACCCTCGTGGTAAGTCCCTGTCTGTCTTCTCTCTATTCTACTGGTGCTGCTTTTCTGGGAAATCCTTACTTATACAACCCCATTCCTACTAAGAGTTCACTTCTCCCTCTAGCCACTGGATACCATTCATGTACATGCTGACTCTATTTTGATTTTCCTGTTCTGGACATTTCATATCAATGGAATCACACATGTGGGCTTCTGTGTCTGGCTTTTTTCACTTAGCAGCGTGTTGTCAGCACCCATCCATGTTGTTCCTCCTTCTTTGTACTGCTGCATCATACTCCATTGTACACATAGACCATCCAGCCTTTGAGCCTGCCCAGAGCCTCTGGGTGCCTTGAGGGCTTCATCGTGAGGGGCTTTCATGGTCGAGAGCTGCTGGAAAGTGACTTTGTGTGACCTTGATGTCTAGGACAGCGCCTGCGCAGAGGACATACCCAGCAGATGTGGTTTAGTCATTCAATCGTATTCGACTCTTTTGCACCCCCATGGACTGTGGCCAACCAGGCTCCTCTGTCCATGGGATCCTCCAGGCGGGAATACTGGAGTGGGTGGCCATTTCCTTTTCCAGGAGACCTTCTCAGCCCAGGGATGGATGCACTGGTGGGTGAATACTTCACCACTGAGCCACCAGGGAAGCCCAGGAGATACCTGCTGAGTAGCGAGTGTATGAATGAGAGAGCAAGCTGCTGGGAGAAACAGTGAGTGTCTGTGATCTAAAATCTTGGGGGGAAGAGGGGTGTGCCGGCTGCTGGAACCACTCTGGGGAGAAAGCAATGCAGAGCTCTGGGGGCCAAGCCTGGGCCTGGGGGCCAGGAACCTGGCCGTAGCTCTGATGGCACGTGGGCTTCGTCAGTTACTTAGAAAAGAGAAGTGAGTTTGCTCGACTTACAGCTTCTAGAGGTGTCCATACTCCTTGGCCCGTGGTCCTTTCCTGCATCCTCAAAACCAGCGGTGTACCACGTCTCTGCCCCTTCTCCTTTCATCTGGTCTCTCTGAACAGAGCCAAGAAAGTCTCTCCCCTCCTAAGGGCTGGGGTGTGATCGGATCAGGACCTTCGGATAATCCATGATGATAGCGCATCTCAAAATCTTAATCACCTTTGCAGCCTCCCTTTTCCATGTAAGGTAGCATGCTCCCAGATTCTGGAATTATAATATGAACATCTTGGAGTGGGGGCTTTATTCTGTTGATAACAGAAGCCTCTTGCCTGAGACTAGGTTTGCCCAGAGGAGGAGGGAGGCCAGACAGTTTTCAAGATGCTTCCCAGCTCTTGGCTCAGGTCATTGCAGTGGGAAAGAATGAGGACTCCTGACTTAATGCTGGAGTTCTGCATCATTGGAGCAGGTGCCTGAAGCTCACCCCATCTGACCAGATGCTCTCTTGGACGTTTCCACTCGTTTTCTTACTGGTTCCTATCGCTGGCCTCTGAGAGCATCGCCCCCTCTTTTCACAGGTGAGGGACATGAGCTTCAGGGAAGCCAGGTGAAGCCCCTGAGATGACCTGTCTCAAAAGTGGGGACCTGACCCCACCCACACACCCTACTCCATTGTGTCTGTCTAACTCTGGAGCTGTGGAGTTCTCCAGCTCACACTGGTAATTTGGGTGAAATGCAAACCGCTTTAGGGCATTTAAAAATCCAATGCATTTAAAATTTTAAATCGATCATTTTAGGAAGCTGGAACGTGCAATGAATTTAGTCATTAATCTCAAAGTTTTGGAAGCAGACTTCCTGCGTGAAAGAAAATAAAAAGGAGTGTGGGGCGAGGGGGTTGGGGAGGCTGTGTTGATGTGATTTTAATGGTTTAGTTCTTTGCTTCCTTGAGTTCTTTCTTTGAAGATCAAGCTGCAAGAGAAACTACTGAGCAATGAGCTATACCTGGAGCTCCTATCACCGATATATCTGTGTCCCTGTGTCCACAGCCCGGATCTGGGCACCCTCTCTCTGAGGCTGGCACCTGCGGATCCTGCCAAGTGGCCCAGGAGATCAGCACACGGGTGCTATTTCTCAGATGAGGAACAGACAGATTACCAAGCCCCCAGCAACATGTGATGAGCTTTTCTTCTTAACCAAGTTCTTTGCTCCACCTCTGACTTCTCCGTGGGTCTTACGGATCAGTCCCAAAGACGGAAGGCGATGGGAGGGGAGCACGTTGATCCCGTTGGCTTGGCAACGGCCCTTTCAATAGTTCAGTTGTTTCAAGGGACGGGGCGAGCTCTCTGAGCGGAGGGCAGGACAGCCCACATGTGACCGTAAGGGGCTGGCGTCTGAGGCAGTGCTCTCTGCCTACTGAGCCTCAGAGCACTACTGCCTGAGGGTGAACCCAGAAAGCCCTGAATGGGGCTTCCTGGCAGAATCCCAGGGTGGAGTTGTCCTTCTGGGTCCCCTTGTTGGAGATTTGTGGGTGTCATTTGGGACCTCCGCGGTCCGATTCAGAGAATGTGTGTGATCCACCTCTTTCTCCAGATGTGTCTTCATTCAACAAGCGTGTGTTACACATCCAGAGAGATCCAGGGGATGAAAGATAAAGGAGAAGTCTTTCCTGCCCTCCAGGAGCCCACAGTCGAAGGAAAGACACACTGGCAGGCAGACTGGGGAAGCCTGTGACAATCGCCTTTTGCTGATTTCTTCATTCATCGAGTGCTTCTTGCCAGCTGCTTCTGGGGCCAGGAACCATGGGCGCTGAGAGGCGAGGAATCCACATGAAGCTGTGAAAATATCATTAAAGATGTCGAACCTCACTTGTTGGGTGGTGAGCAGATGTGGATCTTTTGGATAATCATGAAAATGCTTCCTGGAGAGTCACTGTTGAGAAGAGACTGTATCCACTTTGGCCTCAGTGGATTATTTGAAAGCTTCTGGTTGATCCTCACATTTCAGATACAGCAAAGACGAGATACTCTTCATCTATCCCCAATTCATTGATTGCTGAGTGTGCATCTGTTAAGTACCAGAAGCTGGCCTCCCTGAGGGACCTGGGCAGGAGGGGGACACAGTCCTGGCCCCTGAAATCTCACATAGGGTTGGGGAGAAAGAAACATCGCAGCCTGGGATAACGAGATCACAGCCTGGAGCTCTGCTGGGGGCTGATCTGAGTTGTCTGCCCCTTTGGGTACCGCGGTGCACTAGACCATTGAGTGACCACTGGTCTTTGCCATCCCACTGGCTTGTACTGCTGCTTAGAGCTGGAGAGGGCTTCCTTTTGCGAGACAGTGGACCTCCGCTCAGACCCAGGTCACGGACACTCTTAGAGACCCATGTTCATGAAGGAGCGCAGCCCAGGGGTTGAGAGGAAGCCAGCCAATTTCTGCTCTTTGAACAGAATCTGCAGGTACATCCAGGGCACTTTCTTTTTGACTCTCCTTCCAAAAGCAGCATCTTCTCGAGTTGGAAACCCTGTCCTTTTGGGAAGCTGGAACATACACTTCATTTATTCATTCATTTAAAAGCTTTTGAAACAGACTCTCTCAGTTTAGGAATAAAACAGGCAGAAAGGGGATGGATGAGGAGGGTGTTGTGAATTGAATTATGTATACCACCCTCCTCCCCCCTCCCAAAAGATCTGCTGGAGTCCTCATTCCTGGTGTTTCAGAATGTGACCTTATTTGGAAATAGGGTCAGGGCGGATATCATTAATTAGATTAAGATATGGTCGTACTAGAAATGGTGGACCTCTAGTCCCATCTGACTTATACTGGATTTTAAGAAAAAAAAGAGAAGATGCCTTGTGAAGACAGAGGCTCGAGGGAAAGATAATGTGTGAGAGAGAGGCAGGGTGAGAGGGGGTGGCTGCAGGTCCAGAAGCTGAGGCTGACCGGCTGCCTGCAGAAGCCAGAGAGGCCAGGAAGGATCCTCATTTGTGGGTTCCGGGTGTCGTAGCCCTACTGATGCCTGGATTCAAGAGCTCTGGGCTCCAGAATGTTGAGACAATAGTTTCTGTTGCTTTGAGCTGCGCAGTCTCGGTCCTTGGTTATGGCAGTCAGGCCCAGGACCCTTGCACAGAGGGGACCCTGCCCATCCCTGTCTGGGCAGACAGCCTCAGGGGCGTGGCACGGAGCTGGTGGTCCCCAGCGCCGTTCATGTTGGTTTCTTCCCACTGCTATATTCAGGTGTAAGCGGAGCCCCTGCCCCTGGGGACACAGGAGGGTTCAGGCCTGTCTGGAACTGGAGTCTGGGGCGGCAGCCTCTTTCCAAAGCCAGCACTGCTCTCGGACCTACTCCCTGCTTCTGTCCGAGGCCACGTGGCACCCCGTGTTTCCAGAAACGAGCCTCTCTTCTGCCCCCAAGAAGACAATGGCCGGCCGGCTCCGCAGCTGCTGTTTGGTGCGAAGGGGCCGTGCTGAGGATGCCTGGAGCCCCTCGGGATGGGGGCGGTTCACAAACCAAAGGTCTGGGCTCCCTCGGAGGGCCAAAGGCAGCTGAATATGACATTTGTGTCCTGTGTATGAGGACATTTCCTACAAAAGCACTATTCTGTGCTGTTTAAATGAATACTTAAAATGAATAATTTTAATTCATACATGGTCTCCATTCAAACTCACCCATGTCCCCCAAATATCCTTTATTTTTATTTACCTATATTTGACATGTAAATATATTTATATATAGTGTATTAGAGAAGGAAATGGCAACCCACTCCAGTACTCTTATCTGGAAAGTTCCTTGGACAGAGGAGCCTGCCTGTCTGTAGTCCATAGGATCACAAAGACTCAGCCAAGACTGAGCGACTGAGCACATATATTGTATATTATTGTCTATTTTTACTTACATATATTTAACATATAAATATATGTATATAATGTATTATAGATATGCACATATTGCATGCTTTTATATATGCATTTTATTTATACTGACATATGAATATATGTGTATATTGTATATTATTATATATGTATATAGCATATATTATTATCTAGATACATATTCTGGCTTTGAGCCTTGCTTGGCGTTTGCCAAAGAAGTCAAGTCGCCAGGCCTGCAGAGCCCTGCTCGAGGCTCAGCAGGTCTCCCCTCTGGCCTCCCGCGGGGTGGGAGCCTTGTCTCCCTGCTCCCTCTCCCCTGGCCTCCAGGTGCCTCGGCACAGTGTCTCGTCCCCCTTCCCATGAGATCTGCACCTCAGGGACCTACTCCCTGCTTCCGTCTGAAGCCACATGACACCCACTTGTTCTCATATATTATATATATATTGTCATTTATATTGACATATGAATGGATGTATATACTGTATATTATTATAAATGTATATATGTATTATTATCTATATGCATATTACTTGTATAGTATATTATTTATGTTGATATATAAATATGTGTATATATTATATATATGTGTACATTGTATATTATTATATATTTTTATTTACATACATTTGACATATAAATATACATATATATTGTGTATCATATGTATATAATATATATGTACATGTTGTATATTATTAGTATATATATGCATGCTATATATGTATATATTTTGTTATTTATCAGTTCAGTTCAGTCACTCAGTCGTGTCCAACTCTTTGCGACCCCATGAACCACAGCACGTCAGGCCTCCTTGTCCATCACCAACTTCCAGAATCCACCCAAACCCATGTCCATGGAGTTGGTGATGCCTTCAAACCATCTTATCCTCTGTCGTCCCCTTCTCCTCCTGCCCTCATCTTTCCCAGCATCAGGGTCTTTTCAAATGAGTCAGTTCTTCACATCAGGTGGCCAAAGTGTTGGAGTTTCAGCTTCAACATCAGTCCTACCAATGAACACCCAGGACTGATCTCCTTTAGGATTGATTGGTTGGATCTCCTTGCAGTCCAAGGGACTCTCAAGAGTCTAAATACATGTATATATAATATATATACATAATATATGTATATATTGTATATTTATATTTACATATTGTATATATTGTGTATTATATGCATATAATAGGTGTATATATCATATATTATTATTCTCTATGTGTATATTGTATAGTATTTTGTAACATGTTAAGTTATAGAATTGGTCAAATTAGAATTAAATATTAATGTATTATATATAATATACTATGAAAACATATCATATATAATATAAAACATAAAATGTAAAACATATAAAATATATCCCAAATTAACATATAATATGAAAATATAGTCAAATACATTACATGAAAATATACAAATCTGTTCAAATTCTCAAGTGCTGCCACAAGAAAGCTCTGTGCCCAGGGTGGTGGACACCCAGAGGAGATAATGATGGCCCGATTCTGTGCAATCAGGGTGGGCTTTCCAGAGGAGATGACACTGGAGGTAAGTCTCAGAGTCCATCCAAGTTCTGGGACGAGAGGGCATTTGGAGTCCATAGGAGTTTTATGGTAAGGGGACCATGAGAGGTGGTTTCCCAAGCAGAAGAACATGAGCCGACTATGACACAGCGCGTTCATGAGCACCTGCTTGGGGCTGAGGAGTCATGCCCTGGAGTCATGTGGACAGTGTAGGGTGAAGAGGCCTGGGGAACCTCCTGGGGTCTGTGAGGAGCGAGGGTGCCATGAGGAGGCATGAGGAGGCCTGTGGAGGACGGGCACCACTCCAGGGTTCGGGATCCAGGGACAGTGTCCGGAGTGGGGCTGGAGGACTTCCTGGAGGTGGTGGAACTGGATAGGCATTCCTGCCCTCGGCTCCATCAGAGGCCCTCTAGACAGCTCTGAGTCAGGGAGGGACACCCAGCGCTCTGAGCTCAGGAAATTAGCCTAACTTGCCAGAAAGGATTTTTGTCTCTGCCCCAGAAACTGGAGGGAGGCTGGACCTTAGGTCTAAGTGCCCCCTCTGGATTCGTGGGGTGGGAGTCAGGGTCCAGAGGTTGCACCCCACCAGGGGGCGCCAGTACCCTCAGGAGAGGGTATCCAGGCATGGGGCAGAGGTGGGAGGCAGACTGAGTCTTCCCGCCTGCCTGCGCCGACCGCGGCGGCTGCCCTCCTGTCTGGCGCCTGGTCCCCAGGGGGAGCCTGCTCCCAGGCCAGGCAGGAGGAAACTGTGGCCTTGGAGCCAAGAATCTCCCTCCTTCTCCTCTACGAACCCACAGCCTTGAGCCTTTCTTGGTTTCCTCTGGGGGTCTGAGACCACCCTGGGTACTCCTTTGCCGTGACGGACTCCATCTGGGGTCCCCACGCCCCTTACTCACTCCTCCTCTGTTCTAGGTGGGAAGGGGATGTGGAACAGGCCAGCCCGTTTCCCCTCACCAACTCTGCCATGTCCAGCTTCGTGCCGTCCTGGAAGCAGTGTTCACCAAGCTCCCCCATCCTCCCTACTCCCTGGCCCCAGGCCCACGGCCCCCTTCTTCAGTCTAGACCAGGCAGGTTGGCAAACCATGGCTCATGGGCCGCATGGGCTCACCCTCTGCCTTGTAGAGGAAGATTTTGCTGGGCGCACAGCTAAGCTTGTCCAGACCCGGGGGGTCTGGTTTGTGGCAGCGTTGAGCGGCGGCGACAGGGACCATCTGGCCCTTGACACCTAAAATATTTATCACCTGGCCCCTAGCCTTGCCACTGCCCCCCTTGCCCCCACCTTCTGGCTCCATCTCTCATTAGAAGGAGCCCTCCGACCCCTGAATGTCTTCTTCCTTCAGCCCAGAACCCCCTGGTCTCTGTGACCCAGTCCTGTTCGTCCTCATGGTGCAGACCTGGGTCTGGTGCTCTGAAGCCCCAAGGTGGGGTCCCTTCACCTGGATGTTGCTTCATGAGCCTGGACATGCCCTGCCCGTGGGTGGGGGGGGGGGGCAGGCAGGCAGAAGAGGTGTTGGAGCAGCCACAGAGACCCCCAGTCCTGGGAGGGGGCAGCAGAGAGGTGCTAAAGAGGGAGAGGGGCCCAAAGGCTGTGCCCGGACACCCCCGGCATCTTTTCTGCACAGATTAGACCCTGTTCTAACCCAGACTCCTAAGTGGGATGGGATCTTCCCACCAAATGGGGCGTCACCATGATGAACACAGAGCCCAGATCAGCTATGAGACCTCTCTTGACACCCTGTGGGCCTGGGTCCACAGCTGTGTGGTTAGCTCCAGGGGGCCTCGGGGACACCATATGGAAGAGAAGGTCCGAGACCAGCCATGGAGCCAGTGGGAGGTGGGCCAGCAACATTCTGCAGCATCTTCCCACCATGAGGCTGGAGGTCCTCGGAGGCCCCTTGGTGAGGAGAAAGAGAGTGTTCATGCTGAAACCTCCACAGAGATGCCTGGAGATCAGTCCAATCAGAAGGCCCCCATGAGAGCATGGCGGCAGCCGGGGCTGGGCCCTTCAACTTGGTCTTTTGTGTTCGTGACCCCAGGGCTGTTGGCATCCTCAGGACCCTGAATGGTGGTCTCCACCTGTCCGTGGCTCATCAGCCCAAGATGGGCTTGCTGAGAGGGAGGGACCCTTGGCCTCAACCTCCTCTGTGCCAGAGAGGAAGTCACAGACAGCTCAAGGAGAGACGGTGCTGTTGTGGCCAGATCAGCAAATAAAAATACAGACACCCAGTTATCCTTGAATTTCCGATGGACCACAGATGATGTCTTAGTACATCCTTGTGTAGGGACATCCCAAAGGTTGCATGTTTCTCAAAAAGTCACACGAAGCTCTTGTGTTTTAGAGGGCTGGCTACCTGCAGGGAGGGCTGTGTTCTTGCCCATGACCTTGGCCGTCTGGGGAAACTTGAGTGGTGGGAGAACAGCTTCCCCCGCCCCCAGGCCCCCTGCCTGCTGGCTGCCCGTCCTGTCACCTTGCCACTTTGCCTCCCATTCACAAGCACTCTTCTCCATTGGGCACTCTGGCCTGAAATAGCAACTCTTGAAAATGTGCTGAGCTGGAGGCCCTGGACACAGCCCCCCACCCCCGCCCCCCAGGCTCTGAGAGCCTGTGTCCCCATCGGCCCAGGGAGGGCTCCTCTTCCTTGTAGCTCTCCTCCGAATCAAAGCCTGGAATGGGCGGGCTCTGATCCCTCCTCTGCAGCTCTGGAGTGGAGGGGCCTCAAGGATCCTCTCCAACGGGGGGATCTGAGGGCTGCATCCCACCCCCCAGGCTCCTAGACCCTCAAGATCATATCCCAAAGCCCCAGGTTCACAAGATGTCTGAGTTGTGAAGACCCTCAAGCTCGGCCAATCTGGGTCTGGGGCAGGGCTGTGACCGGGTACCCCACAGCCCCTAGGAGATGCTGGTGGAGGGCAGGGGTCCTGGGGAGGTGTGTTGAGGGGCTGGCCCATCTCCTGACCGTGCAGCTAGTTGAGGAAGCTGCCTCCTCCCTCTCCCAAGGCTGGTGGAAGCTTCCAGGCACCATATTGGTGGGTCTGGAGGTCTCAGGCTGGAAGGCAGCCACCTTTTCAGAGGAATCGTAGGGCCCCCCTACCAGGAGAGGACTGGTGCCCTTGGTCACTCTGGGGCCTTCCCTGCCACTAGGGCCCCAGGCCCTTGGGCTCCCAGGATGGCCACTGGGGGGCAGCATGAGCCAGGACACCTGGCAGGGATCCACAGGAGGTGCCTGCCAGCCAGCCCAGCCCGGGAGAGAGGAAGCAGGGCGGGAGAGGCCCCCTGCTCAGCGGTCAGCCTTGGACCCTGGCTGTCTTGCCTGAGCGGGGCTTTGGGGCCAGGGTTCTGCCTGGGAACAGGGAATTTTCCGCACATCCGTGATTATACATAATCCCTTCCTCATACATAAGCACACACACACAGCTCACACACACACACTCACACTTGTGCACACCCCATCACACACACTGCACACACATAGGCCCTGGTGTGTGGCCAAGTCACCAAACACCCCCCTGGGAATAGAGAGGCTGTGGCTTTTCCTTTTGTCCCCCTTTCCAGCCTGGGACCCACGGCAGGCCTTACGGCTCACAGGGGTCTACCCCGTGGTCTGGGCTCACCTCCAGGGGCCACCTTTCCAGGACACGACTTGTCCAGCTAGACTGCATCCTCTGAGTGTTGGGCGCCCTGATTCCTCATGGCTTGGACCCCCGCCCCAGAGTCCTCCCCAAGGCTGAGTCCACCCTCACGGGGACTCTCTACTCCCCCTTGGACATCGCTGCCACCACAGTCCCTGATCCAGGAGGCTGTTCAGCTCTGAGCCCAGGCAAATGCAGTTCCAGCCTCCGTGCACAACACTGTGCCCGGTGGGCCCTCGTGAGGGGCCACAGTCCAAGGGGGTGAGGGCGGCAGATTGGGCCCCGTTCTGACCTGGGGAACCCCGGGGCCTCAGGGTCAGCTCCTTTCTTTGTCCATGGGGACCTGTCGCCCCTCGCCATTGCCCCGGGCTGCTGTGAAGGTCAGTTTGTATGAAGTGCGCCGCACAGGTTGGCTGTTCAAACCTGTGGGCCCCTCTCGGTAGTGCGCCCCAGGAAGGTGGGGGCAAGGTCGAGGGACCCTGCCTGCTCTCAGGCTAAGCGGCCTCCTCCTCCCACCATCCCTAGGCCCTGAATTATTAACGCGGTAGCCTTCATTCAAGATGCCACTCTGAGGGCCTCCATCCTGAGACACTGTTGATGTGATGTTTTCAGTTTTCCCAGGCCGCCACCTGGCAGGAGCCTCCCCAGGGCTCTGAGCTTTTGCCATCAGTCTTTTTCACTAAGACACAGTCCCAGTTCTGGGTGGGCTGGGGGCGACGGGGGCACCCTGCAGCTTGGCAAGGGGAAGGGGCAGGCGAGGGGCCACCCCCTCAGAAATGCCCACCCGGCACCCTTGGCCAGCAGCCTCCCACCCCAGGGCGGGATCCAGAAGGTGCTGGAAGGAGCCATGTGGGCGGGAGGGGCAAGGGAAGCCTGTGCAGGCTCTGGGGACCTCAGATTCCCTCGGGGCAGGTTTACAGGGAGCCATTGAGGACAGAGTGCGTCTCAGACATCGTTCTACCACAGCTCTGAACAATGCCATGGTTCTCTTGGGCTTTGCAGGCTCTGCTCTCCAGCTGCCAATATTTCTTGACAGTGAGTCGCGGCTTTTCCCAGACTCCGACTACCGGGGCTGAGAATGCTGCTCCACACGGGCTTAGAGCAGCCCCCGGAGCCGTTACTGCATCCACATTAATCACTGGTGACGGCTGGGGAGGGACTGGGCTCCCGTTGGACACTGTCCTCGTGCTCTGCGCGTGCAGGTGTGTAAACATGTGAACACGTCCATGTATGAGAGCATGCGCCTGTGCTTTGTGTGTGCGTGTGTGCATACCTGTGTGTGTGAGTGTGCTTAGTGCGAGCACATCTGTATGTGAGTGTGTGCAGACACACGCAGGGGGGTGATGTGTGCCAGCGTGTGAGCAGCCATAGGAGAGGCACAGCGCCGGCCCGCTGGGAGCGTGTCACAGAGCTTTCTATGTTCCCTGAAACAGGGAATAGGGTTGATGAGCTCAACAAAGTGTTGTTTTCAAAGTTTCTTTTCCTTTCCTTCTCACAAACCAAGTGCTTCCGTGGGCTTGGCCATTTCTGCTCCGTGGTGGTCCTGGCGGCCATGTTTACCAGCGCCGCAGTGAGGACGAGGGGCTGGCTTCAGAGTGGCTGCTGAAAGGTTTGATGGACAGAAACATCCCCCAGTTCACAGTTTTCATTCTGGTCCCAAAGCCTCTAGCCAAGGCAGCTGACACTCAATCATCATAATAAATGAGTCTCATGTTTATGCAGGATCTCCACCCGGGACCACGGCCTTGTCGGAAGCCGGGGCTGGGTGAGCTGGTGCATGTCCCGTGTGGGTGAAAGCCAGGAGGGCTGCCGTCACGCTGTGTGACCCCACACCTGCCACCTACCCTCTTTTGGCTTCTTCGTCACCCAGAGGAAGGCCTGGGGCCAGATATCCCTTTAGGCTCCAAGTTCCGTGAGTCAAAAATTCCCTCCGACGTGTGGGTATGTGTATCCTCCCTCCAAAGACAGCATCCAGCACAGGTCCTGAATGGATGTGACCTTCAGAAGGAGACGAGGAGGGTCTGCTCCTGGGACTGGGGTGGGGGGGCTTGTGGGGCTTGGGGGACAGTGGTTGGGTCTGTTCATGCCTGACACAGGGAAGCATTCCCTCAAACCCTGCCTTACGTGAAGGATTCCATCAGCCTAAGGCAATAAAAAAGTGAATGTATACAAAATTCATTCAATTCATTCATTCAAGTGTATTATACAAAATACAGGTTAGAGGAACTATGAATGAGGATAGGAATGGAACTATAAGGAAAACAGTGGAACATAAATATGCAGGCCAGAAGGTCCAGCACAGAGGCTTTGACTGGAGTCTGCAATTTGGCTCCGAGATTCCTAGCTGCCAAGGTGAAGAGAAATAGGATCAGTTCAGCAGTCTTCACGACCCCTTAGGATCAGCCTTCCCTCTGCTCTTCCCATCAAGTCACATAAGGATTGGTGAGACCCTTGGGGAAAGTTGACAAGACTGGTCCCCTCGGCCTGGAGATGGCCATCAGAGGGCTGGACGGAGCAGTGTCTCTGCTCACCTGTGTCAGGAAACGCCTCCATCAAAGACAGCGTCATTCAGTGCCCTGGAAAGCAGGCAGATTTTTTCCAGCCTTGGCTCTGAAAAACGCTTTCCCCATGCGGCTCCATCTAGGTGGCCCTAAAATGAGATACTGATACTGTCCCCAAGAGCCTCTGGACAACAAAGGTCATGACAAGTCTCAAGGAAAAGTGGGGATGAAAGCAGAGGACGCGATTCCGAACCGCAGAGCCTGCAGGGCCACAGCCTGCCTGCGGACTGAGCTGGGTACGGCGCCCCTGCAGGACGCCGCAGGGTGCTGTGCCACCGCTGAGCACCTACTGTGTGCGGGCTAGGGAGGAGATATGGCCACGCCCAATTCCACTGGCTCCAGCAGCCCACTTTACAGATGAGACCCCTGACTGTCTTGGTGGATCGCAGCACCATAAGTGGCCGGATGGCAGGAGACTCTGCACGCCTCCCCCCCGTACTGCTAATCCTGTGATCCTTCCCTCCAGCGTCCCCCTAGACTTTGTGGTGATCTTGGGGTGCACAGCTCGGTCTCTTTAACCTGCTGAAGACAGAGGCAAGGAGGTTCTTGCCCCTCTTGGTCATGGGTAGGAGCCTCTGTGGCTTCAAGGGGAGAGAAGGTAGCTCTGACCCCAGCAGCCCCGTTCTGGGGTGGAATGTGTCACCTGTTGTGGGTGGGGGTCCTGGGGGTGGATGTGGGGGTGAAAGAGCTCCACTGGTCAAGTCAGCCTCCAAAACAGGGGGCAAACATGAAAAATTGCACCAAAGGGTATTGGGGACCTGAGGGGTGTGCTGGATGGAGCAAGATGCTCCCCAGGGGCAGGGGAACACTCTTATCCACGCCCTCTAGGTGGGGGCTCGGGAGGGGCTGTGGATTGCTTGGGGGATGAGAAGAGCTTGCTGTGCCAGCAAGTAAGGGGGAAAGAAGGTTCTGGATGGAGCCAGAGAAGGTACTGTGCCCAAAGGTGGGAGGGTGTTGCCAAGGGGCTGTGGCAGACGAGGTGGGGGCACAAAGGAAGCTGCTGGGAAGGCAGGTGGGGGCCTTGTGGGCCTGGCTGAAGGATCTTCAGGGTCTACTCCTCGAACCCGGGGGCTCATGCCTGTGTTCTGGGAGGCCTGTGAGTCTCCAAGGTAGAGATTCAGTCCTGACATGTAATCAGCAGCAGCTGAGTCACCGATGCACTTGGAACGAGGCGGGCGATCTTATTTACCGGAAGTTCTCTGTGGATTTTTCCTTTAGCAAGAGAGAAAGATTAGAACAAAAAACCAAAAAACAAAAAACAAAAAACAAAAAAACCCCCAAGAGTAAAAGAAATTTCCTGGGCTCTGCAAGGAGCAAGGGAGGCTCTGGAAAGGGGGTTCTGTGTGGCTGGGACAGTGGGTGGGTGAGCTGGGCCCTGGGACCCCACAGGGAGAGGAGGTTGTCAGGGAGAGGGGCAGCACAGGGCACATAGAAGATGCGAAGTCACAAGGCTGGCGCCCTTCCTTCCTTTGCGCCAGGGGTGTCTTGGTGATCCTTCAAGGCCAGCCCAAGGGTGCCCTCTTCCGGAAAGCCCTCCGGGACTACTCACAGAGTTCTCTTGGGGCCCACGTGATGTCCCGCCCTCTAAACTGGGCAGGTGAGCCCTGGCTCCTTTGCCCCACACTGGCAAGCAGGAGACACTCGAGAAGCAAGCATGCCAACTGCCAGGCCAGATCTGACAGCAGGAACACCCACTTGGTATCTGAGAAACCAGGGATGGGTCCTGAAGTAAGGTGGGGACAGGCAAGAGGTGGCAGGCAGCATCACATGTGTGGACACGGGCCCGTGCCCCCTGGGCTGCTGGACAGGCCCCAGAGGGAGCAAAGGGGCCTCCTTGGCCACTGCCCCTGATTCACATTCCTGGTCCTTGGAAGGCCCGTTCTAGGAACCAGGACCCATGGCACAGCCTGGACCCAGGTCAGGCTGCAGATGCTGAGATGCTGGTTTCTGGAAAGCAGGGCCCACAGCCCACAGGGGCCACATGGGGATGGCTCACCGCTGGCACAGCGCCAGGGGCCTGCAGCCAGGGAGGAGTCTGGGGTCCTGGCTGGGACATGGCTAGATGGTCTGTGGGGAGACAGGGGCCCAGCGGGGAGCCCTGGCATCAGGGGGGCAGCGGGACCACCAGGAAGCGGCCAGCCTTCCTAGTGCCCCCTTGATAGCAGGACCAGGGCTGGGGGGAGGGGGCCAGGGCCCCGAGACGGTCTCGGTGATTCCAGGCTGTCCCAAGGAAGCCCCGCAGCCCAGCTCCTGGCCCCTCGCCTCTGGCTGGAGCCACTACTGAATGAGGGCCAGGGGACCCTCAGCAGGGGAGCTGGAGGAGAGCTCGGCAGGGGGCGGGGCGGGTGGACAGAGAGGATGGGCCAGTGTTCTCAGGACAGGACCCGGGGGAGGCCCCGGGTCAGAGCCCACGTCTCCCTTTGACCTGAGTATCCAAGTGGGATGAGGTGGGGGCAGAGGGGCAGCAGGACGCAGTGGGGACAGTCTTGGCCACCTTCCTGGAGCCGGGTTTTTATCCCGCAGGCAGCTGGAAGGTCCTAGTAAGGATGCCCTGTCTGGATCTGCCCTTCTGTGTTCCTTTCCCCCAGCACCGGGCCCCTGTCGGGTCTGCTCTAATTGGTTTGTGTCTGGCTGTAGCAGAGAACAAATTGATTCCCCTCCAGCTGTTCCTGCAGCGTCTGTCCTCGCACACCCCCAGGCCACCTGCTGTGCCCAGCACAGCTTCTCCTCTGCTGCACGAACACTGGGCAAGGGGTTGGAGATGCGGGGAGGCAGCTGGTCCAGTCTCTCTGCCCCAGCCCGAGGTCCCAGAGCTGGAACACGGACGCACACACTCACAGGCATTCGCACAGGCAAGCACATACACACACCCCCATGTCCGTGTGCATAGCGCACACATACACTCACACACACATACCTGACCCCCATGCCTGACCCCCTGGAGGCAGCGGCTGCAGGTAGGGAACCTCAGCTGGGTGCAGCAGGTGGGGTCTTCGTCCCTCAGCTGTTCTTCCTGCAGCTGTCAAATCAAACTTTCTAATGGAAAACCTGTCATTCCCCAAGGTTTAAATTTTTCCGTTGACTCATTTTGCCTTCATGATAAAAATCCAAGCTCTCGTCTCTCGCTGCTCAGCACTCTGCAATCAGAGCTTCCACCATGCCTGAGTCTTTACAGATTTGCCATATGTACGCATTCTGGCCCCAGGGCCTTTGCATGTGCTATGTCGTCAGCCAAATGTGCCTGCATGCGCCTCTCCCGCCCTGTTTCCTCAACCTCCTGATGGTACCTCCACGTGCCTCTGGACTCACCTCTCCAACACAGCTTCTCTAAGGGAGGGACTTTGCCCCCGGGTGGCTCACAGCCCCCTCTAACCCTCTGGTCACTTTCAGCCCCTGTGCTTGTCCTTGGTTGTGACACCAGCTCATTCTGAGTGGACACATCCCCAGGCCTGGTCTGACGTCTCCTCTCTCTAGGCATGCATACTGCGCATCTCTGTAACCACCACCTGCTTGCATCACCAGCCACAGAGCCAGAGCCAGAATAAGGGCTCAGTATTTCATGAGGTCATGAGTGAATGGGTGGATGGATGGGTGAGTAACCAGGAAAAACCCAGGGCCCTGGGTGTCTGGGACTCAGCACCAGGACACCCACACAGCAGCAGCCGTCCAGCCACCAAGAATTTAAAAGGGATCCCAGGGACTCCCCTGCTGGTCCAGTGGTTAAGAATGTGCCTTGTCATTCAGGGGACATGGGTTCAATCCCCAGTCAGGGAGTGAAAACCCCACAGGCTTTGGAGCACCTAGGCCCACATGCGGCAAGTACTGAAACCTACACGGCACAACTAAAGAGCTCGAGTGCCACGTGGAAGGAGTCCACATTATGCAACAGAGATCTCACGGCCGCAACTAAGACCTGATGTGGTGAAATAAATAAACAAAAAAAATTTAAGATACACAAAGATACATTTTAAAAGTTGAACTAGAATTCTAAAAGTAAATAAATTAAAAAATGGAAACAAAAGGGATCCCAGTCTCGGCTGGCATCTTTGGAAGCCACCCCTCACCTGGGCTGGTATGAACCGTCCCTTCTCCCCTCTCCCCTCTCCAGCTCCTCCTCTCTCTGGAGGCTCTGCCCTCTTTCGGTCGTCCCAGCACTGTTTCTTGCCTCCTCTCGCTGACTTTCTCTCTCTCTCTCTCTCAGCCCCCCTCTCCTGGCTTTTGACGATGGGCTAGATTCAGCCTGGCTGCTTCTTTTTTTGTTTCCTTTTCTGCATTGCCCATTCTCCATATTTCTCCGCAACAAAGGGGAACCTGGAACTCACCCAGCCAGTAAGAATCGACGCCCCCCCACCCCTTGAGACCTCTCTCCTTTGTGCCCTCTCTCCCAAATCTGCATCATAAAAAAGCCTGAAACCCAGCTGGCAGACACCGAGCTCTCCCTGGGGGGGCTAGAGCGAGGTGACGCAGAGCCAGCGAGGTCAAAATTCCCTTTATTCCGTGGGGCGCTGGGGATATTCACATGTTAATAAATCATATTCCCATCACGAATCAATGAAACCTTTTTACAAACTGCATTTTAGCCTTACACAATCGCCCCACGAACAATTCCACGAGAAAGGAAACTGAGGGGAGCATGTGTGGTGGGGGGACTCACAGAAGCCCACAGAGAGGGTTGTAATGGGTTTGTCCGCACAGCCTGCTGTTTCTTCAAGCCCACTCTCTTCCCTGCCCCAGGCTCCAGCCTAACCCCTTGCAGAATCACATTTACCACCAAGAAGGGCTGCTTGAGAAATTTTAGGAGGCATTTCTAAGACGTCCTGACTTGTTCCCTTAGGCAGATTATATCCTTGTCCTACGCACATCAGGTCTACCATTTGTGCCTGATATTGATTAGCGGAACTGTTTGGAAAAGTCAAGCCTAACATCATTGAGGAGAATTGACTTGGAGGCAGTTTGGTGTCGAGGTATCCCAGAGCTTCCCGGATGCCCAGCCAGGGATGGGCAACAGAGGGTAAGGCAGCTCTTCGCATGGGGTGGGGGAGATCAGGGTGTCGCAGGGACCCCGGATCAGAACCCAGGCCTCGGGTCTGGGTGAGCTGGGCCCACTCTTTAAGGTCCTTTACCGCCTGAGTCTGAAACATAAAGTTCTGTCGCTTTTTCTTCTGTGCTTCCTTCAGGGTTTGTGGGTCGGGGGAAAGGGAGGGATTTTTTTTTTTTTTTTATTTTAAGGAAGTGTTATAAAAGCTTCGGAAGGTTGTTCTGCAAACAACTCCTTTGTGAGAAATCCACAGGCTGGGGGTCAGAACACCCAAATAAAGAACAGTCGGTCCCTTTGCCCCCTTCCAGCCACCCTCCGGTCTGAGGCCCCTGCCTCGCTGTGTCCCAGGGTGCAGCCCCGAGCCCTTGGGTTCTCCCAACCTCTGTGGATGTTTTCAAGGTCATGGGAGGGGGACTGAAAAAACATTCCCCGCCACATCAGTAAACAAAGGGTGTGGTAGCCATCAAGCCAACGCAGTCGCCTCTGGTGGTGAGCCCTGAGGGGACTTGGTGGGATACGAGCCGGCTGCCCACTGCCAGGCCCTCGGCCACTGCAGTGCCACCCAGCTGTGCCCTCCGAGGGGCTCGGGAAGAGAGAGCACTGGACACTGGCCCTAGACAGCTAAGGTGCCTGTCGCGGGGATGATTTCAACAAGCCCAGACTTTTGCGCCTTCCCATACCTAGAAAAAGGATCCTCTTCTCTTGCGCTCTGTCCTCAATGACCGTGGGACAGAGCAGAGGGATACTTCACTTGGGACAGAAAGAAGTGTGGGGCCCTGGCCTCTGCGGGGCTGCTGCTCTGACCACACTCCCACCCCGGGGGCCCGGCCTCAGCTGACGGGGGTCTGGGCTGGTCACAGTCTGGGCAGCTACGAAGACTGCGGCTAGGAACCCTGGGAAGCGCGTCTGCGTGAATATACGTCTCCAGCTCTCTTGCGTGTCCCGCCAAGTGAAATTGCCGAGTCATATGGCGACTCTGGGCTTCCCTCGTGGCTCAGAGGGTAATGACTCCGCCTGCAATGCGGGACACCCCTGGATTTGATCCCTGGGTCAGGAAGATACCTGGGAGGAGGCCTGGCCACCCGCTCCAGTGTTCCTGCCTGGAGAACTCCATGGACAGGAGACCTGGCGGACTACTGTCCACAGGGTCGGGAAGAGTCGGGCATGGCTGAAGCAACTTACCACATCCACAGAAGAGCACTAAAGCCCTTAACCTGAGACATCTGGCTTTCTTTACATAACGGTCATCTTCTGATGCTCTGGTTACCTGGCCTTGGTTTCAAGCCCCTCTGGATCCCGGCTCCTCCTTTACTCTTTGGGTCAGTCCCACAGTGCCACCTGAGAGGCTGGCTCCAGGGCCTCAGTCCTCAGCTTTGCCCACCAAATCAACCATGATTCTCAAGTTTTGGGTTGCGCTTCTTCCATCAACAGCAGGGTACGGGGAGGAGACTGGCACTGCGACAGCCGGGCTTTGGCGCGTCTTTGAGCAGTGCCCTTGGCTGTTCTATGATGGGGCGGGGGGCAGCCCGGGCCTGTTCCCGGAGGCCAGGAGCTGCTGCGGTGGGGGTGCTGGGAGCTGGGGGGGCTCTCCCTGTTTGGAGCATGGACAATCGGCCTTCCAGATGCTCCGTTCAGCTCAGCTGAACCTCTGTCACAGGAGGCCTGATCAGACCCAGACTCTCACCAGGAAAAATGCCTTTTCTCCTTGGATCTGAGGCCTAGATTTTGAAGAGTAAACATCTGTAAACTCTGAGAGCATGTATACATAATTACAACTTGGACAGGATTCGGAGGCCCGTGCTATCTGAGAAGACTCGTCCACGCTCAATTTTTCCTTTCCCTGCTCCTCTGGGCCTTGGGGGCTCTGCCGGCCCTTCTGGTGGGGAGTAGGGGGGAGGGGAGGCAGCCTTCAGGCATCCAGGACTTGGAATGAAGCCTCTGAGGCTTCATTCACTGTTCTCATTTCCCAGTGGCTCTAAAATCCTTCTGAATTCATCAGGGTTTGCACTGGAGCAGAAATATCACCTTCTCAGTCAGCCCTACCCAACTGCTCTATTAAAAAATGTACCACTCTGTACCCGGATTCCCTGCAGCATTTACTAACTTCCCACAGACTCATGGCTGCATCCACCGCCCCCCCACCCCCACCCCCAACACGCACACACACATTCCACTCCATCCTTATACTGAAGTCCTAAACTCCAATAACCTTAAAATGTGGCTGTCTTTGAAAATAGAGCTTCAAAGAGGTGACTTAGGTTAAATGAGGTCCTAGGGATGGGCTCTAATCTTTATGACTGATAAGAAGAGATCAGGACTCACACACAGGAAAGAAGGCCACTCAAGGACACAGGGAGCAGGCAGCCTCCTAAGAGCCACCGAGAGGGGCCTCTGGAGAAACCTTGAATTCAGACTTGTAGCCTCCAGAATTATGAGAAAATAAATTTCTGTTGTTCAGGCTCCACTCTGGGGTATTCGTCAGGGCAGTCTGCGCAAACCAATGCCACAGTACACATAATTTATTGATTTCTCACATTTATTTTTTATTTTCTGACCACACTGCTCTCCCCAAGGGTAGAGATGTTGGATCTTGTCTTCCGATGTGTCCCTGAAGTGCAGAAGACTGCCTGACGTTCAATAATCTTTGGCACTTAGTAAATATTTGACATTCAGCAAATATTTGATGAACTTTTACCTCGGGCCAAGACAGAAAAACAGGAACTAGATTTATCCTCCTGCCTGAAACAATTAAAAGTCTGGACAAAATATATGCAATCACCAGTTTTCAGACATTGGACGTCAAGCAGCTCAGGACAGTAATCCCTGAGCGATGGGAACAAACACTGTAGCCCTCTGGTACTCTGGCTCACTGCCTAGAGAAAGTTTCCAAGCCCCCACACTGCAAGGGACAGCCAGGCAGGGCCTGGGGTCCCCCTGAGTTGAGGAGAGGGAACTGGGGGCTTGAGAGGGTGGAGGCAGCTGGAGTCCACAGGCAGAGTAACGAAGAAGCAAGGGCTGCCCAGAAGCGACGTTCAGAGCTCTGCAGATGGTCTCCCTCGAGTATTTTCTGGAGGAGCAACTAGAAATGTGTGGAGCAAACTACCCCAGGTGGGAAAAGAACCTCAGAAAAGAATCCGGGATAACAGCATCCGTGGTCCAGGAGGACCAGCCACAGTGCCTGCTCCACACATGTGACCAGAGAGCCTCATGGCTCCTGAGCCTTGGGTCGAAAGTCGGAAGGATATTGGCACAGCAGTGGGATAAAGTTCTCCCTAAAGAGGAATCTCTTTGATTCTCTGGTCTGGCCTAACAGTTTAAAACTAAAGCTGCAGAGGATCAAACTGTTTCCAAGTAACTATGTAATTTTGAGAACAAAACTCAACATATTTATAGGGATAGAAATGTAATTCAGCAGCTAACAAGGTAAAACGTACAATGTCTAGGACCTAGTAAAAATATTACCTGGGAATAGCATATATATATGACTTGGAGAGGGTATTATGCTAAGCCAAATAAGTCAGACAGATAAAGACAAAAACTGTATGATAGTATTTATATGTGGGATCTAAAAAGCTCAACAAACTAGTGAATATAACAAAAAAGAAGCAGACTCACAGATATGGAGAACAAACCAGTGGTTACCAGCGGGGAAAGGAAGCCTAAGAGAAGGTTAAGGACTAAACAGGTACAAACTATTAGGTATAAAATAAGTTGCAAGGATATATTGTCCAACCCAGGGAATATAGCCCATATTTTATAATAACTGTAAGTAGAGTAAAACCCACTGAAATAACTGTAGTATACATCTGTAACTTACATAATATTATATAATGATACCTCATCAAAAAACAATTCAAAATAAAATTTAAAATATACTTAGGTATGCATGACCTATAATAGGGGGAAACTCCATCAGAGATGACGGAATCAGTAAACAGGATATAAAAACAGTTATTATGACTTTATTCTCTATTTCTGAAAACTAAAGGAAAGACTGAACCTGTTAACTGGAGGCACGCACGAAACATAAAAGAGAGATCAGACATCAAGGGATGAGAAAACAGTGTCTGATGTGAAAAACACATTGGATAAAATTAAAAGATTAAACACTACAGAAGAAAAAATTAGTCAACTTGAAGATGTAATAATAGAAACTACTCATAATGTGGTATATGGAGGAAAAGAGATTGAAACAAACAAGCAGAGCTTCAGGGAGCTATAGGATAACTCCAGTGGCTCAATGTGTGTGAAAAAAAATAGTCCTGTAAGCCGGGGAAGAAAAAAAATTCAGAAAAACAATGGCAGAAAATTTTACTAAGTTGATGAAAACCAAAAAAACCCACAGAGATCAAAGGCAGGCAATGAATCCCATGCACAAGAAACGTGAAGTAAACGACAGTAAGTCACATCCTGATCTAATTGCTTAAAACCAGTGATAACGAGACAATCTTGGAAGTAGCCAGAGGAAAAGCAAGTCGTAACTGCAGATGAACACAAGCAAAGTTGAAAACAGGTTTCTCATCAGAAACCAATCCAGCACGAGATGATAAGGAAACATCTCAAGGTGTTGAAAGAAAAAAAACTCAACTTTTTACTCTATACACAGTGAAAAATACATTTCAAAACTGAAGGCAAGATAAAGACTTATTTCAACATGCAAAAGCTGAAAGAATTATGAACAGCAGAGCTACACTATGAAAAACATGAAAGGAGGTCCTGGAGGCAAAAAGAAATGGATACAGGATGGACATGGGAATTTATACAATGGAATGGAAAGCACTAGAAACGGTAACTGTGTAGATGTATACATACCTATAACACATATATACCATACCCTGTGTATGTGGGCTGTGTGCTCAGGAGCCCAGCTGTGTCTGACTCTTTGCAGTCCCATGGAGCGTAGCCCTCCAGGCTCCTCTGTCCATGGGAATTTCCAGGCAAGAATACTGGAGTGGGTTGCCATTTCCTTCTCTAGGGGTTCTTCCCAACTCAGGGATCGAAACTGTGTCTCTTTCGTCCCCTGCACTGGCTTATAAAAAAACATTCAGCTCTTTAAAAAATAAAATGGTTGACAGGGTTAAGATGTGTACTGCTCATTTGTTTGACCAACCTAAAACAGTGGCCCCGTATGCAAATCAACCCTGAATACTCATTGGAAGGTCTGATGCTGAAGCTGAAGCTCAGCATGTGGCTATCTGATGTGAAGAGCTGACTTGGTGGAAAAGATCCTGATGCTGGGAAAGATTGAGGGCAGGAGGAGAAGGGGTCGACAGAGGATGAGATGGTTGGATGGCATCACCGACTCAATGGACATGAGTTTGAGCAAACCAGGAGACAGTGATGGATAAGGAAACCTGGCCTGCTGCAGTTCATGGGGTCACTGAGAGTCAGACATGGCTTAGTGACTGAACAGCAAGATGCAAATAGTTCTCCTCCATGGAATCCATCTGTATGTGATGCAGCTGGAGGGAAGAGGCTGAGTCACAAAAAGAGGCCTGATGAACCACGTGATAGGAAGAGTTCATGTTGCTGGACTGTGACGGGTAAAGCCTGACTCGGTACGGCCTTTTAGTGAACAGGAGAAAACAGCAATGTGGGAAGAGATGGTGAGTGCAGACGCAGGCCCGTGAGCTCCCCCGCAGCCAGGGCTGCCCGAGAGGAATGTTGCGGGAACGAGGACACCGCTCGTGGGAAGGAACCAGCTATGGAGACACACAGTGGCACCTGGGGTGGGCCTCGGATGAGCGTGCCTGATGAGAGAGCATCTCTTAGAGCCAGGCTGTGGCCGGCGAGCATTAAAGGGACTGGCCAAACCCTCCCGCACTGCTGTTGGGAATGTAAATCGGTGCAGCCACGGTGAAAAACAGTATGGAGGTGCCTTACAAAACTAAAAATAGAACTACCATGTGATCCAACAATCACATTTTTGAGCATCTGTCTGGAGAAGACAAAAACTCTAATTTGAAAAGATACATGTACCCCAGTGTGCATCGCAGCTCTAGTCACAACAATGAAGACATGGAGGACATGGGATCAACCTAAGTGCCCCCGTCAACAATAAGAAGTGTTATCATATGTCATTCCATTTGCAGCAACATGGACAGACCTAGAGATGATCATACTAGATGAAGTAAGTCAGAGAAAGACAAGGATCATAAGCCATCACTTAACCTGTGCAACCTAAAAGACAGGACAAATGAACTTATTCACCAAACAGGAAGAGACTCCCAGGCATGGAAAACAAACTTAGGGTGACCGAAGGGGAGGGCGAGGGGAGGGATAAATTAAGAATTTGGGACCAACAGACGCACACGACCATATATAAACTAGATAAACAATGAGGACCTGCTGTACAGCACAGGAAACTATTTTCAATATCTTGTAATAATCTGTAGTGGAAAGAATCTGAAAAGAATATTTATATGTATAAAACAGGATATATATATATATCTTGTTTTATATGTATTCACTGTCGCCATGCTGGGGAGACAGTGCAGGGCTCTGGATGCAATGGCGTCATCCCTGTCTCCAGGTCGTCGGTGTCACTTGAATTTATGGGC
Organism: Antilocapra americana; assembly: GCA_007570785.1. Classification (NCBI taxonomy): domain Eukaryota; kingdom Metazoa; phylum Chordata; class Mammalia; order Artiodactyla; family Antilocapridae; genus Antilocapra; species Antilocapra americana. The sequence goes on along the minus strand of ML661902.1, from coordinate 25,838,520 downwards.
CTTTGGGTTATTCTTCGTCCTTTTGGGCTGAGTTAGCACGTAAAAGCATCCTGTGCAGGTCAACTCTCTACAAAGAAGGGCTGTTTCCTTCCATTCCAGATGTTATCGCCAAGATTCCCAAGACCCGGCCGTTCCAGGGCCGAGTGCCAAGGAGGCAAGAGAGGTACGCAAGCCACCCTGGGGGTTACAGCACCCCCCCAACCCATCTCCTTGCCTCTGCGTGACTTCAGGCAAATTACTGTTGGGAAAACAAGACCGTCCTGATGACCAAAAACTCTTCTGTGTCCATATCAGAGAGGAAATGCAATGAAGCATAAACATGAGGAGGCCTCCATGCCTGTGATATGAAATGAGAATGACTACAGAGACTGGACATAATTCCAGTGGATTTATTATACAGCTTGTGGGAGAGGCCGCAAGGAAATCTTAAATCTCCTAGGGAGACAATGGGACGCATGGTGAGGGGCCCTAAGATAATCTCAGATGTGTGTGCTTTCAGTTCCCAGGGTCAGGAGGCCTGTGACCTTGCATATAAAACCTTCCGCGTCTTATCAGACCCGTTATGGTGCCAAGGAGGTGCCTAAAGAGGAGTGAGTAGCGGGGGGAGGGCTGCCGCTTTCTTCTTCATTAAAAAGAAAAAAGCACTTCATTATCTTACAGAGCCTCAGTTTCCTCAGCGAGATGAGCTGGTATCCTCGGCCTCAGGGTGTATGGGGGTTTTGTTTGTTCGCTGTTTCAAACGATTCTACTTCCTTACTTGGCTGGGCCAAGTCCCAGTCCTGGCACGTGAGATCTCCTAGTTGTAGCACGTGGGATCTAGTTCCCTGACCAGGAATTGAACCCGGGCCCCCAGCATTAGGAGTGCAGAGTCTCAGCCACTGGACCACCAGGGAAGTCCCCAGAATGTATGGCTGAGGGGTTAACAGTCTGCCCAGAGCGAGTCCATCCTATCTCTCTTTTGTTCTTCCATGGAGATGTCTGGGAATTGTGGCAGTGGAGAAGACTCTTGAGAGTCCCTGGGACTGCAAGGAGATCCAACCAGTCCATCCTAAAGGAGATCAACCCTGAATATTCATTGGAAGAACTGATGCTGAAGCTGAAGCTCCAATCCTTTGGGACCTGATGCGGCTCACTGGAAAAGACTCTGATGCTGGGAAAGATTGAAGGCAGGAGGAGAAGAGGGCAGCAGAGGATGAGATGGCTGGATGGCATCACCGATTCAATGGATATTAACTTGGGCAAACTCTGGGAGAGGGTGAGGGACAGGGAGGCCTGGCGTGCTGCAGTCCATGGGGGTCACAGAGAGTCAGACTGAGTGACTAAACAACAAGATGTCTGGGTGGAGGCTTGGGAGGGGCAGCCAGGCTGCCTGAGCGGAGAGTCCCCCCAGCTCCCATGGCCCTGCTGGCCTTCTCCCCTCTGGTTTGTGTCGCACGCAGCAGCCGGGACTTGGTGATGGGTAACATGACATCTTCTGAATGTTCCAGCGGAGCGTGGCCTCCCGGCTCCTGTGGGCTGGAGCCAGCTGTGATGGCCACCGATCAAAATTTCATAGATTTAGCTTTTCCCTGGGAAAGCTAGGCTCCCATTGAGATCATGCAAGCTTCTACCAAGGGTTCTGCTGTCAATTAACATTTTTGTGTGTGTTTGAGGAAAGGATGTCATCATTTCCACGTGTTAAGAAGCCGAAGCAAACATCAACTGCAGATGTTTCTGGAAGAGCTCCTATTTCACTTGGATTGTGTTTCTGACCCCAGGGAAGTGGGTCTGAGACCAGCTCTAGGGAGCTGAGGTCCTCGCTGGGGACACCCGTGGTGGCTCAGCCACTCACAGACTCCTACCTTGGCTGGGTGGCAGGGGAAGGGGGGCCACGCTCTTCCAGGAGGACTGTCCATCCCACTCGCTGGCTCCATGTCCTGACGACGGGAGCCCAAGGCCGGGGGCGTCATCAGATGGGACAAGCCACAGGGGGGTGAGCACCCTGATTAGCTTGGCTGGCAGCGTCCCAGAGCCATCTGGTGCCCGTGTGATCAAGATCACTTCAGAAACAACAGCCCCAACGGGAACTGCACGTCCACCCATAGATCAGCTTCCTCTTGACATGTTCGAGGACAACACACTCCATCGGAACGGTCCAGGGAGAAAAACAAACAGGCTCTAGTTCAGAAGCGGGGTCTGGATGCCACCTGGAACAACACTGACCCACAGACAGGGTCCTGGGGCGGAGGATGGCCTGGGACCAGTTCTGGGATAATTGACGGGAGCGTGTGTGTACGCGTCTCTGGGGTGTCGGAGCGTGTGCGTCTGTAGGGTTGTGACGTACGGGCGTGTGCGTGGTTCCAGTGTCAGTGTAGGTCTGGCTGTCTAGGCTGTGGTGTGTGTGTGTGTGTGAAGAGAGAGGGAGAGAGGGAGCGTAAGGATTATTGGCTCACCTGACTTGCCGATCTGACAGGGTGGGCTGGCAGGCTGGAGACCCAGGGCGTAAATGTACTTCAAACCCGAAGGCTCTCTGCTGACAGAATTCCTTCTTGTCAGGGGAGCTTGGTCTTCGTTCTAGTCAGACCTTTGATAGAGGCTACAGTGGGCAGCCTGCTTTCCTCAGAGTCTGCTGATTCAAACGTCGTGTATGCTCAGTCGTGTCAGACTCTGCGATCCCATGTCCTGTAGTCTGCCAGGCTCCTCTGTCCGCGGGATTTTTCCCAGGCAAGAGCACTGGTATGGGCTGCCATTTCCTCCTCCAGGGGACTTTTGAACCCGCGTCTCTCTCATCTCCCTCAGTGGCAGGCAGATTCTTTACCACCAGCGTCCCCTGGAAAGCCCCTCAATGTTACCCTCACCCCAAAAATGCCCTCACCTAGACAATCAGAGGAAAGCTTGACCAAACACCTGGGCCTCATGACCCAGCCATGTTGATACATAAGATTACACATCGTAGTGTGGTTGTGTGTGTGGTGTGTGTGTAGGAGTACGTGTGAAGAAGCGTATGTGTATGCCTGTATGACTTTACGAATGTGTGTTCAGTGTGTCTGTGCGCATGAGCGTGTGTGAACGTGTATATGTGTGAGAGGTGCGTGTGTGATGCGTGTGTATGTGGAGTGTGTGTCCACGGTGCATGTCAGTCTGCGTTGTGTGTGTGGTGTGTTTGGGGGCCATTTTGGTCTTATTTCTTGCAGCTGGAGGATGGAGGGATCCCTACATCCCCCCTGCCTAGAACAGGCCCTTCTCTCAGCTCTGCTCTTGAAACAAATACGGTGCCCTTGGTCTGTTCTGATTCCTCACAGGCCTTATAAATTCCACCTTGTAAAATGGTGGGGCTTCCCTGGTGGCTCAGTGGTAAAGAATCTGCCCTCCAGTGCAGGAGATGCAGATTTGTGGGTTCGATCCCTGGGTGGGGAAGATCCTCTGGAGGAGGGCATGGCAACCCACTCCAGTATTCTTGCCTGGGAAATCCCATGGACAGAGGAGCCTGGCGGGCTACAGTCTATGGGGTCAGAAAAGAGTTGGACATGATTTAGTGACTAAACAACAACAAGCAACAAGAAATATGTTTTGTATTATGTGACTTTTACCACAATAAGAAACATTAAAAAAAAAAAAAAGCAGTAATGTCATGATGGAGCTTCAGCCTCATGACCTAATTACTTCCCAAAGACCTCATTTCCAAATACCATGATATCAGGGGTTAGAGCTTTAGCACATGAATTTCCAGGAGATGTAATTGTTTCCGTAGCAGTGGGAGAAGCGAGTCAGGTAGCTCACCTACAAGATTTGCCTGCCAGAAAGTCACAGGGAAGAGTCTTCCTAGCTGCCCCACCAGGGTGTCTGCCATCTGCTCCAGGGTCCTGACGATACAACCTTCCACTCTCCTGAACCCCCAAATCAATATTCCCCTAAGGACCAAGCCTGTCTGGCCACAGCTTGACTGCGGGCTCCCCCAGGCCCACCCGCTGTCCTGTTGAGCACTGGGTCTCCTCTCAGCTAGGGCCACTCAGCTCCTACACAGGGTGCCTGGAGGGGCTTTCAACTTGTGGGTCAGGAGAGTCCTTTTAATAGAATACAACCAGCACATTAAAAAAAAAAAAAAAAAAACAGGATAGAAAAATCAGAATGTGTCCCTGAAGCAATAGCTGTTGTTTGGGGGAATTTATTCACATGTACTCAGAATGCATGTGGATAAATGTGTCTGCAAACGGCTATGGCTGGGTCATGATTTCTAAGTCAGCTTGGAGAAGAAGCTGAAAGTGGTTGCTTTAGGGGATGTGGAGAATAAAGAGATGCCCTCTGTGTTTCTGATCTGCCTCCAGGCAAGGCACAGAGACAGGATATTTGAGGTAAGGATGCCCTCTGGGATCACCTCTGTTGAACATCTCTTTTTACAGCTCTGGAAAATGAGGCCAAGAGAAGGACAGACAGTTTCCCCAGGCCATCCGCAGGGCTCGGGCCTGCCCCCGCCTCCTCCTGATGACACAGCGAGCAATTCACATGAGAGGAATCATGTCAGTGATAATAGACCTCCTTCCAAAGTCTTCTCCTCCATAAAAACAGCGAGAAAGCTGGCAGGAATGGGTACAATCAACTTTTTTTTTTTTTTTACAACTCTGGAAATTGGCCAGTCTTGCAATAATTTTAGGAACAATTATTCCAGAAAAACAGCTGGATCTTGATGATAAGAAGAGATTTTGTAGCCTTTTGTTGACGTTGTTGTTCAGTCGCTAAGTCCTGTCCCACACTTTGTGACCCCATGGACTGCAGCACACCAGCCTTCCTCATCCTTCACTATCTCCCAGAGTTTGCTCAAACTCATAGCTAATGAGTTGGTGATGCTATCTAACCATCTTGTCCTCTGTCACCCCCTTCTCTTCCTGCCCTCAATCTTTCCCAGCATCAGGGTCTTTTCCAATGAGTTGGCTCTTTGCATCAGATGGCCAAGGTTTTGGAGCTTCAGCTTCAGCATCAGTCCTTCCAATGAATATTCAGGGTTGATCTCCCTTCAGTCCAAGGGACTCTCAAGAGTCTTCTCCCACACCACAATTTGAAAGCATCCATTCTTCGTTGCTCAGTTTTCTTTATGGTCCAACTCTTACATCCATACATGACTACTGGAAAAACCATAGCTTTGACTAGATGGACCTTTGTCAGCAAAGTGATGTCTTTGCTTGTTAATATGCTGTCTAGGTTGGTCATAACTTTTCTTCCAAGGAGCAAGTGTCTTTCAATTTCATGGCTGCAGTCACCATCTGCAGTGATTTTGAAACCCAAGAAAATAAAATCTGCCACTGTTTCCACTCTTTCCCCATCTATTTGCCATGAAGTGAAAAGGTTAGCCTTTATTGACCCTGCTCCCATCACCCTTTCTCTAGCTTTGTGCTATAAGATCAAGATGAGGGTCAGCGGCCTGTAGCCACCAGAGGGAGAAAAGAATGGAACCTGGGACCTACTTCAAAGCCTCAATACCAGAGAACTGCCGTCACTTAACCAGTGTGATGGCTTCATGAAAGACCTCATTTGCAAAGCTGTATTTATTGATCTGACTTGGATCTCTCCTGGAAACAAAAATTCCTTTCTCCAGAGCATTTGTTGGCAAATGTTTAGCTTCAGGGCAACCTCCGGCAGTGGATAACAGCTGGGGCAAACAGCAGACTAACCAGAAAGTTTGCAAAGAGAAGCTGGGAAATGAAGTGTCCATGGAGATTTTCAGAGTTACAGTATATTCCTGAGACCCTTGAAGGCCACATGCAGGCTATGTACTTGCTCAGGAAAGACCCAAGGACACCCTAAGCTCTTCCCTGTGACTGACCTTGAGATCTGAAAGTAAAGGCGCGGGGCAGAGTACAGCCCCTGGCTGAGCATTGAAGGAGCACCTGTCACACACAGAGGCCCGCCTGGCAAAGACTGGAGATTTATGGTTTCCAGCACTTAAGGAAAACTATCCAATCATTAGCTGAATGCTAAGCTCAGTGAGAAGAGACTTCAGTGGCCACAAATGACAAAGAACGGACTTTATAGAGTTTGCTTTGTTTGCACAAAGCGAAACAAAACAAAATAACCAACAGCAGCACCAGCAAACCCTGGGGAAAGGGGGGAAGTCTGATTTCCAGAGTTAGCACATTTTGTAATTTTAAAGGTTCACTTGAAAAACCTTACATGAACTAGGGAAAAAGGGGGGGAGAAAGAAAGACCATCTTATTTGCAACAGCAGAGCACACATTCTTCTAAAACTCACATGAAACTTTCACCAGGACAGAGCTCTCACCAAGATAGTCACAAAACGCATCTTAACAAATTTTAAGAGTATATATCATGCCGTGCTTGCTCTCAGACCACAATATAAATGAGGAACAGAAAGACAGCTGTATCATCCCCAAACACATAGAGATTAAAAAAACATACTTCCAAATAATACACCAGGGAGAGAAGAAATCTCAAGATAAATTTTAAAATATTTTTAACTAAATGAAAATGCAATGCATTGAGGTTTGTAGGATGCAGTGAGAGCAGTATTTAGAGGGAATTATATAGCACTGGGCTTCCCTGGTGGCTCAGACAATAAATAAACCGCCTGCCCCGGGTTTGATCCCTGGGTTGGGAGGATATCCTAGAGAAGAGAATGGCAACCCAAATGAGTCAGTTCTTGGCATCAGGTGGCCAAAGTATTGGAGCTTTAGCTTCAGCATCAGTCCTTCCAATGAATATTCAGGACTGATTTCCTTAAGGATTGACTGGTTGGATCTCTTTGCAGTCCAAGGGACTCTCCAAGAGTCTTCTCCAACACCACAGCTCAAAGCATCAATTCTTTGGCACTCAGCTTTGTTTATAGTCCAACTCTCACATCCATATATGACCACTGGAAAAACCATAGCCTTGACTAGACGGACCTTTGTTGGCAAAGTAATGTCTCTACTTTTTAATATGCTGTCTAGGTTGGTCATAACTTCCTAGTAAGTATAGACTTACTTTAAAGCTACTGTAAATTAACTCAGAATGCATCACAGACCTAAATGTGAAATGAAAGACTACAAAACTCCTAGAAGATACTATAGAATAAAATTTAATGACTGTGGACTTGACGATTTTTTAGAGACAATATCAAAGGGCAGTCCATGAAGGAAAGAATTGAGTAGTTGGACTTATTTAAAATTTAAAACTTCTGCTCTATGAAAGACACTGTCAAGAGAATGAAAAGGTAAACCATATGTTGGGAGAAAATACTTCCAAAAGCTCTGGTAAAGAACTATCCAAAATATACAAAGAAATCTTAACAACCTAGTTAAAAATAGGTCAAAAACCGTAACAAAACCTCACCAAAGAAAATGTTCAGATAAACAATATCATATAAAAAGATGTTCCTCATCATCAGGGAAATGCAAATTAAAACAACAATGAGCTATCACTGTACATCCTCTAGAAAGACCAAAATTTAGAACACTGACCATGCTGAATGTTCTCAAGGATGTGAAACAACAGCCACTCTCATTTATTGCTGGCTGCTGTTGTTTAGTCGCTCAGTCTTGTCTGACCTTTTGTGACCCCGTGGACTGCAGCATGCCAGGCCTCCCTCCATTAGCCACTCCCTGAGCTTGCTCAAACTCATGTCCATTGAGTCGGTGATACCATCCAACCATCTCATCCTCTGTCATCCTCTTCTCCTCCTGCCTTCAATCTCTCCCAGCATCAGGGTCTTTTCCAGTGAGTCAGTTCTTCACATCAGGCAGCCAAAGTATTGGAACTTCACCTTCAAGATCAGTCCTTCCAATGAATATTCAGGACTGATTTCCTTTAGGATGGACTGGTTGGATCTCCTTGCAGGCAGTCCAAAGGACTCTCAAGAGTCTTCTCTAACACCACAGTTCAAAAGCATCAATTCTTTGGTGCTCAGCCTTCTTCTGTGTGGTCCAACTCTCACATCCATACATGATGACTGGAAAAACCATAGCTTTCACAATATAGACTTTTGTTGGCTAAATAATGTCTCTGAATGGTACAACCATTTTGGGAGTTTGGTGTTTTCTTAAAAAACTGAACATACTCTTACTATACGATCCAGCAATCATGTTCCTTTGTACTTACCCAAAGAAACTGAAAACTTAAGTCTGCACAAAAACCTGTACCCAAGTGTTCATAGCAGCTTTATTCGCAATTGTCAAAACCTGGAAGCAACAGAGATGTTCTGAGCACGTGAATGGATAAGAAAACCTGTGGTTTATCTAGACAATGGGATATTATTCAATGCTAAAAAAATGAGCTATCAAGCCCTGAAAATACTTGACATTTTTAGTAAATGAAAGAAATCAATCTTAAAAGACTAGATTTACTGTATGATTCCAGCTATTTGACATTCTGGAAAAGGCGAAACTTTGGACCCAGTTGTCAAGGGTTAGTGGGGGAAGGAGGGATGAACAGGCCGAGAATTGGGCAATGAAACTACTCTGAGTGATTTCCTCCAATTGAATTAACAGGGCAATTGCATAAAGTAATAATTATAAATATATATTGATAAGCAAACCATGTATATTGTTGTAATTTTCCGCTAATAGCACAAACAAATGGGGAAGGAAATGGAGTATAGAGGAACAGTTTTAAAATGCTATTGAATTTAAGTTAGTATTAATGTAAGCAACTAGATTTGTTATAAGTGAAGATGGTTATTGTAATGCCAAAGCAAAAATTAATAATGTAAAAATAGAGAGTAAAAGCAACCAAAAGGGAATTAAAATTATATACTAGAAAGTACACTAGTTAATACAAAAGGAGGCAGTAATGGAAAAATAGAGAAACAAAAAATGCATAACAAATAGAAGGCAAAATGGGAGACATAAATGGTACCTGATCCATCATTATATTAAATGTAAATGGATTTAACATTCATTATGAAAGGCATGCATAGACAGAATGAACTGAACACATGATCCAATTATTTTCCTTCTACGTGCAGTGTACTTTAGATTTTGAAAGATTAGGCAGATTTGGAATAAATGAATGGATAAAAAATGTGCCATGCAAATTAAGAAATGAGTGAGTGTGACTTTATTTATATCAGACAAAACAGACTTTTAGACAAAAATTGTTACTGGATACATTTTATAACGATAAAAGATCAATCCATTATGGAGATAAAACAGTCACAAACATATGTGCAACAAAAATGAAGTGATAAATAGACAATTCAGAAATAGCAGCTGGAGACTTCAATACCCTACATTCAATAATGGATATAAAAACTAGAAAGAATAAGGAAATAAAAAACTTGAACAACAACAACAAAAAAACTTGAACAGCAGTATTAATCAATTAGACCCAGCAGCTACTTGTAGAATCTTCTACCCAACAACACCAAAATACACTCTTTTCAAGTACACATGAAATACTCTCCAAAATAGGCTGTCTATTAGACAGTAAAACAAGTCTCAATAGTTTAAAAAATAAATCAAACAAAGGAGATTCTGTGACCACAATAGAATGAAAGCTAGAAATCGATGATAGAGGAAATTTGGAAAATTAACAAAGATGTGGAAATAAAGCAGCACACTCCTTATTAACCCATGGGTCAAAGAAGAAATCGCAAAGGAAATTAATAAACATTTTAAGATGAAGGAAAACAATAACACAACATATAAAAACTCATGGGATGCAGTTGAAGCTGTACCTGGAGAGACGTTTATGGCAGCTAATTTTAAGGTTAACATTAAAAAAGTAAAGATTTCAAAACAACAATTTAATCTTCCATCTTAGAAAACTAGGAAAAGAAGATTAAACTAAACCTGAAAGCAAATAATAAAAATTAAATCTGAAATAAAGAATAGAAAAATTGAAAGAAATCAGTGGAACCAAAAGTTGGGTTTTTCTTTTTTAAGATTAACAAAATTGATAAACATTTTAGACTGACCAAATAAGAAAGAGAGAAGACTCTTGTTATCAGAGTACTACAGATATTCAGAAATTTTAAAAAAAGATGAAGAAATTTGATAAACAATTATATTCTAATAAGTTAGATAATGTAGATGAAATGTATAAATTTCTAGAAAGACATGAACTACTGAAACTAACCCAAGAAGAAAATTTAAATAGACTTTTAATACATAGATTGAATTAATAGCTATAGTAATAATGAAGTTGGTCCTTGAACAGTGTGAGGGGTTAGGGACACCAACTCCTATGTAGCTGAAAATCTGTGTACTGCTCTCTCTGCCTTGATACCCAGGAACTGATAAAAGACTTACCTAAGAGCAGGAATCTAAAATAGTTTGGGTAAAATCAGGACTCAAACCCTAGTTCTTTTGAATCCATGTAGTATGAGCCTTAATTAAGCACAAACTTCTCCCCATACTTAAAAAGATTCATAAAATGAAAAAGAGGTACTATACTTACTGAAAAAAATCCACATATATGTAGACCTACACAGTTCAAACTCATATTTTTTGAAGGCCAAGTGTAATAATGATAACAATAAAACTTCTCACAAGAGAACTGCAGGAACAGACGGAGTCACTAATGAATTCTACCAAAATTAGAAGAATTAATACAACCATCCACAAAATCTCCCCCTCCCAGAAGAAGAACAAATACCTGCTAACTCATTCTGTGAGCCACTACCACCTTGATACCAAAGCCAGACAAAGACATCACAAGAAAAGGAAACAGCAAATTAACATCCCCCTTTTGAATATAGTCTCAAAAATCCTCCAGGAAGTACTAGCAAGCCAATTTCAGCCACATACAAAAGGGCTTATACACTCTGACAAATTGGAGCTTATCCTAGGAATACAAGACTGCTTTAACATCTGAAAGTCAATCAATTCAACTCAGTGTTGTTAATAAAGGATAAAAAAAAAAAACCCACATGATCATCTCAACAGATACAAAAGGGAAATTAAAAAAATGTTAACGCTGCTTTTAAGTTATTTCCCTCAACAAATCTGAAATGGAAGGAAACGTTCTCAAGCCAATGAAAAGCATCTCTTAAAACCCCTCAACTAACCTGCTGCTTAATGGGGAAGACTGGGAGACTCCCCCTAAGAGCAGGAGAAGGACAGGGCGCCCACTCCTTCCACTTCTACTCAACATTGTACCAGAGGTCTCAGCCAGAGAAATTAAGCAAGAACTATAAATATAGGCACAGATATTGCAAAGGAAGAAATAAAACTCTGCTTTCAAATGACATGATACTGTGTATAGAAGATGCTAAGTAATATAATATACCCACACACAATTACAACTAATCAACACATTTAGCAAGATGGCATGATACAAACTCAATGTATAAAAATCAGTTGCATTTCTATACCACATCACTGAATAAACAGTCTTAAATAAAGTCCTAATTATGAGGAGAGTGAAACTGGAAGAGTGAATATTGTTATGATGGCAACACTTCCCAAATCAATACAGAGTGAGTGCAATCTCTTCAAATCCTAGTTGGCTCTTCCCAGACATTGACAAGCTGATTCCAAAATGCACATGGAAAGCAAAAGCCCAGCATAAACAAAGCATCCATGAAAAAGAAAAAGTTTGGAGGACCCCCCTCCAACTCCAACTCGCTGATTTCCAAACCTGCTACAAAGCTACAGTCATCAAGACAAATACCATATGATATCACTTATATGTGGAGAATAAAATATGACAAAAATGAACCTATCTACGAACCAGAAACAGAATCATGGATATAGAGAACAGACTGGTGGTTGCCAAGGGGGAGGGGATTGGGAGAGGGATGGAATGGGAGTTTAGGGTTAACAGATGTTAAGTTTTTATATATAGAAAGGATAAACAAAAAAGGCCCTGCTGTATAGCACAGAGAACTGTATTCGATATCATATGATAACCTTAATGAAAAGATTATTTTTAAAAAGTACATTATATATATATATAAATAACTGAATCACTTTGCTATAAAGCAGAAATTAAAACAGCATTGCAAATCCACTATACTTCAATGAAAATTTTTTTTAAAGAATAGGAAAAAGTATACTCATCAAGAGTGTGGAATTCCTCTCAGAATAGCCATATAGATCCATCAAAGAGATCTGAGAGTCCAAAAATTAACTCTTCATAGACATTTTTGACTTTTGACATGAGTACCACAAAATTAAAAGATACTTGCTCCTGGGAATAAAATCCACAACAAACCTAGACAGTCTATTAAAACACAGAGACATCACTTTGCTGACTAATGTCTGTAGGGTTGAAGCTATGGTTTTTCCAGTAGTCATGTATGGATGTGAGAGATGGACCAATAAAGAAAGCTGAGTGCCAAAGAATTGATGCTTCTGAACTGAGGTGTTGGAGAAGACTCTTGAGAGTCCCTTGGACAGCAAGGAGATCTAACCAGTCCATCCTAAAGGAAATCTGTCCTGAATATTCATTGGAAGGACTGATGCTGAAGCTCCAAACTTTGGCCACCTGATGCTAACAGGCAACTCATTAGAAAAGACCCTGATGCTGGGAAATATTGAAGGTGGGAGGAGAAGGGGACGGCAGAGGATGAGATGATTGGATGGCATCACCAACTCAACAGACATGAGTTTGAGCAAGCTCCGGGAGATGGTGAAAGACAAGGAAGCCTGGCATGCTGCAGTCCATGGAGTCACAAAGAGTCAACCCCATGAACAATAGCAACCAAGAAAACTCAGTGCCCAGGGAATATTCTTTTCAATAATTGGTGTTGATAGGACTGGATATCTGCACACCAAAAACAGGAAAAAGGAAAAAAAAAAAAAAGAACTTACGACCTACTTCATACCATATGCAAAATTAAAGCAATCAAGGACCTAAATTTAAGATCTAAAACTATAAATTATCTAGAAGAAAACACAGGTCTTCCTGACCTCAAATTAGATCATGGTTTCTTAGCTATGACATCTAAAATACAAGCAAAGAAGTGTTGTTATTCAGTTGCTCAGTCATGTCCAACTCTGCGACTCCATGAACTGCAGAAAGCCAGGCTTCCCTGTCCTTTGCTATTTACTGGAGCTTGCCCAAATTCATACCCATTGAGTCGCTGATGCCATCCAACCATCATCCTCTGTCCTCCCCTTCTCCTCCTGCCTTCAGTCTTTCCCAGCATCAGGGTCTTTTCCAATGAGTCGGCTCTTCTCATCAGGTGGGCAAAGTATTGGAGCTTCAGCTTCAGCATCAGTCCTTCCAATGAATTTTCAGGGTTGATTTCCTTTAGGATTAACTGATTTGACCTCCTTGCAGTTCAAAGGACTCTCAAGAGCCTCCTCCAACATCACAGTTCCCAGGTATCAGTTCTTCAGCGCTCAGCCTTTTTTATGGTCCAGCTCTCACATCCATACTTAACTACTGGAAAAACCATAGCCTTGACTAGGTGAACCTTTGTCCGCAAAGTAGTGCCTCTGCTTTTTATTATGCCGTCTAGGTTTTTCATAGCTTTTCTTCCAAAGAGCAAGTGTCTTTTAATTTTGTGGCTGTGGCTACCATCTGCAGTGATTTTTGAGCCCAAGAAAATAAAGTCTGTCACTGTTTCCATTGTTTCCCCATCTATTTTCCATGAAGTGATGGGACTGGATGCCATGGTCTTTGTTTTTTGAATGTTGAGTTTTAAGCCAGGTTTTTCACTCTCCTCTTTCACCTTCATCAAGAGGGTCTTTAATTCCTGTTTGCTTTCTGCCATTTAGGTAGTGTCATCTGCATATCTGAGGTTTTTGCTGTTTCTCCTGGCAATCTTGATTCCAGGTTGTACTTCATCCAGTCCAGCATTTCACATGATGTACTTCACATATAAGTTAAATAAGCTGGGTGACTGTATACAGCCTTGACATACTCCTTTCCCAATTTGGAACCAGTCCATGTTCCACGTCTGGCTCTAGTTGTTTCTTCTTGACTTGTATATAGGTTTCGCAGGAAGAAGTAGATGAGTAAAATTTTATCCAAAATAAAAACTTATGTTTTAAAGAATCTGCCTGCCAATGCAGGAGTTGTAAGAGACGCTAATTTGATACCCATGTCAGGAGGATCCCCTGGAAGACGGCATGGCAACCCACTCCAATATCCTTGCTTGGAAAATTCCATGGAGAGAAGAGACTGGCAGGATATAGTCCACAGGGTCACAAATAGTCAGAACTGAGCACACACACATCAGGAGAGTGAAAAGAAGTCCCATCAAATGGGAGAAAATATTTGCAAACAATGTAGCTAATAATTTATAAAGAACTCATTCAACTGAACAATAAGCAAAAAAGTTTTTAAAATGTGCAAATGATTTGAATAGACATTTCTCCAAAGAAAATACGCAAACTGCCAATAAGCACATGAAAAAGACCTTTAACATCAGAGCCCTGAGGGGAACGCAAATCAAGACCACAGCGGTACCGCGTCACACCCCCTAGGGAAACTGTCATCGCAAAGAAATAAATAACTAGTTTCAGTGAGGACGTGGAGACATTGGAAGACTTGTACGCTGCTGGTGGAATGTAAAACAGTGCAGCCTTTTTGGAAGGCACCTCCTCATGGATAGAGTTGCCATGACTTAGTCCCTCAGTCGTGTCTGACTCTTTGTGACCCCATGGACTGTGGCCCTCTAGGCAGGAGCCTGTCCTTGGGATTCTCCAGGCAAGAATACTGGAGTGGGTTGCCATGCTCTCCTCCAGAGGATCTTCCAAACCTAGGGAATGAACCCAGGTCTCCGGCACTGCAGGCGGATTCTTTACCCTCTGAGCCACCAGGGAAGCCCAGAGTTGACATCTCTCTCTCTTTAGTCATTAAGTCATGTCCGAGTCTTGCAATCCCGTGGACTATAGCCTACCAGACTCCTCTGTCCATGGGATTCTCCAGGCAAGAATACTGGAGTGGGTTGCCATTTCCTTCTCCAGGGGATCTTCCCGACCCAGGAATCAAACCCAGGTCTCCTGCACTGCAGGCGGATTCTTTACCGACTGACCTATGAGGGAAGCCCATATGACTCAGCAATTTCACTCGGCAGTATACGCACAAGAGAACTGGAAATGTACGTTCACGCAGACGCTCATTCTCAGTGTTCCTAGCAGCATTATTCATAATTGCCCAGACTGTGAACAGCCCAGACCCCCGTCAGCTGAGGCCGGGCCCCCGGGGTGTGAGTGGTCACAGCAACAGCCCCGCAAAGGCCAGGGCCCCACACTTCCTGCCCCAGGAATTGAGGTTCGTGCTTCTGTTCCAAGTGAAATACCCTCTGCTCGAACCTACGGACATCGAGGACGCAGCGCAAGGGCAGAGGGCGCTCCTGGATCCACGTGGGTCCACTGGATTACCCAGGTGCCCAGCGCCACCGCAGAGCCCTCAAAAGGGTACGACAGATACAAAAGGGTCAGGGTCAGAGGGCTGTGACCCGAGAAAGACTTGGCAGCCCGTGTGGCTTTCAAGATGAAGGGATGGGCTGGAGCCAAGGAGTGTGGGCAGCCTCCAGAGGCTGAAACGGCTTCACGGCCCAAGCCTCCAGACAGAGCCAGCCCTGCCAACACCTCGCCATTAGCCCAAGGGGGACCATGTCAGACATCTGACCTCCAGAATGCGAGGCGGGAAGTCTGTTTTGTCATCAGCCACCACATGCACGGCCCAAGGGGAGGAGACACACGTCCGACCTGAGCGCCTCCCCAGGAGGAGCCTGAGAGACGACGGGCCGCTCTCTCCCCGCCGCGAGTCCCCGAGGGGAAGTGGCCCTCGCTGCTCGTTGCCAGGGCTGGAGCCAGCCACAGAGGCAAGCCTGGCCTGGCTGGCCAAGAGTCTCCAAGCCCAGGCCCCGCGAGGGAGAAGGCGCCACCTTGACCTTCATCCTCACTTGTGTTGCCTCGATTTGGGCTTCTCCTGAGAGGCAGGAAGCACTGTGCAGCCTCCAGGCTCCAGGGAGGACCTGGAGGCCGCTCGAATCTCCAGGAGAACCATCCATCGGGAACACGGAGAGGACAGCAGAGGACAGGCGGGGTAGGCACGGCAAAGCCCCGACCGCGTGGATCGCAGGCAGGGGCGCTCCGGGAAGCAAGCCGGGGGCGCAGGGGGACGAGGACTGGGGGGAGGCTGCCTGGACCAGAGGCTGAGGCCCCACCTAGAGGACAGATGTGCAGCAGAGGACCGGGGCGGGGGGGCTGTTCCGGGGCACCTGGGAGCCAGGTGGGTTCTAGAGGGCTTTCTCCCGGGGCATAGAGAGGGGGCCAAGGGGACAGGCATGGCCCATAGGATAGTGGGGTGGAGAAAGGGGGTCAGTGCAGACCCTCTGTCCAGGATGGGGGGCCTGGTGCTCCCAGAAAACATAACTCATCGTGAGGCTTCAGGAGGAGGTGTCGGACACCTCCAGATCCAGCCCTCGTCCTGGACGCCTGGACCACCCACCAGGTCCAGGCTCCACTCCCCCAGGCCCTCCAGGCCCTCTGTATTCACCAGCTTCTCAGAGCTGTTTTTCTCCTGAAGAGTCCCGGCCTGCCCGTCTCCCTGGGGTGGGGGGTGGGGGGGATGCGGCCTCTCCCCTCGGCCTGAGCTCCCAGACTTCCTTCCCTCTAATGAGCCCATCTGAGGCCCAGCGAGGCAATTAGGAGTGCCAGGCCTTCCCGTAACCGCTCCTTAGAGCCGGGCAGGCCTGCGGCCCAAGCCACACCGCCCACCGCCTCGCAATGAGAGGGCAAAATTCAGGAATTAATGAGGACGGGAAAATTAATCACAGGTTGCTGGGCTGCGCTGCGCCCCTGGAGGCTTCCTGCAGGTTTGGATCTGCAGACCCCCTGCTGCAGATCTGGGCGTGGGGGACGCCAGGAGGAGCAATCTGGGCTCCGGGGGGGATCACGCCGCAAACACAGATGGAGCCTTCCTTGGGGAGGAGGGTCTGGGGAGAGCAGGAGCCTTGAGGATGGAGGCTGAGTTCTGTCTGATCCTGCCATGTGCTGTTCACCCCGAGCCGGGGGGCTTAACTTCTCTGAGCTCCGGGGCTCAGGTTCTGGGGTTGAGCCAACAAGGCTGGGTGCCTGCTGGTTGCCAGGTGGAGGCAACCAGGCTGTGAGTCCCGTGTGTGTAGAGGGAGGCTGAGGTCTCCCACCCAACCATTTCCCCAGCTGGTCTCAGCTCTGGGCTGGCTGGGAGCGGCGGTGGGAAGTAGACATGAGGTCTGTCTGGGGTCTCATCACCAGGCAGTAGCAGACAGTGGCGGGCTGCACCGGGGTAAAGAGCCCACCTGCCAGATTCAGCCCCTGGGTCGGGGAGATCCCCTGGAGAGGGGCAGAGCCATCCCCTCCAGTATCCCTGCCTGAAAAATTCCGTGCACAGAGGAGCCTGGTGGGCTCCAGTCCATGAGGTTGCGAGGAGTCGGACCCGACACATACCAGGCAGTAACCGACAATGCCCTGCATCCAAAAGCAGGGTTGGGGGCATTTTTTCTTGAGGACGAAGACATTACAGATGTGCTTTCAATCCCCTACTAAGAAAGTAAGTTTGCAGAAAAGAAATCTGGCCTTCCAGCCCCCCTCTCCTTATGACAGACTCTGCTCACCTCCGTGGACTGCTGGGGTGGAAGAAGGGGTAGCTTGGCCCAGAACCACACAGGTGCATGCACAGGCCCCCAGGTAAGCACAGTTCGGCTCACCTCCGGGGCAGCCTGTGGGCAGAGAGAAGCTTCCAGAAGGATGGATGAGCCTGACTGAGGGTGAGGAGGGAGTGAGGGCTGGGTGCAGGCCCCCCAGAACTAAGTGGGAGCCTGGAGATAGGGGGCTGAGTCGGGGCACCTTCCAGGTTGAGACCTCCAGGCTGGAGGTGAGGGGGGCACTGCTTGGGCTTCTACTTAAGGAGACTCAGACCAGACCAGTTGTGCCCTGTGCCCCAGGCCCCCCGGCCTTGCTCAGTGGTGGTGAGGGAGGGGGCTCGCTGCTCTATGGTTGGGGGGCCAGGTCCCTGCTGCTCCCCACCACTGGCCTGGGGCCCTGGGAGGCCCTGCTGAGCTGGAGCAGGGATCCAGCTGGACCTCTCTGCCCCCCCGCACAGTGGAACACGGAGGGGTAGATAACCCAGGGCCCTGTGGAGACGCTTCTGGCCATTGATGATGCTGCTTCTCTGAGGCTGGTCTCCAAGGCCTCCAAGGCCCAGGATGGGGGCTCCGGAAGCCGGGCAAGCTTGGGCCCTTGCTGCCTTCCCCTTGCTGGCCTCTGTACCTGCCTGGCTCACTCTCCTCACCCCTCTTGCCCTGGGGTCATACTCCTGAAACAAACTTGGTCCAGGAGCTCCTGTCTCTCTGTCCTGGGCAGCCCCTCCAAAGACATGGACCAGGGTCTGGGAGCTCACCTTGGGGAGGGAGAGGGTGTGGAAACTCGTGGTCCTGGGTGACAAGAAAGCTGGATGGAATCGGGGCAGCTCTGGGGGTCGGGGGGGCATATCGAGGGGCCAGGGGCAGGAGCAGAGATGCCAACAGAGGCCCGAGGGGCAGAGCAGGGACCCCCTGGGCTGTTCACGGGCACTGGGCTGCCGGCCACAGAAGCCCGAAGTAATGGGCTGAGCTAGGTCACAGGCTGTACCCTGGCTTCCAGAAGTTTCCGGCCAACTCTGCTCCAGGGCTTGCCCTACTCCGTCTGCCCCAGTACTCAGCTCCCATCATGCCCTCTCCCCCAAGAAGCTTCCCTTGAGACCCCAGCTGGGCCAGACCCCCGACACACTGTGTTTCCTCATGGCATTGATTTGCACGCCCCTGCCACCGCCCCAGGAGCTTCTCCAGGCAGACGCACATCCAAGCCCTGTCAGGGATGCAGGGCCGGGCCCAGGCGCCTCACAGAAGCCAGCCGACCAGGGTGGATGGAGCAGCCGCTGGAAAACAAGCGGCGCGGAGCCCTGCACTCACCCAGGCCCTTCCCCGCTGGAGAGACTGCGGTTTGGGCCAGACCTCCGCTGGCTTCTGGAAGCACTGGTGGGAGGCCTGGAGAGGATGGGGAGGCCTCCTGTTCATGCTAATTGAGTAAAGCCTGTTGGCTGCGCCTCCGCAAAGGTTTTCCTGGTTTCTTTAATAATGAAATGTTTTATAGCATCAAATATTCCTCCTTATTAGCCCGGAAAGGTCAGGGAGCGGCGCCTTTTTGCGTTTCCCTGGTAATATGGTCTGACCTTTAGTGACCGACGGAGGCCTGCTGCGTCTCCGGGGGGCTGGCGAGGGGACCTAGCCCTGGGAGAGGCCCATCTGCTACTCCCTCGGCACCTGGATTGCCCGAGGACACTGAGCCTCAGTTTCCCCACCCCTGCAATGGGTTTCTGGATCCCGGGGAGCCAGGGCAGCAGGGGGGTGCTTTGGGCTCATGGTCTGGCTTAGTCTGGTCAAGAGGAGCCTCCTGGCAAAAAGCCTCACCCCGGCCTCACACTACTCAGCCAAGAAGCCTGCATCCTGCTCTGTGTCCTTGGGAGGGGAACAGCAGAGGGGAGCCGTTTACAATCTCGGAGAGACAGCATGGTTTCTCAGAGAGGAGCTCATTCTTAGCCACCCTCCAGGAGGAGTTAAGATCCCCTCCTCTGGTAACTTAAGGGAAACAGAAACTGGGGCAAGGGGGGGGCGTTGGGGGGTCTCGATGGGAACAGCAGGACAGGCAGGAGACAACAGCTACAGCTACAGCCTCCCGTAGGGGTGCTCCCTTGGTGCCCTGTCGATGGTGTGCCTGGACCCCCATTGGTCACCTTCAGTGGGTGGGCGGGGGCGGGCATGCCCACTCACCCCCTCACCTTCCCTGCCACCTTTACTGGAAAGTGGAGCCCGCAGGGAACAGGGGGTTCTGACTGCCACCCAGAGCACTGTCTGCCCTGGACACTGTGGGAAGGACTGGGCTCACAGCAGACGGGCTGGCACAGGGCTGGGCAGGGAGTAGGGCCCAGCGACGGCCGGCAGGCCGGGCTCCCAGTGGAAAGCGGGGAGGGGACCACCCTTCCCATGATAAATGTGGTGATGTGTGGACGGCTGCCGTCAGCGCGGACGGGAAAAGCCTCGAAGAGCTCAAGAAACACCCTTCGCACAAAAACCTCTTTAGCAAGATTGGCAGCAAGCAGAAGCCTGCCAGGCACTTGGGCTCCGCTGGCCCACTCCCTTGAGCTCCTCGGAGGGCACAGTTATTTGCGAAAAACACCCAAGATCAACTTTAGAGACACTTCTCCCTACAAGGAGGTAGGAGGCTCGAGAGGAGCATGAGGAGGAGAAAAACACAGCCCCTTCTTCCACTCGCCAGGTTTACACTTTGAAATAAGAGGCGCGCATTGGGAAAACACGCTCCGGCCGAGACCAGTGTGTGGCTTGGAGAGAAATAGAGAGGCTGGGACGGCCTGTGTGGGGCCCATGGTCTCCCATCCGGCGGGGCAGGGCCAACCTCAGGACATTCCAGGGGACCCAGCTGGTCCAGAGAAAGGATCTATTAAAGGACTGGGGTCCACAATCTGAGGTCAGGAAGGCTAGGGTGTGCAGGGGGGCGGGGAGGGGGTTCAGTGTGAGGGCTGCCCTCCCATGTTTATAAAGCTCCCTGGACAGAAGGAGCCAGAGAAGATTCTGGAAGCAGAAGATGCCTCCTTTGTGCCCTGCGCCATGCCCATTGGAGCTCAGACCCCCTTCTCACCATCTTCTGTCTCCCTGCAAGGAAACAAGGTCCTGGGAGCAAGTTTGCTCCTGGGCAACCCTGGCACCCTGCCATCTCTGGGGAGAGGGCCCAGTGCCACCTTCTTCCAGAAGGATCAGAGGATTCCACCTCTGCTCCTATTTGGGAATCAGGGTCCCAGGTTTGGGAATGGAGGGCATACAGGCTCTTTGGGGCACTGGGCGCCATCTCTGCTGTTTGAGGACTCCCTCTCTGGCTCTAGAACATTCTCTCCATTGAGATGTAACCAAGCTTCCGTGTGCCAATTCTCCTGCCATCTACAAAAGGACCCCTGCAAGGCCCTGGACAGCAGAACATGCACATGAGGCCTTCAAGGTCAGTTTTCACTTGCCTCTAGAAGCTTCTTATTCTTAGATCTGGGCTATGGGGAGCTCCCTGCCCCTGGGGTCATCTCTCACCATGCAGGGAAGTGGGAGGAGGGTTTCAGGCCAGGGGGCTGAGATTAGACTCCTTGCAGCTCAGATATTTGCAGAGGTGGCCTTGAAGCTCCATCTCCTTCCACCTGGGCAGATTCCAGGGAGACCCCTTGGAGCTCCAGAGTTCACGGTATCAACGGGGATCCCACCTCCAAGGGTTTGGGAGGGAGTCATCTCCCGGGCCCTTGCCAACCGCTGCGCCTCTGGCTGGCTCAGTGATTGGCACTAGGGCCTGACTTCATCAGGAAGATGCCATCTCCCGCCTGCTTGGGGCACCCAGGGTGCCCTGGCAGCAGCTGCCACACTGCCCGTTACAGCGCTGTGATGGGAGGCCGGCCCCAGGGCGGGAACACTCACATCTGCAGCCTCATCCAAGGCCGAGGGCCTGGCACTGATAACCACTCATTATACCAGCCGGAGCCCTGTCTTCCTAACAAGGCTCCCTGGGTTGCTGCCTACAAGAAAGCCAGCGTTTCCTTCTGCTTCGCTGGAGACGGAGTGAAGGAAATATGCAAGTGATGGGAAAGATGAGAAAGAGTTCAGATGAGCCAGATGCTCGAAGTGTCATCAGAGGCGGCCGAACATTCCCTTTGCAAACTGAAAACATCTGCCGGGGGGATCTGGGCCTGGGGTCCTGTCAGAGCTTTCCTGCCTGCAGCTGCCACAGAGGACAAGCCCCCAGGGCATGGAAGGGCTTCGGGCTGCACACATCTTACAGGAAGAAGGGGGCCTCCCACTTCTTATTACAGTTTATTTCATGTGGACACAGGGCTGCCTGCAGCCACAGAAAGGGGAATGATTTGTGATGACTGATGACAAATGAACACAAGCCATTTTTTAAAAAGATATTTATTTTTATTTGGCTGTACTGAGTCCTAGTTGTGGCATGCGAACTCTCGGTTGTGGCATGTGGGATCTTATTCCCTGACCAGGGATCAAACCCAGGGACCCTGCATTGGGAGCACAGAGTCTCAGCCACTGGACCACCAGGGAAGTCCCATGAACCACTTTTAAATGACATTCCAGTGAAGTTGCGTCCCAGACTCCGGGCTAGACATGTCTGCGTGACTCTCTGGAGCCTTCCTCTTGGGGAGAAAGCTCAGAGCTCGCAACGCTGTTCTTTGCCTCAGCTTTTGTAGCCCCAGGAACGGGGAAGCTTGCCCTCCATGAACGTCACCTCCCTAGGCTGCAGGAAGCCGCTCCACAGCCTGGCTGGTGCCTCTCAGTGAATGTCCAGCTGCCCAGACCTGCTTTCCAGGTGGGTTTAGACATGGTTGGAGCCCCTCTCGTCCTCTGAAGACCCTGCGCTAAGACACCTCCTCCGGGAAGAGGACCCCACACCCTCTTGGTTCTCGCCACCACTGCCCACCCCCGCCACCAGATAAGGCCTTCCCCATCTCCATGTCTCTGGGGCTTCCTGAAACACCTCTCGGGAGAGTCCACCCCTGGGCAAGCATCCAACATTGTTCCAGCCGCTCCGGGCTCCTATATCTCCATGCCTACGTCAGCAAGCACAGGAGCCCCTCACAACAGGCCAGCTGTCTCAAGACCACAGAGCCAAAGCCGAAGTGTTCAAAACAGCAGTCCTGCAGATCCCAGGTGGTCCACAGGACAAAACTTCCTGGCCCAACCAAATTAAAGAAAAGAGGTTATAAGATGGCCTGAGAATATCAGGGCCAGAAAATGGCGGTCCTGGGACCCAACGTGGGTTCACTAAGAATCAGTCCTGTTTCACTGCCAAGCTGGTAGCCAGTGGACAGGCAAACACAGATAATTTCTGGCTCTTGGGCAGCTATGGACTCAAGATGTAGACGTGGGTTTCTTTCATAAAATCACAGAAAGGGATTGTAGACCAATAATCGTGTCCAAGGATACAGCAGGGACCCTGGGCAGAGGCCTGGCCACCAGGTCCTCTCTTCCCTCCTCTGCCCAGTGGTGTCCTCCATCATCTGGAGAAAGACAGCACTCAGAGCCAGAAGGGAATCGCATTGCATGGGTGACTGGCCAAGTGGGCACAAGTGGGGTGGTGGACTTAGTGGGTCTGTGTTTGTGCTGATTAGATAGGCATCTCCATCTTGATGACCTGGGAACCTTGCCCTGGCTCTGCATCGGAGGAAGGGGAAGCCGGTCCCAGAAGGACACTCCCATTTCCCAGTGACCTATGGCCCAACTCCAGGGGTGGGGGCCCCTATAGAAGCTGCCTACCCAGAGGCCACTCCGCTCTTGGGGACTGAGTCACATCCTACTTAGTAGTTTGGGGATGATTTTACTTTGCAGTTAAAAGTTTAACGAGGTCGTGAAAAAGAAGGGGAAAAGCAAATGAGGTAAGCACACGGCAGCGCTGTTTCCAGGGAGGGGCTGGCCAGGGAAGACGGCATCCCTTCTGGGTCTTGCCCACGAGGGCCCTGGGTGCTTCCCAGGCATCTCTGAATGTTGCTGTTCCTCCAGACTTACCAGAGCCGGGGCCTGTCTGCTTCCTGCCCCGTGAGCAGGAGAGGCAGTCGGGTGAGCCTGAGGAGAGGTGGGAATGCGGGAGGGGACGGCGGGTCCCGAGGCCCCAGCTGTGCTCAGGACATCCAATTCTTGACCTTCGATGGTGTCATAGCTCTGGTTTTCTATACTCTGAGCCCATGGTTCTTACAACTCCCACAGCCGCCTCTCAAGTTCAACCTCTGCCTCCGAAAACGAGATCTTTTCTAAGGACCCCTTGGAAGGCCCTTTCCACTGCTCCCTGAAAGGCGCTGTGTGAGGGCTCCACGCCAGGGTCCTCGCTGTGGTCTGTTCCTTCGGCCTCTTCCCTGGGCCTCCCTCACTCCTCAGTTTTGCATCATGGGGACAAGAGTCGAAACAGATCGGATACCCTTTTCTACTCAGGTGCCTGAGAGAAAAATGAGCAAAGAAAACCCACTGTCATTTGACCCCTGTCACAGCTATGAAACCTCTGGAAGTCTGGACCTCAGACGCTGACTCAATTGGCACCAACTTTCATTGAGGAGAACAAATGTAAGAAATGCACAAAACAGCCCAAGATAAGTTGAGACTATTTCTTTTTCCTTTCCTTTTTTTTTCCCCCCGGTGGTGCCCAAGACTGAGGTTCTTTTTAATATGTCAGGCTTTTCAAAAAATGATTAAAATGCACCGGATTATTAAATAGAGCCGTTTCAGACTTAATTTAGCAAACTATAACATTTTTATCATTTTTATAAAGCCCTTTTTAATGAAAACCATCTGCAAGGAGACCAAACATCAAGACTGAAATCTTGTTTTCTCTGTATTTGTTATCCCTGAAGATGTTGTTTCCAGATTTTACAGAAATAATAAATTTCATTTAGAAGTTTGGGCCTCCACAGCGGTGCCACACATCTCTGATATTTCCAATTTACAGCACAAGAAGCTCATCCCTCTGTAATTTTTCATCCTTGCCAGCTCCTGACCACAATTTCATACCTTCCTCATCCCTTTGTAAACGTAGGACTCATGGCAATGTTTGACCCAACATGTTTATTTTCTATGAGCCCCCAAAAATGTTCTAATAAGCACAAACCTCTTTTCTCAGTGACAAAAGTTTTTATCCTGTTGCTCCTGATTCATAGGTCACTGCCCATTGCTGTTTCCCACAAGTGATGTCCCCCACCTACCAGGCATTAGACATGAGGCATCCCAGCTGGACTTGCACTGCGCAGTGTGGAGTCTGTTTGGAAGCTCTGTCTGCCCATCCAGCGTCCAGGCCTGTCCTGAACACCTCTCCAGTGACACCTCATTAAAAAGAGTGAGACTTCCAGCCCCAGAAGTTATGGCTGGGCAGAAAGCTACCAAAACACTCCCTCGAAAGTGATGCCTCACGTCTGAGCTCTTCTGGCCTGCCTAGGGGGCCACCCAGTGACCACGGGCCTGGCTCCTCACTCAAGGGAGAGGCAGCTGGAGCTTGGGGAGCCCGGTGAGGTGAGCCAGGCCCTGAGGCCCCAGCTAGCAAGGCTGTGACTGGCACACATCCAGTCCGAATAAAGCCTGGCTGAGTCAAGGGCCTGGATGAGGGCCACTCACCTGGTTTGGCCCTAATGGCTTCCAAAGCCTGGCCGCAGAAGTCAGGTGGGCCCATGAGGTCAGGAAGCCCCTCCTCAGCTCCTCCTGCAGGGCGTCTTGTTAATTGGAATCTCTAGAGACAAGAGGGCTTCCCAGAATTTGCCTATCTACAGGAGACATGGGTTCAATCCCTGGGTCAGGAAAATCCCCTGGAGTAGGAAATGGCAACCCATTCCAATATTCTTGCCTGGAGAATCCCCATGGACAGAGGAGCCTGGTGGGCTTACAGTCTATGGGGTCACAAAGAGTCGGACATGACTGAGCATGTATATATGCAAAGAAAAGGATTTGCTAAGATGATGGGACTACAGCCCAGAAAAAGTACATTCGATCCACCACAGCAAACATCCCAACCATAGGCAGAGTCTGGAGGACTGCCCTATTCTGTTCAGCCATCCAGAAGTACGGTGACCAAGCATCCTGGTTGGCCAGGGTCTGCCGGCTTTCCTGGGGTGTGGAGCTTCCAAGCTAGCACAGGAAAGTCCTGGGCAGACCAGGATGAGTCGGTGGTCACTCTGTCCTGGGAGGAGGGCAGTGCCTGAGCCACCTCCTTTGGTGGTGAGTCACTTTCTGTTGAACAGGATCCAGGGTGAATAGGTCTCTCCTCTGCCATGTTCCGGGAGTGTGGACGCCACCGCACTTCCTGCGCAACACCATTAAGTTTCCCCCAGCGGCTTCCAAGTGCTGGGCGGAGTTCTCTTCTGCCCCTCGAGTTCCGTAGACCAGCACGTTCCTGCCCACCGTCTTGTTCAGTCCTGGTCATCGGGAGACTAGGAACCAGGAGCCCGATTCTTTAGGGAACTGGTCTTCCCAAGGGGCCAACCATCTCACGGGAGCCGGCAAGACAGAGAAGCCAGAGAAGGCAAGGCTTGCCCAAGGTCGCTCAGAGAGTTAGTGGACAGACTCCAGAGCTCTGACCTCCCAGCCCATGGCTTTTTCTGCTCCCTCCCATGCCTGGACCTGGCCCCAGCAAACCTCCCCACATACTCTTCCAAGAAGTTAGGCCAACTTTCAGTTCAGCTGAGGTCGCCAAGGACCTTGCCCTGCCTATGTCTCCTCCAGCCTCAGGCTCCCCATCACGGCAAATACCCCCTACCAGACCTACCGCCAAACTAGCAAAGCCCCGTGCTGCGATGAACAAAGGTCCAATTCAGCCTCCCGGGTGGGAAAGGGATCTCATTAAGGCCCTGGCAGCCGACCTGGGGGCTGAGGTATTGTTTTTAATGGAAAAACAAGAATTTGCTGTTATGTGTTAGATTAAAGGCTTTATCCTGGGGAATTAATCAGATTGCTACTGGCCTTCGGTTGCAGAGCCTCTGACTCTGCATCCTGGGAGAAAGCAGTGTCCGGGGCCGGGAAATTGGTTCATTTCTCTTTTCTGGGGTTTAATGAAGCCGCGGACAGCTGGTACACGGCGGTCCTCCCTGGGGCGGCTGTGAATTACGTCTCACCTGTGCTGCTCCCCAGCCCGCCCCTTCCTCCCGCTAATCCGTCTCTTGCTTGCCGCCTGATTCATCATCTGAAAACACAGCTCTGGTCACGAACTGCCACCACTCAGAGTCCTCCTGGATCTGCCCACTGCCTCCAGAATTATGGTTAAACTCTCTCATCCCTCCGAGCTCTAGTTTTAGGACTCTTAACTTTCTGCTGGAGTGGAATACACGGGTGGAAAAGTCCATGGATGGCAGGGGTACATAGACTTTTTCACACAGTGAGGGGCACACCCCTGGAGCCAGCCTCCTCCGGATTAAGAAACACACTCAGACCAGCGCCCCCAGAAACCAACCACCACACCTCTCTTCAGGTCAGCAGTCCCCTGATTATCATTATCCTGATTTCTACACTTTAATTTTTGTTTGTTTTTAATTGGTTATTTCATTTTTGTACGTGGAACTGTACACCATGCTGTGTGATTTTTTGTGTGTGGTTTGTTTAGCAGGCTTTAAAAATGTTATGTCTCCCATCTCTGTGCACCAAGAAAGAGAACAACTTTCCTCCCCAGTCTGGGAGAGGCCTCACCCTACCTCTACCCCTCCCCCTAGCCCTGCCCAACACCAATACCTCAAATCCTTGACTAGCAGGCTAGATACCTACTTTTCCAGGGAGCCCCTCGGGATTCCCTTCCCTCCTGAGAGCCATCCTGTGGGTGGACACTTTCCCACTCCATCCCCTCCTGGTTCAGTGTGAACCTCTGGTTGGACAGGGAGCTATTCATGATAGGGACTCTTGGGAGCCTCCCTGTAAGGGCCTGCCACCAAGGGAGAAGTTTTTGGAATAAGTCTTTGAATAAATGGTCCTTGCCACTCAGTTGCTGAATTCCTCTTTCTTCTCATATTTTAAAGTGCACTGTCTCAAGATGGGAGTTTGCTTGCCACTGTCATCATGGATTTCAGGTGGTGAGGGAGTCTCCTGGGGGGAAAAAAAGAACACAGAGAAGGGAGGGAGAAAGGGAGGGGGAGGACAGCTAAGTGTGTGGAGTGCCTCCCACATGGCAGTCCTGCCGGGCACGCATCTGCTGTCCTCCAGCTTGTCCACCCCAGCATCTCCCGTGGTGACTTCAGTTTCCCAGCATGCTGGGTAGCTCTTCAAAAGTTACTTAACCTCCCTGAGCCTCTGTTTTCTGTAAAGTAGGGATTAGGCTCCAAAATCACTGAGGATGGTGGCTGCAGCCACGAAAGTAAGACATTTTCTCCTTGGAAGGTAAGCTGTAACAGACATGTTATAGACAGCATAATAGACATAATGGACAGCATATTAAAAAGCAGAGATATCATCACGTTGCCAACAAAGGTCCATATAGTCAAAGCTATGGTTTTTCCACTAGTCTTGTATGGATGTGAGAACTGGACCAAAATGTAGGCTGAGTGCAGGAGAACTGATGCTTTCCAATAGTGGTGCTGGAGGAGATTCTTGAGAGTCGCTTGGACTGCAAGGAGATCAAACCAGTCCATCCTAGAGAAAATCAACCCTGAGTATTCATTGTAAGGACTGATGCTAAACCTGAAACTCCAATACTTTGGCCACTTAAAGCAGAGAGTCAACTCATTTGAAAAGACCCTGATGCTGGGAAAGGCTGAAGGTAGGAGGAGAAGAGGACGCTAGAGGATGAGATGGCTGGATAGCACCACAGCCTCAGTGGACATGAATTTGAGCAAACTCTGGGAGATAGTGGAGGCTGGAGGAGCCCGGCGTGCTGCAGTCCATGGGGTTGCAGAGCGATGAACATGACTGAGTGACTGAGCAACAGCAAAGGGATCAGGGATCATTTTGCAGGGCTGCTGTGGAGACTGGTGATAAGCAGGCAGAGTTTGCTGAGGGCTCAGTCTGAAGACATGCCCACTGTCACAGCATCTTTCTACCCTTTCTGTGTCAGCCCTCAAGGGAAGAAGGAAAAGTCAGAAGAGCTCTTTCTACCCTTGGTCTACAGGCTAGGGAAGCGCCTAGAAAAGTTCAGTCCCAGCGGTCTCTCTCAGGGTCCCAGCGGCCTCCCTGATTTCCTTGAGGGAATCTCAGAACTGTTTCCTCACCTGGTAGACCCTGCGGGCTGTGACCCAAGTGAAATTCTCCAGCGGCCCCCACAGCCAAGTAGGGACCACTCATCCTCTTCAAATCTAGTACAAGACAAGGATTCTGCCCTGGGCTGGGGCGAGCAGAGTCAGGGGGGCGCTGGACATGCTGGCATCCCCTCCCCAGGGATCAGGATGGCCAGGTGAGGAGGGGAGGTCCTGGAAACCGCTCTGGAGCTGTGGAGACCCTTAAACCTCCACTCTGCCCTGGGGACATCCCTGGGAGTCCAGAGATTAAGACCTCACCTTCCAATGCAGGGGACGTGGGTTTGATCCATGGTTGGGGAGCTAGGATCCCACATGTTGCAGATCCAAGGTGTGGAACAGGGGCAGTATTGTGGCAAATTCACTAAAGACTTTGAGAATGGTCCACTTAAAAAAAAATTTTTTTTAAATAAATAAAATAAAATTCTGCTCGGCCCAGACACGGGGTCTGGCTTCTCAGGGAGGGCACAGACCGGGGGCCTCAAGTACATAGTTCCCGTGGGAGCCTCTTTCCAGCGCCGCCTCCCTGAGGGTCAGTGGCTGGGAAGGCCCAGAGCGCCACTTTCTCCTGTACATCAGCCTCTCCTCCTGGTCCAGAGCCTGCAGTTCCCATGAGGACTCAGAGCTCCTGACAGCAGGGGAAGGGAAGGGACAGCAGTCACTGGGCAAAAGCCCACTTCATTTTGTCCCTTTTGTTGTTGTTTTTGTTCAGTCGCTAAGTCGTGTCCAGCTCTTTGTGACCCCGTGGACTGCAGAATGTCAGGCTTCCCTGGCATCTTCACCAGGGAACTTCAACTTTCCTGTCCTCCACCATCTTTTGGAGTTTGCTCAAATTCATGTCCATTGAGCTGGTGATGCCATCTAACCACCTCATCCTGTGTGGTCCCCTTCTCCTCCTGCCTTCAATCAGGTTTTTTCTAATGAGTTGGCTCTTCGCATCAGGTGGCCAAAGTATTGGAGCTTCAGCTTCAGCATCAGCCTTTCCAGTGAATATTCAAGGTTGACTTAATTTAGAATTGACTGGTTTGATCTCCTTGCAATCCGAGGGACTCTTAAGAGTCTTCTCCAGCTCCATAGTTTGAAAGCGTCAATTCTTTGATGCTCAGCCTTCGTTATGATCCAGCTCTCACATCTGTACATGACTACTGGAGAAACCATAGCTTTGACCGTAAACACTTTGTCAGCAAAGTGATGTCTCTACTTTTTAGTATGCTGTCTAGGTTTGTCATAGCTTTCCTTCCAAGGCCCAAGTGTCTTTTAATTTCATGGCTGCAGTTACCATCTGCAGTGATTTTGGAGTCCAAGAAAATACAGTCTGTCACTCTTTCAATTTTTTCCCCATCTATTTGCCACGAAATGATGGGACCGGATGCCATGATCTTAGCTTTTTGAATGTTGAGTTTGTCCCTTACTTCACACCAAACAAATGTCCTAAATGCACGAAGATGCTACAAACAACAAATAACAGAGCATTCGAGAACAGAGGGCTAACGCTAGGCTCGGAGTCTGGGAGAGCCTTCCCACACAAAGTGAAGGAGAATCACAAGACTGATGAATGCTGAAGATTCACAGGCAGACTAAAATTACTAGGTGAATGGTAGACTGGAGGAATACTTGCAACATTTCTGATAGACAGGGGGTGGATACTCAATAAGCAAAGTATTCTACAAATTAATTAGAAATCTCTCTCAATAGGAATGCGGACAGAGGCTCAAAAGCAGCAACAAATATCTGAAGAGCTCCTTAACCAGAGAAATTTAAATTACAAAAGGAAATGATGAGATTTTTTTGAAGGGTCTTTTTTTTGTTTTTTTTTTTTGCCTATGACAACGGCCCAACATCAAGGGCTGACAAGGGTGTGGAGAGTGGCGTGTGCAGACACGTCCACAGCCTGTGCCCTGGGCCGGCGTGGGGAAGGGTGCTTTAGCAGAGTGCTTCATGATGTTGTTGTTTTTCAGTTGCTCAGTCGTGTCCGACAGTTTGTGAGCCCGTGGACTGCAGCATTCCAGACCCCTCTGTCCTTCACCATTCCCCCAGTTTGCCCAGACTCATGTCCACTGAGTCCATGATTCCATCACGTGGGCCCCACAACTCCACCTTGGCGGGATCTAGCATCTGTCACTGATAGCATCGTCTCTGTGTCCAGGACACGTCCACCCACCCACCCCAGATCTCTCCTTGTCCATCTTCAAAGTGCTCACTTTCGATGCCGTAAAATCGGGGTAACAGCCCCAGCCCCAGGTGCAGGGGGAAGGCCCTCCTGTGGCTGGGTCCTGCTGGCTGGCCAGGGTCCTCCTGCTTCAAGGCTCCTTTGAGCTGGGATGGGAGACAGGGGCCAGCTCCTCCTGGTGGGAGTGGGGGTCTGGGAGTTATTGGGGGGCTGCTAGTTATGGGAGTAAAAGAGAGGTTGGGGTGGGGGAGAGGAAGAAGGAACAGGAAGGAATGAAGAATAAGGGAGAGAGAGACAGGGAGAAAGAGGGAGGGGAGAAGGGGTGAGGTGGGGAGGGGGACAGATGGGCCTGAGAATTCCAAGTTGTCCCCAACTCTGATGGTCCCCTCACCTTCCCAGTGCTTTAAACACCAGCCTCCTTCCTCTCTAGGGAAGGTGTTTTTCCCATCTGTGAAAGCATTTGAATGTCAGGTACCACCTACCCAGCACCCTCTTGACTTCACTGGGAGGTGTGGGGAGCAGGCTCTAGGGGGTCCCCAGTGACCTGCCCTTTTGTATTTATTACACCATGTTATCCTTTCCCTCAAGTGTGAGCCCTTCCTACTGACCTGCTTCCAACGGGGGTTGGGACGTTCCTTCCAAGATTAGGTTTTTAAGGAACTGTGCCTTCTGGAGAGAGATGGTTCACTCGCCTCTGAGACTGCATGCTCTGGAGGGAGGAAGCTGCGGTGTCACGTGGGGGCCCCGTGGAGAGGCCACACGGCCAGGGAGAGAGGCTGCCCAGAGCCACGGGGAGGGGCAGTGAGCAAGGCGGCAGGGGGACCCTTCCTGCGGCAGCTGAGCCCTCTGCTGACACGGCAGCCCCAGCTGACAGCCCCTCAGTGGGCTCACGGGAGACTTGGAGCCTCGGGCAGGGGGCTGAGCTATGGCAGCCCCTGTCAGAGACGACAAATGTTTGTTGCTTCTAAGACTGGGGGCTGCTTGTTACACAGCATGGGCTGAGCCGCTTCAGGCGTGTCCGACTCTGCCACACTGTAGACTCTAGCCCGCCAGGCTCCTCTGTCCACAGGATTCTCCAAGCAGGAACACCGAAGTGGGTTGCCATTCCCTTCTCCAGGGGATCTGCCTGACTCAGGGATCGAACCCATGGCTCCTGTCTCCTGCGTTGGCAGGGGGATTCTTTACCACTAGCACCACCTGGGAAGCCCACAGAGAGCTGATACAGGAGGCCTGCCTCTCAGGGCGTGTGGCTATTGTCTGGATGCTGTCCGGCCACTGAGAGCTCTCCAGGTCTGGTCTCAGAGTTGCAAATGAGGAAACTGAGGCCTACAGCTGGTGGGCTTTGTACGAGGCCCCTACTGCTTTGCTCAGGGATGGAGCCCTTCCCCACAGGATGGCCTGGCAGGGCACCGCCCTGACTTTGGGCCTGCAGCGTGGCGTCCTGAGGGCGGCGCTTTTACACGAGTAGGCCCCTTGAACTCTGACAAGCAGCGGTGGGGACAGGTAGGTAACTTCCACCCCCTTCCCCCTTCCCAGCTGCCCTGCCAAACTTTCCAGCTGGCCTTGTCGTCACTCACGGTGGACTTGGGCAGGCAGGCTCGGGGTGGAGGGGGCGGGTGGGGGTCTGTGCTGGATGCTTGCCTCCATGATCTGTCTAATCAGACAGGGGCCACTGCAACCCCACAGAGGCTAAGGAGGCTTTGAGTTCAGGGTCCCTTACCCCACTGGGAGTGAGGATCCAGCACCCAGAAGAGAACAAAGTGTCCTGAAGCCAAGGCAGAATCTCTGCCGATGGATGAGCAGGGCAGTGTCCCCACACCAGGTGTCCTGGCCCCAGGACAGAACTCCATAAACCTCACTGAATATGGAGGCCAAAGCCCAGGACACCCCACAGAGAGGAGGGGATCAGAGAGGTACCTGCACCCCAACTCCGAGACTGATGGATCTCCCTACCTCCTTGCCTGTGCCTGGCGGGGGGGGGGGGCTGTTCTGGGTGGGCCATGGCAAACAGTGCCCTGTCCACTGCATTCCAGAGGATTGATTGCATGTGGCCACCTGATAAAATACGGGACTCCTGGTTAGATCTGAGTATCACATGACCAACAAGTAACTTTTTAATAAAAGTGTATCCATGCAGCATTTGGGACATTTGTTGTTGCTGTTCAGTCACTAAGTCATTTCCAATTCTTTGTGACTTCTTGGACTACAGCACGCCAGTCTTCCTTGTCCTTCACTATCTCCCGGAGTCTGTTCAAACTGATGTCCACTGAGTTGGTGATGCCAACCAACCATCTCACTCTCTGTCGTCCCCTTCTCCTGCCCTCAATCTTTCCCAGCATCAGGGTCTTTTCCAGTGAGTGTGCTGTTCTCATCAAGTGGCCAAAGTATTACAGTTTCAACTTTAGCATCAGTTCTTCCAATGAATATTCAGAGTTGATTTCCTTTAGGATTGACTGGTTGGATTGCCTTGCAGTCCAAGGGACTCTCAAGAGTCTTCTCCAGCGCCACAATTTGAAAGCACCAATTCTTCAGCAATCAGCCTTCTTTATGGTCCAATTCTTACTCCATACATGACTCCGGGAAAAAACCATAGCTTGGACTATACAGACCTTTGTCAGCAAAGCGATGTCTTTGCTTTTTGATATACTCTCTAGGTGTGTTTGTCATCGCTTTCCTTCCAAAGAGCAAGTGTCTTTTAATTTCATGGCTGAGGTCACCCTCTGCAGTGATTTCTGAGCCCAAGAAAATAAAATATGTCACGGCTTCCACTTTTTCCCCTTCTATTTGCCATGAAGTGATGGGGGTGGATGCTGCGATCTTAGTTTTCTAAATGTTGAGCTTCAAGCCAGATTTTTTACTCTCCTATTTCACCCTCATCAACAGGCTTTTTAGTTCTTATTCACATTCTGTCATTAGAGTGGCCTCATTTGCATATCTGAGATTGTTGATATTTCTCCCGGCAGTATTGATTCCAGCTTGTGATTCATCCAGCCTGGCATTTCTCATGATGTACTCTGCCTATAATCTAAATAAGCAGGGTGACAATATACAGCCTTGATGTACCCCTTTCCCAATTTGGAACCAGTCCATTATTCCATGTCCAGTTCTAACTGTTGCTTCTTGACCTGCATACAGGTTTCTCAGGAGGTAGGTAAGGTGGTCTAGTATTCACATCTCTTTAAGAATCTTCCTAGTTTTTTGCGATCCACACAGTAAAAGGCTTTACATAGTCAATGAAGTAGAAGTAGATGTTTTTCTGGAATTCTCTTGCTTTTTCTATGATCCAGTGGAGGTTGACAGCTTGATCTCTGGTTCCTCTGCCTTTTCTAAATCCAGCTTGAACATCTGGAAGTTCTCGGTTCACATATTGGAATGTTGTTGTTCAATCGCTAAGTTGGATCAAACTCTCTGTGACCCCATGGACTGCAGCACGCCAGTCTTCCCTGTCCTCCACCTTTTCTCAGAGCTTGCTCAAACTCATGTTTGCTGAGTCTGTGGTGACATCCAACCACTTTATCTCTGTCACCCACTTCTCCTCCTGCCCTTAATCTTTCCTAGCATCGGAGTCTTTTCCAATGAGTCAGCTGTTTACATCAGGTGGCCAAAGTATTGGAGTTTTAGCTTCAGCATCAGTCTTTCCAATGAATATTCAGTGTTGATTTCCTTTAGGATTGACTGGTTTGTTCTCCTTGCTGTCCAAGGGACTGAAAAAGTACCCATCATTGGTCTGAAATTTAATTTAATGGCGTGTCCTTTTTCTTATTTGCTAAATCTGGCAATCCTATGACAAGGGCAGGCGGACGCTGTTACAGGGAAGATGTGAATTGGAGACTTAACTAGGAAACCAGAGCCTGAGAATGAACCCCCTTTCCTCCATGGCCCTTTGGGTCATGTTTCTGCACCACTCACCCCTTCAGACTGGGCCTGTAAGCAGGAACAAGCTGCACAGTCCTGGGAGGATAGGTGGGCTGGGCTCTCTTGACAGGTGATGAGTGCCCTGCTACAGGAAGTCTCCCAGTCCTGGCACTCAGCAGGAGAGTTGGACAGAGTTGAGAATGTGATGGTGGCAGAAGAGGAGTGAGTGTCTAAAGCACTTGGCTGACCATTGAAATTGGACTTGTCCTCTGAGGGCTTGCCTGTTGGAGCAGAGTCTGCTCGGTGGGGAGCCCAGGTGGAGGGAGCAGTTGGTCCGGGGGCTGGAGGAGCCTCCTGAGCAGGCACCAGTTGGAGGGGGAGATGGAGGAGGGAGAGTGTCTGCTCATTGGCCCATAAAGAAGGCTGAGCACTGAAGAACTGATGCTTGTAAACTGTGGTATTGGAGAAAACTCTTGAGAGTCCCTTGGACAGCAAGGAGATCCAACCAGTCAATCCTAAAGGAAATCAGTCCTGAATATTCATGGGAAGGACTGATGCTGAAGCTGAAGCTCCAGTATTTGGCCACCTCATGTGAAGAGCTGACTCATTGGAAAAGACCCTGATGTGGGAAAGACTGAAGGCAGGAAGAGAAAGGGATGACAGAGGATGAGATGGCTGGATGGCATCACCGGCTCAATGGACATGAGTTTGAGCAGGCTCTGGGCGATAGTGCCGCAGTCCATGGGGTCGCAAAGTGTCAGACAAGTCTGAGGGGCTGAACAGTGATGAAGGCTGTACGGCTGCTGTGACAAGTCACTGCAAACTGCAACTTGAAACAACACCGATTTGTCCTCTTATGGTCTGCGAGGCCGGAAGTCCCGGTGGAGTGAGAATCAAGGGGCCAGCAGAGCTGGCTTTTTCGGGGGTCTTTGGGGCGTGGGGGACCTGTCCTCTGCCCTTTCCAGCTTCCAGAGCCCACCTGAGCTTCAGGTCCATTGTCGCCTCTTCTCAAACTCTGCCCCTCCTGCCTCCCTCCTCTGTATTTGGACCCTGGGGAGATGGCTAGCCCACCTGGAAAGTCTAAGATCATCCACCTCCCCCTTGAGGTCCTTAATCACATCTGCAAAGCCCCCTCTGCCAGGTCAGGTCACATTGACAGGTTCCAGCAATTAGGACACAGGCTTCTTTCGGGTCCGTGATCCTGCTGACCACAGAGGGAAGCTGCAATTTTCTCAAGCGTGGCAGCTGGCAAGGCTCCAGGGCTGCTTTATGGAGATTGGCCTTGAAGCCCAGTCTCAGGGACTTGAACCTTTCCTTGAGGCCCTGGGGAGCTGCTGGCTGATTTGAAGCCTGGACCCTCCCTGGGGCCCTCAGACATCATCTCTGATCCAGTCAGCCTGCGGCCCTGCTGGTTTGAGGGGTGTGGGTGGGGGGCTCCCCCTGGCCCCAGCGTGGCTGGGACGGAACCCCATGAGGAGCTGCAGCTGGGGCCGAGCTGGGGGTCGCTGGCCTACTCCGAGGCCCCT
The DNA here is from genome assembly GCA_007570785.1 of Antilocapra americana. NCBI lineage: Eukaryota > Metazoa > Chordata > Mammalia > Artiodactyla > Antilocapridae > Antilocapra > Antilocapra americana. Next base: position 25,802,334 of record ML661902.1, on the reverse strand, counting down.
GCTCCACTCAGCTGGGAACACATGCTTTACATGAAGGCTGTAAGAATATGTTTTCCATCCTGGTTTGGCACACGAGGGTCGCCCACTGCACAGGGTCCCAGAGGGGCTGAGCCGCTGCGTCAGAATTCCGAGCCTGCAAGCTCTGCCTGCGAGAGGAGGCCTTTGAAGCTGATGAGGTGGGAAGGGAGCGGGGAGGGGGTGGAGAGGAAACCACCCATTCCCAGCCACCCTGGCCCGTCAGGCAAGGTCTGCTTTCCTTAGAGCCCTTTGCAGCCCACTGGAGGGCTTGGACCTGAACCCTGCTAGAGGGGAAGGTTGAGTCAAGGTCACATGTGGGATGGGTTGGCGGCTTCTCAAACCCAGCATGGTGGGAGGTTCTGGGCTGAGCTTGTGTTTGGGCCACAGCTCCCTCCTCTCAATGCGGGCCTGGCAGTCTTTGCCCTTCTCTCTTTGGAGGGAGTCACGCCCCTGGGCTGGATGTGTCCTGATCAGACTCCAGATGTTAAGGCTCTGTGGGGTTCAGGAGGCTTCGTTAAGGCCCTCATCAATGGCCTCATCATGCTCCTGGGGGTCTGGGCTCCAGCTTTGGGAGAGACCTTCTGCTTCCCACCTCCCAATCCAGCCTGACTCTCACACCCATCTCTTCATTCTGTGCCCCACTTGGTTATGCCTTGTGCTCAGCCTTGTCCTTCTCTTCAAGACCCCACCAGGCTCCTCTGCCTGTGGGATTTCCCAGGCCAGAGTACTGGAGTGGGTTGCCATTTCCTTCTCCAGGGGATCTTCCTGACCCAGGGGTCGAACCCACATTCCCTACATCTCCTGCATTGGCAGACAGGCTCTTTATCACTAGTGCCACCTGGGGAGGCTGAGCCCCACCTGGCTCCACCAGCAAGTCCCACCAGCACCTCCCTATCAGTGTCCACACTCTTGACCACCCTCCACAGGGCCTGCCCACCCTTCTTGGGCAACAGCATTTCCTGCCTGAAGCAGCCTCATCCACCAGGGACCTCAGTGCCCAGACTACCACCACCCCGCCCCGGAAAGACTGCTGGCACCTCGCCGCCCTGTCTACTCTGCCTCCTGCTCCTTCTCCACCATCTGCACTCAGCTCCTCCATTCTGTGTCCTTGGTGGGGGCTCAGGGCACCCCCAGAGCCGAGCACATGGGTTCCCGGCTCGTGTGGAGGGCTCACAACCCACGGTGACCTCCACACCCCACTGCTCGTGCTTCCTAAACCATGCTGTGGATTTTCCACATCAGGACTTCATTGGCGCTGTTTCCCCCTGAGAAGGCTCCTCCTCCATTCTCAGCCACCCCTTGCCTGGCAGCCACAGCCCGTCCTCCTGACCCTTTTCTGGAAGTGGCCCATCCCTGAGTCACCGCAGCCTACTCTGTGCTGTCCTCGACTCTCTGAACCCTGGGTCTGTACCCTCGGCGATTCCTCCAGCGTGAGCTGAAGGCCACCGGCTTCCCTGCATGGGGTCCCTTTGGAAACCTGTGACTTTGAGACTGAGCCACTTTCCCCTCACACGCCTTCTAGCTCCTCACACACATCTGGTGCCTGGAGGGTGCCCCATGCAGGTACGGGGTGCATTCAGATGGTACCTGAGTGCTGTCATCACCACCTGGAGCCCTCCAGGGGCCAGAGGGCAGATCCGGAGTGTAGGTGCCTGGAGGAGAGAAGCTAGAAAGACCTCAGGCAGAAGAGATCATTTGAATTGGGTTGTGAAGGATGGATAGGAGTCTGTGAGAGGCAGAAGTGGAGAATTAGCGCCACATGAGCCTCTGTATCTCTGAGGACCAGAAGTTGGCAAGCTGTAGCCCAGTAGCCAAATTCTGCCTGAGATCTATTTTTGCACAGCCTGCAAGTTTTGTCATCATTCAGTCGCTCATTTGTGTCCAACTCTTTGCAATCCCATGGACTGCAGCATGCCAGGCTCTCTGCCCTCCACTCTCTCCTGGAGTTTGCTCAAATTCATGTCCATTAAGTCAGTGATGCTCTTTGCCCACTTCATCCTCTGCCACTCCCTTCTCCTTCTGCCCTTTGTCTTTCCCATCAGCAGGCTCTTCTCCAGTCAGTCAGCTCTTCACATCAGGTGGCCAAAGTACTGGAGCTTTGGCTTTAGCACCAGTTCTTCCAAAGAACATTCAGGGTTGATTTCTTTTAGGACTGAGAGGTTTTCTCTCCTTGCAGTCCAAGGGACTCTCAAGAGTCTTCTCCAGCATCACAATTTGAAAGCGCCAATTCTTCAGTGTTCAGCCTTCTTTATGGTCCAACTCTCACATCCCTACATGACTACTGGAAAAACCATAGCTTTTACTATAAGGACCGTCTCTGGAGGAGGGAATGGCAACTCACTCCAGTATTCTTGCCACAAGAACCCCATGAATGGTATGCAAAAGCAACTGGCAAGTTAAGAGTGGTTTTATATTTGTAAAGGCTTAGAGAAAATAAGTCTTCCCAGACCGCTCAGTGGTAAAGAATCCATCTGCCGACGCAGGAGACACAGGAGATGCAGGTTTGATCCCTGGGTTGGGAAGATCCCCTGGAGGAGGAAATGGCAACGCACTCCAGTATTTGCCTGGAAATATCATGGACAGAGGAGCCTAGAGGGCTATAGTCCATGGGGTCACAAAGAGTCGGACACAACTGAGCAACTGAGCACAAAGAATAAGTAAGTAAAGAGGAAAATGCAACAGAGAGGAGAAAAAAACATTTTATATGGCAAAACCTAAAATGTTACTCTCTGGGCCTTTACAGAAAGGTCTGGGAAGCCCTTTCCCCATGGGTGAAAGTTGCAGGCCAGACTGTCCCTCTATTAGGGGCAGGGAAAGATGAGGAGGGGGCTGATTTGCATGTGTGGGTGGAGCCCATTGCCAGGGGGGACCAGGCAGGACCCACCCAGAGGTGTCAGCTAGTGGTCACCCTCTCCTGCCCCTCTTTTGCAGGAAGCTGGAGGAGGGCGGGTGAGATCACGGCTGTCATGGGCCTGTGAAGGGCCGGCCGAGGGCCCCTTGTCCCTCCAGCCAGATCCATGACCTGCAGGGCCTGGGACAGGGCAGACTCCCACAATCATTTCTAAATTAGCCGGATTTTCCACCGGCTGGCTGGGTCTGGAGGGACCTGACAAGATGGTGTTCCAAGCTTAGAAACGTTTTAGCTCTAATGAGCTGGAATTCTGGTGCTCTCTTTTAACCCCACCGTGTTTGCCCCAGTCAACGATCGAAGGTTGGCTGGGATGACTGTCGTTTTTCCTGTGATTAGTGCTCTGGCAGGCCAGTCTGTTTTCCAGGAAACGCCGCTCTCCCCTTCTCTGCGTCGGCTCACAGCATCCTCAGAGGCCCTGGGATGTCAGGCAGGGATGCCAGTCATGGCGCTGGGTGCTGGGGGGATGTTGGGCCGCTAAGAGCAGCTGGGGGGCTTTGCACCCCCGTCCCACCTGGAGCTCTGTGGCAACCATAAGTCCCGTTCCTGCTTCTACCAGGTGGTGAGCCTCCTGAGGGCAGGGTTATTCCCTAATTTCTGTCTTAGCTTGGGCCCCTCAGAAGCAGATTCTGAACCATGCCAGCGGTTCATTTGGACGGCGGTCCTGGAAACACGAAGGAAGGGAGCAAGGTGCATTTCTAAGCAAGTTCCCCCTAGGGAAATGGGGGCTCAGTCGCCCTGGGGTCTCCTTGAGCCAGTGGGGGCGGGGAGCTGGCAGACTTACACCTCAGCCCCTGGCCCGCTCCCAAGGTTGTGAATCCCCCAATACCGGAGGCCAACCACAGTGCAGGAGTGGGGCGAGCAACTGCCGCTTCAAAGACAGCCCTGAGGACACAGCTGCTGGTAGCTGGAGGCCCGCCTGGCATGCTCCGAATGTGAGAGCCAAGGAGATGCAGAGCTGCAGGCCCAGAGCATCTGCGCCAGCCACGAGGGCATCTTCTCCCGTGGTCTGGTGCCCTGCCCGCTGTCACGTGTAGTGCTGGTGTTTCGAGTGCCAGCCGGTGGGGCAAGTCCCCATGTGATGGACAGGGTTGGGCCCCTATGTACGGCTGTCACCCCGATCACTGAGACCAGCCTGGGTCTCCTAAGTGCCTGGTGGGTACAGCCTCAGGACGCCAAGAGGCCTTTGACCCAGGTGGGTCGTGGCTTCAGCATGTTATACACCCCAGGGCTCGGTGTGGCCCCACACACACAGTGGCCTGGGTCAGGTGTGTCCAGCAGGGCAGGCCAGAAGCCTGAACATCAGGTGAGGGTGGCAGGGTGACTTCTGATGTGCAGGGGACCCAGATGGCCTGGGGCTTGGCAGAGCTAGATGTTGCCCTGGGTTGTCCTAAAGCTCTGGGTAGGATGCTCTGCACACCCTGTGTGCCCCAGGTTCCTGGCACAAAGGTTTTGTGGTCCAGTGTGGAAAGAAATGTAGGGACCCAGTTACGGGCCTGGGAAATCTGCCAACAACCTGAGGGAGTCGGGAAACAGATTCTCCTCTCTGTCATTCGAGACTCCAGATGAAAACACGGCCCCTGGATTGCAGCTCTGGGGGTCCAGGCAGAGGACTCAGCTCAGCCAGCCTGCAGTTCTGTCCCTGGAAGCTGTGAGAAAAAAAAAAAAAAAAATGTGTGTTGTTTAAAGCCACTCGGTTATGGTAATTTGTTACACAGCATAGATAACTGATAGAAGAGAGAGACAGCATTTCTTCCAGGGCATCACTTTTATCATTATTAATTTCATTATTTATTCTCCTGCATTGGGTCTCAGCTGTAGGATCTCTCACTGAGACACCCAAGCTCTCTGGTTGCGGCTCATGGGCCCCAAGAAGAGCCTGCTCCCTGTAGCCAAAGGAACAGGCAGCTTAGCAGAGCAGAAAACTGGTTTTAAAGATATCTGCCCTCGTGGAGTCAAGTACCAATGAGGAAACTGCCTGTCTGCTGGCAGAGGGAGCAAGGAGGCACGGTCCACCAGAGCAGCAGCAGGACCAAGAGGACACAGAGGCAGCCCAAGCTCTCAGTGAATGAATGTACACCTATCAGAGCAGTTCGCGGGCTCCTGGACGTACAACACAGATCCTGGGGGCAGGATGAGACAGTGTGAGACGGTGTGAAACAGCACCATATGGGACTTGACGTTCCCGTACTTGGTGCCCATGGGGCCCAGTGGGGAGCTGAATCCCCACCCTTGGCCAATGGCAAGCAGATGGTTTGCTTGGTATCGCTATGCGCTTGTCAAGGTGGTATCAGCAGAGTTAGTGGCGGGGGAATCAAGCTTTCAGTCTCGCCTTTTGCCAGCAAGGTGCTGTGAGCTGGAGGATCATTTTAGCTCAGATGGGGGTTCACGACATCACCCAGGGCTGCACATGGCACTTGAACAAGGAGACCTAGACAGAGATTAAATAGGATCCAGAGTCTTGTTGTGTAACGCCTCAAAGATCCTGGATACAATAAAGCATCACTCATCATACCAAGAATCAGGGCAATCATCATCTGAAAGAGAAGCAATGATCAACAGATGCCACCACTGAGATGAATCAGATTTTGAAATTATCTGACAAGGATTATAGAGCAGCAATCACAAAAGTGCCTCCACAGAAATTTGAAGACGCTTGAGACACTTAAAAAAAAATCCAGAAAATCAGAAATAAAAGATAAAAAATGATGCCAAGGGGAAAGGAACTAAAAGAAAAAAAAAGAAGCAATAACTGAGATTTAAAGATCACTGGATGGGCGCAAAGGTGGATTGGCGATAACTAAGGAAGAAAGCTCTGAATTCTAAAGAGATCAATAGAGTCAAAGAAGGACCAGCCTGAGCCAAAGACAGAAAATAGAATGAAAAAAAAAAAAACCGAGTAAATAAACAGACACTCAATGACCTGTTGAAGGTTCTAACACTCTTGTCATCGGAGTCTGAGAAAGAGGAGGCAGAAAGGTGAGTCTGAAAGAAGGTTGAAAGAAATGACAGCTGATAATTCCTCTAATTTAGTAAAGGTGTCAACCTATAGATTCAAGAAGCTGAGTGAATCCCAAACAGAATGAACCCAAAGACGTCCATGCCAGGAAGCATCATAAAGACACTTCTGAAAACTGCAGAGCGAGGATTTCTGAGAGCAGCCGGGGTGCAATGCCATGCTGTGCTTAGGGGACCTCGGGCCCAGCAGGGCTGCCCTGCTGGGACAGGGGTGAATCTGCCTGCAGTGCGGAGATGAGGGTGTGACCCTGGGTAGAGAAGATCCCTAGAGGAGGGCAGGGCAACACACTCCAGCATCTTGCCGGGCGAATTCCGTGGACAGAGGCGTCTGGCGGGCTGCAGTCCATGAGGTCACAAAGTGTCAGACAGGATTGAGCGACTGAGCACAGCACAGGAATCCAAACAAAAGCAGATTTCTCATGAGGATCAGGAAGAAGAGGTATATTTTTAGAGTTCTGAAAGAAAAGAACTGTCAACCCCTAAATCCTATATCAAGAAAACAATGTTCTTCGAGAATAAAGGGGAAATAAATCATAAACTGGTGCTGTGCTCAGTCGCTCTGTCAGTTCCAACTCTGTGTGACCCCTTGGACAGTATGTAATCCACCAGGCTCCTCCATCCATGGGATTCTCCAGGCAAGATACTGGAGTGGGTTGCCATGCCCTCCTCCAGGGGATCTTCCTGACCCTGGGATCAAACTCAGGTCTCCTGCACTGCAGTCAGATTCTTCACCATTGATCCACCAGGGAAGCCCAGATGATAAATCTAAACTTAAAGTATGGAACTATAAACTTCTAGAAGGACACATGGGAAGAATTCTACCTGACCTTGGGTTTGGCGATGTGCTTTTACACGCACTATCCATAGCGTGCTCTGTGAAGGGAAAAGGTGATAAATTGGATGTTATGAAGATTTAAAACTTCTGTTCTGCAAAAGACGCTGAAGAGAATGGAAATGCAGTTCACATACTGGGAAGAAATATTTGCCCAACACAGATCTGCTAAAAGACTTATATCCAATTTTTTTAAAAAAAAGAACTCTTAAAATTCAGCAATAAGAAATCAAACAACTTATGGAAGAAAGATCTGAAGTGACTTCTCATCAAAGAAGATACACACATAGTAAATAAGTATATGAAAGGCATTCAATACCATACATCATTTCTGTTGTTCAATTGCTCAGTCATCTCTGACTCTCCGCAACCCCATGGGCTGCAGCACACCAGGCTTCTCTGTCCTTCACTGTCTCCCAAAGTTTGCTCAAACTCATGTCAGTTGAATCAGTGATGCCATCCAACCATCTCATCCTCTGTTGCCCCCTTGTACTCCTGCACTCTATCTTTCCCATCATCAGGGTCTTTTCTAATGAGTCGGCTCTTTGTAACAGTTGACCAAAGTATTGGAGCTTCAGTGTCAGTCCTTCCAATGAATATTCAGGGTTGATTTTCCTTAGGATTGACTAGTTGAATCTCCTTTCAAACCACAATTTGAAAACATCAGTTCTTCAGCACTCAAGCCTTCTTTATGGTCCAACTCTCACATCCCTAAATGACTACTGGAAAAACCATAGCTTTGAATAGATGGACCTCTGTTGTCATTAGGGACTTGCAAATTAAAACAACGATGAGAGACCAACACATCCATTAGGTTGCCTAAAATCCAATTCCTGATGGCTGGTACAGGTGCAGAGTAACAGGAAATGTCATTCATTGCTGGTCAGAAGGCAAAATGGCATAGTCTTCTAGGAGATAGACAGTTTCTGAAAAAGTGAAAGATAATCTTACCACAGAATCCATCAAACTACTCACTATTTATCCAACCAAATTGAAAACAGAAGTCCACCCAAAAACCTGCAAATAAATGTTGATATAAACTTTATTCTTAAATGCCCAAAACTGGAAGCAACCAAGGTGTCTTTCTAGGAGAATGGATAAACAAACTGTGGTTCATCCACACAATGTAATATTATTCAACAATAAAAGGAAATGATCTATTGAGTCACAAAGACATGGATAGACATGAAATGTCCGCTACTTTTTTAAGAATTTCTTCATTTTTAGTTGGAGGATAATTGCTTTACATTATTGTGTTGGTCTCTGCCACACATCAACATCAACCAGCCATAGGTATCCATACGCCCTCTTCCTCTTGAATCGCCCTCCCACCTCCCGCCCTATCAAACCCCTCTGGGTTGTCACAGATCACCTGATTTGAGCTCCCTGGGTCACAGAGAATTTCCACTGGTTATCTATTTTATACACAGTAGTGTCTATGTTTCCATGCTTCTCTCTCCATTCGTCCCACCCTCTCCTTCCCCCGCTGTGTCCCCAAGTCTGTTCTCTATATCTGCTTCTCCAAAACATCATACATTAACACGTTTTTGGAAAATGTTTTATTTTATACTATACTTAGAGTATAGTCGATTAGCACGGTTTTGTTAGTTTCAGGTGTACAGCAAAGTGATTGGGTTATACACGTACATGTATCTATTCTTTTTCAAACTCTTTTTCCATTTAGGTTGTTACATGATATGGAGCAGTGTTCCCTGTGCTATCCCGGAGGTCGTTGTTGGTTATCCATCTTAGACATAGTGGTGTGTACATGTCAATCCCAAACTCCCTGACTATCCCTCCCCTCTACCCTTCCCCTGTGGTAACTATAAATTTGATCTCTAAGTCTGTGACTCTGCTTCTATTTTGTAAGTAAGTTCATTTGTATCCTTAATTTTTAGATTCCCCTTATAAGTGACCTGGCATTCTTTCTCGGTCTGACTCACGTCACTCAGTTTGATGGTTTATAGGTGTATTCAATGCAAATGGCATTATTTCATGATTTTTAATGGCAAAGTAATATTCCATTGTGCATATGTGCCACATATTCCTTATCCACTCCTCTGCTGATGAACATTTAGGTTGCTTCCATGTCTTGCCTATTGTAAACAGTGCTGCAAGGAACCCGGGGCTGCATGCATCCTTTTGGACAATGTTTTTCTCTGAATACATGCCCATAAATGGGGTTGCAGGATCATATGGTAGCTCTATTAATAGTTTTTTTAAGGGATTATCATAATGTCTATACTAAGTGTCCATTTCTAAATGAATAATTATACTGTTTAGAATATTGTTAAGGGAAAAAATTCTTTTGAAACGCTGTGTACAGTAGATTTCTGATATGACACTATAGGAAAGACAAAACCATAGAAAGAGTGAAAAAAGTGTGGCTGCTGAGAGGCTGGGGGAGGTGTTGAATGAGTGAAGCACAAGAGATGGTTTAGGGCAGCGAAGCTATTTTTTTTTTTTATTTGAGAATGTGTATTTATTTATTTATTTTGTTGTGACTTTTTTTTTTAATTTTTCTTTACTTTATTGTGTTGGTTTTGCCATACATTGACATGAATCCGCCAGAGGTGGACACGTGACCCTATTCATTGGTCATAACCCATAGAACTTTGTAGTACAAACAGTGAACTGCACTATATGCAAATTAAAAAAAATCATTTAGGAGGCTGGGGCATCTCAGGATAAAATGCAGATGGTGACAGAATAATCTAAATATATTAGACACAGATGACATGACCTCACTGAAGGGAATGGGGTGGGTGTAAGGAACTTTGAAAATAGTAGAGTCAGTAAGAGGGCAAAAGAACTGCACGTGAGTGCGCATAAGCACGGCATTAGAATTCAAGGCGCTGTTTCCTACGGGGGAATGTGTGGGCTAACGGTTATGAAGCCACTAGGCGTGTACACTGGAAGTGAACAATTAAAAAATAGATGGCAGATGGTAGGAAGCAAATTTCTCATTGTCTGAGTGAGGAGTTACAGATGAGTAAAGGGAGGAGTCTAGAATGATCCACGTGCCGAGGCAGCAGAGCTGGAGACACCAGCACGAACATGTTCACTGTGATATAAACACAGATGGTTACATGTAGAGCTTCATATCGATGTGCATATATACGAAGCAGCGTAAGCAAACAGTCTTCTTGCTCCCTTGGCTTGGAGGGCCGGGGAGCAATGACTCTCCAGTAGCAGCAAACACGTCTTGAACCCAGATGTTGCCTTTTCGTAACATTATCCAAGAGAAGGAACCAGGGTTCCTTGGGAAAAGGACTGACTGTAGGAGGGAGGCTAGGAAGTACAGGAGGTGCCTGCAGCATCCTGCAGCCCCGGAAAGGAAGAAAGTGCCTAGAAACCAAACCAAACCGGAAAACTCCTGAAACACCTGAAAAACGTCAACGGGATAAAGCCGTCCGTTCAAAGGGAGCCCAATGGCCAAAGTGGAAACAATTCTGGGGAACAAACTAGAAACGTGGTATTGGAGCACTTTCCTGGCGGTCCAGGGACTAAAACTCGGCACTCCGAATGCAGGGTGCTCGGTTTGATCCCTGGTCAGGAAACCAGGTCTCCCATGCTGCCCCTAAGACCTGGCACAGCCAAATAAATCAATCAATCTTTTTTTAAAAAAGATTAGAAGCTGAAGTATAAACTAAATATCCTTGAGTTCATACTGACATAAATCAATGATTGAATAAATGAATGAATGGATGAATATACACAATATCCTATGCAGGAGAATTCCAAATAATTGTGCAAACATTCAGCTCTCAGGATGGGGGACATATCTTCCAGTCCTCAAGTGTGGGCTGCCTGTAAAGACTTTCTTCCAAAGAGGAGAGATCAAAAGAGCACAGCCACAGTGAAGAAAGCTGACAAACACGGCCCCAAGCCAGGTCGTCAGGGTCAGCATCAACAATGATAAGGCATATCGACCGGATCTGCCTTTGATGAGACTGTTACTTTTCCTGCGTGGTCTTCTTTCCCAAAACACATTATCCTGTTCTAACCAGGGGACAGGCATTGGACTAATCCCAGTTTTGAAACATTCTACAAAACATCTGACAAGTACTCCTCGAAACTCTCAAAAATAAAATAATAAAACAAAAGGAAAGGAACACTTTAGACACTCTCTCAGCCACAAGGAGACCCAAGAGTACTCAGTTGCCTCAGTCGTGTCTGACTCTGTGACCCCATGGGCTGTAGCCCACCAGGCTGTTCATGGACAATCCATAGGATTTTCCTGGAAAGAACACTGAAGTGGATTGCCATGCCCTCCTCCGAGCCTAAGGAGCTATGACATCTAAATGTAATATGGCTTCCTGGGTGGAATCCTGAAAGAGAAAAAAGATGTTCAAGGAAAAGTAAGGAAATGTGTATAGTATTGGGGTGGCCAAAAAATTCATTCGGGGTTTTTTTTTTTTCAACATCTTATGAAAAAGCAGAACAAACATTTTGGCCAACCCAATACATGGGCTCTAGTTAATGTGGACATATCAATACTGCTCACAAATTGTGGCAAATTGCCCTACTAATGTAAGAGGTTAATAATAGGAGGAACTTGGTGCAGGGTATACGTGAACTCTTTGTACAACCTTTGGAATAATTCTGTACATGTAAAACTGTTCTAAAAGTTTAAGGTTACTTTTAAAAATTCAAATATAAAAAGAAAGAAAAGGAACAAAGTGTTGGTACCTACAACAGCCTGGTTGGATCTCAAGAGTGATGTGCTCATTGCAAAAGTGCATCTCAAAAATCTCACATACTATGCAATTACATTTGCATAACATTATTAAAATGACAAAAATACAGAAATCAAGAGCATACAAATGGTTTCTAAGGCACAAGAATGGAAGGGGTGAGAATGTAAGGGAATAGCAAAAGGAGATTATTTGTGTGATAGACGGCTACATGACTTATATATGGGACCACAGTGCATAGAACTATATACACACACGCACACAAACAACACACAAATGAATGGAGGTAGAAACTAAATAACTTCTGTGGTCTAATTAGCAGTATTGTACCAAAATCAGCCTCCTTTTTTTGATATTGCACTAAAGCTATCATCATTAAGGGAAGCTGAGAGAACAATATGTTGGATTTTATGTACTATTTTATCAATTTCCAGGGAGACTATAATAATTTTTTAAGTAAAATTAAATGTCTGAATAGTCCAATAATGATGGGACTGCTTATAACAAACAGATCATGCCTTCTCCTGACAATAATTGCACTCTGGACAAAACACAAAAACAGCTGCTTGAAGACACTTAAAAACAATCAACAATGGGCTGAAACTTGAAAGGATGCGACATTTAAAACAAGGGAAACAGCAGATGAGATATATGTATAATGAACTTTTGCCCTGGAGGCACCTCCAGTTTACAAGGCACACGGGAACAGAGATAAAGAAGAAAGTGGCTGTCTAAAAAGGCTGAGGAGTCAAGGTCTGAACTTAGCAAAAGCAGAAAAACTAGAAAATGAGGAGGAAATACAGGACAAAAGAGAGTCCAGGGGTGGAAAAGGATATCCTTGAATCTGCATATAAATGCCTCTTGGCTGAGTCATAAACTGTACATGCACAGGGTACATCCAAAAATATCAGTGAAAAGCATCCCCAGGAGTCTTTAAGATGAGAGCAGAGATTTAACTGGCTGGTCAGCTCAGGGGATACAGAATTGGAAGTTCAATTGCTGTACTTTTGGTTCTTCAACTGGAACCAAGGAAAGGCTATGCCTTAAGCATAAAGGTCAGGTCCTAAGGCTTAGGGTGGTACTGTTGGACTAAGAGGAAGCTGGGGTAGACTTGCTCTTTCAAAGCCTAAACCCCAAACTTCCACAGAGTGCAGGCGACTGTTGATCATTTAGCTGACACGAGAACAAAAGGTGGCGCTGGTGGTAAGGGATCCGCCTGCCAATGCCGGAGACCAAGAGACCAAGAGGTGGAGGAAATGGCAAGCCACCGCAGGACTCTTGCCTGGGAAATCTCAGGGACAGAGGAGCCTGGCTGGCTACAGTCCATGGGGTCGCAAAGAGTCAGACACAGTTTAGCGACTGAACGACAAAAACCAAAGATGGCACTCTTCTGAGGAGAATACCAGAACCCAGAGCCTCCGCAATACACCGTTCACCGTGCCCATGATTTAATTTAAAGTTACCTGGCATGAAAAGAGGACTTCCCTGGTGGCTCAGGTAGTAAAGAATCTGCCTGCAAAGCAGGAGACCTGAGTTTGACCCTCGGGTCAGGATGATCCCCTGGAGAAGGGAATGCAACCCACTTCAGTAACCCTGCCTGGAGAATCCCATGGACAGAGGAGCACGGCAGTCTATGGGGTCGCAAAGAGAGTGACTCTTTCACAACTTCTCAGGCATGCAAAGAAGCAAGAACGTGTGACATAAATAAAAGAAAATCTTGGTCAGAAGAAGCACACTGTCAGAAAACCAGCTGTCAGAATTACTTGATAAGAATTTTAAGTATTGTAGGTATGTCTTTTAAAATTTACAGAAAAAGATGGATTGATTGTATGTATTTTCCCACTGGGGTGGGAAATATCAAGAGAGAAACAAAAACTCCTGAGAAGAAACAAATTAAAATTTTAAAAAAGGAAAATACAATAGCTGGAGTGGAAAACATGCTGAGTGGCAGCCTGAACACTACAGAAGAAAGCATTAATAAACTTGAAAACAGTTCAACAGAAACAAAGCAAACCAAAAGTGAAAAAGTGAAAGTGTGAGTCACCCGGTCGTGTCCCCTCCGTGTGACCCCATGGACTGCAGCCCGCCAGGCTCCTCTGTCCATGGGATTCTCCAGGCAGGAACGCTGAAGTGGGTAGCCATTCCCTTCTCCAGGAATCTTCCTGACTCAGGGATCAAACCCAAGTCTCTTGCATTGCAGGTGGATTCTTTACTGTCTGAGCCACCCACCAACTAAACCTGGAGATAAAAAGATTTTTAAAACATAGGACAGAGCCTCAATAAACTGAGGAACAATTTCAAGAACCTAACATTTATGTGAATGGAGTCCAAGGAGAAAAAGAAAATCAAACAGGGCAGAAAAAATATTTTAAATAATAGTAGTTTAAAAAAAATGAAATTTAATTGAAAGCATTAACTCACAGATCTAAGATTCTCAGTGGGCGGAAAGAGAGAAAATACATAAGAAACCACACCCAGATATATCATAATAAAACACGTGAAAAAACTAAAGATGAAAAGAAATATCATAAAAGTAGTTTTCTAAAAAAGTACATAGAGAGCGAAAATAGCTTTAACTGACTTCTCATCAGAAACAATGGACGTCACAGATTACAGAACAACATTGTTGAAGTCCTGGGAAAAATAAAAGCTATTCTAAAATTCTGTGTCCAGTAAAGATGTACTTTTAAAAATAGGGACAAACAATGACATTCTCTGGCAAGTGACATCCACGAGAATTCCTTGCCAACAGGCTCATGCTAAAGGAAATCCTTTAGACTGAAGATAGGAGGACCTGGGGGGGCCTGGGGGAGGGGCTCACGGGCCCCGCTGGAGGTGCCTGGTGGTCCCCCACACCCAGCAGCTCTTGAGAGTTCCCTTGGACAGCAAGGAGATGGAACTGGTTGGTCCTAAGGAAACCAACTCTGGATACTCTTAGGAAAGACTACAAAGAGATCAAGTCAGTCAGTCTTAAAGGAAATCAGTCCTGAATATTCATTGGAAGGACTGATGCTGAAGCTGAAACTCCAATACCCTGACTACCTGATGGGAAGAACTGACTTATTGGAAAAGACCTTGGTGCTGGGAAAGATTGAAGGTGGGAGGAGAAGGGGACAACAGAGGATGAGATGGTTGGATGGCATCAGCGACTCGATGGACACGAGTTTGAGCAGGCTCTGGGAGTTGGTGATGGACAGGGAAGCCTGGCGTGCTGTAGTCCATGGGGTTGCAGAGAGTCAGACACGACTGAGTGACTGAACAGAACTGAATGGAACTGAAGGAAGAATATTAGGGCTTCCATAGTATCTCAGCAGTTAAGAATCCGCCTGCAAAGCAGGAGATGCAGGAGGCGTGGGTTTGATCCCTGGGTCGGGAAAATCCCCTGGAGGAGGGCATGCCAACCCACTCCAGTATTATTGCCTGGAGAACTCCATGGACAGAGTAGCTTGGCGGGCTATAGTCCATGGGTCGCCAAGAGTCAGACATGACTGGAGTGATTGAGCACACATACAAGGAGAAATGTTCCAGTATTCATAAATGTCTCTCCGTGAGATGGGTGTGGGGAGGGGCTGGGGTCCCCTTACCACTCACAGGGAGGTTGCTGGAGGCTGGAAAAGGCTCTAGTCCTGGGCCTGGCCCCCAGGCCTCCATGTACCCAGGTTGCCTGCCCACCAGTTCTCCTGGCAGAACCCTGGGACAAGTCAGGAGGTGGCTGGTGGTCTCTCTAGGATTCCAGCCCTGGGAGGTGAGCCTGTCCGCCTCCTGTGGGGAGTCTGCACATGGCTCCAACGAGTTCTGATCTCAGGCATTAAGGTCTCCATCCTTCCCCAGCGGGGAGGCTGGGCCAGTCCGAATCCTGGTGTGCAAGGGCACGCTCTCGGGATGGCACCTTATAGGGGGTCACAGAGTCTCCCTGCTTTGGGCGAGCCCCACCACCACCCCGCAAGTCCCACTGCCCTTCATCCAACGCTAGGCCCTGGATGGGGCGCTCAAGCCCCAGGGTCACTTAAGGGCGAAGGGACTTGGCCCTGCTCACTGGCCCTGGCACTGAGCTGTTGAAAATAGCTGTGCCGCCGAGTGAGCTCTGAAACACGAGAGTTTGTGCTCAGGAGCTGGTGCTGTTGCTGGCGGGTGGAGGGGGGAGGTGGACGCAGGAGAGAGGCAAGCTGCGTCCATGCCCCAGACAGCTTTCAGAAGGAGGCTGTTGCTTTGGGGCTGGCAAGGCTGCCAGACGTGTTCATGGCAGTGGGACCACAGCCCCAGGGGAACCGATTTGCTGTTTCTTGGAGAGCCCACCTCCTGGTCATCCATCCACGCCATGGCCCGCACTGCCTGGGGCACAGGGAGAGGTCCTCGGGGTGGGGGTGCTGAGGGTCCCCAGGGCCACACAGGCTGGAGCTCAGCGTCCCTTTGCTGGTGATTTCAGGAAACGGAGCATGAGGTGGAGCCGTGATGTGAGGTCAGGGAGCATGGGGACAGCCAGGGAGGGGAAGGAGACTGTGTAGGAAGGGAGGCAGAGACTCCGGGGCTCTGTCTCCGCGGCCCTGTGTGTATGCAGCCAGAGTCCCTATCATGATGGTGTGGGCGCTGCCCCGGTCCCGTCTCCTGACTCACTGCTGCCTCCCTGCAGCCTGGACCTGGCCTCCTCTCCACCGGAACCCCAGGCCTCAGAGGAGCCAGCTTGGCCGCTGCAGAGTCTTGCCAAGGTCTGAGATGGGAGAGGTGAGCTCCAAGCTGCTGTGAAGAGCCAGAGGGAAGGGAAGGGTGCTGTCCCCCTCCAGCCGCACGGCCAGGCCTGGGCCCCGGGGCCCTGCTCGGCTCTGCACACCCTGTCCACTCGGGAACCCTGAGCCTCCGTCTTCTGCGGAGGCTCATGGAAGGGAGGGACCAGGTAGAGCAGCTTCCTTGCTACCTACCCCGAGTCCCTGCCCTCCCCAGGTGAGGGCAGGAGGAGTCTTGCCTTCTTGGATGGGCGTCCCTTGCCCCCTGGTGTTCCCTTGTTTAGTCTCTCCCTTTCTTCCTCCACCTCTAAGTAGCCCCAGGGCCCTGCTCTGACCTGGTGGGTGTGGAGGCCAGGGCACCCAGAAATCAGCCCTCCAGGGCTCTCTTGGATGTGGAGGAGGGTCACACAGGTCTGGGGGACGCGTCCCTTACAGCGCTGACCAGGGAGCACAGATGGCTGGGAGGAGCCCGGCTCCAACAGAGAAAAGTGGAAGCTGGTTGCAGGCAAGGGAGAGTGTGGGCCAGGGGGCTGTGCTCTGTCTGGCTGACCTGGAGCCCAGGAAGCCCACAGGCCTCCTCCTTGGGGGCAGGCAGGCCCTGGGGGGCCTGGAGTGGCAGGTCAGACGTCCAAAGGACCACGGGCTTCAGAATAGGGTTGACAGAAGTCAGAGGCAAGGAGGCCAGCAAGGAGGCTGTTACAATAACCAGGAGAGGGCAGAGGTTCGGGGAACCTGGAGCTGTGACTGGAGAAGATTCAAGACCCTTGAGATCATCTCCCGGGAAAAGGGCACTCCGTGGGTGGGCATTTCCCAGCCTTGGGAGGAGACCATCCCACAGCCTCTTCAGCTCTGTCACCCCCAAGACACAACGTCCTGTGCAGCACCCTTGTGCTTCTGGAGCTCGATTCCAGCTCCGTGTCCTCACGGGGCTGGGCCCAGATAAGAAGTGTGGTTTAGCACACCGCTTGTTCCTAAGATGGCAAACGCAATTAGCCTAAGGACCTTGAGGTAGAGAGTTGATCCTGAGCTACCCATGCGGCCCCTAGTGCAGTCGTAAGTGTCCCCCTGAAAGGAAGACCTGATGCTTCAGGAGAGGGCAATGTGCCCTCCCAAGTGCGATGCTGCGGCGCTGGCTGTGAAGGTGGAGGGGGCATCATGAACTAAGGAATGCAGCTTTAAAAGCTGGAGAGCTAAAGAGACAGATTCTCCTGGAGGGCTTCCAGCCTGCACACGCCTTGATCCTGACGCAGTGAAACCGTTCTGGATGTCTGGATCCAGAAGAGACCACATTCCTGCTGTGAGTCACTGAGCTTGCAGCAGCTCTAGGAGTCAAGTACAAGGGGTTTTTGGTCAATAAGCAGGGCAGGACCATGGTCCCTGAAAGAAACAGACAACCAGGGGAGCCAGCTTTCTGCTTGGACCGCCTTTCCAGTCCGGTCTGCAGCACAAGGGAGAGGACGTTGACATGAACAAGGTGGTCTCATGTTGATGGGCAGGACTGCAGCTCAAGCCTGCCGGGGTAGCTGAAGTCGGCAGCATCAGTTCAGGAAATAAGGGCTCTGTGTAGAGAAGGAGCTCCAGGAGTCTGAGGAGGATTGGGTCTCTGAACGCTAAGCTGTACACGTGCCTGGGAAGGTTCCCTGAGGCGGGGCAGGGGGTCATGCTGGGCAGCTGTGGACTGGACAGTCTCCAGACCTGGAAGATGTTCACATCTCAACTGGCTGGAGTGGAGATACTGGAAAAGCCACACTTCTAAGTAGGACGACAGCAAGGAGATCCAACCAGTCAGTCCTAAAGGAAATCAACCCTGAATACTCATTGGAAGGAATGATGCTAAAACAGAAGCTCCAATACTTTGGCCATCTGATGAGAAGAGCTGACTCATTGGAAAAGATCCTGATGCTGGGAAAGACTGAAGGCAGGAGGAGAAGGGGACGACAGAGGATGAGATGGCTGGATGGCATCATCGACTCAACGGACAAAGTTTGAGCAAACTCCAGGAGATAGGGAAGGAAAGGGAAGCCTAGCGTGCTGCAGTTCATGGGGTCGCAAAGAGTCAGACACGACTAAGAGAGTGAGCAACAACAAAACCAGCCCCAAAGGAAAAGCTACACAGTTTAGAAACGTCTTGAAAAGAGCAAGTTTATCCACAAGAGAATTAACTACCAAATGAAGCAAAACTCAATATTTTAAATAAAGGAGATGATAAAACCAGATATTTAGACCAAGAGCATCAAAATGTCCAGAATTTAACAAAAAGAGGAAAAACACAACTCATAAAACTGTTAGTAAAAATTGACCCCAAAATATGGAATTAGTAAATATTTTAAAAATTATTAGGAATATGATCTTGGATTCAAGGGAAAATATTCATTTAATGAGGAAGCAAATGCAGAATGTCAAAAGAGCAAAGAAAACTATTCAAAAAAGAATAACATGGAAAATTTAGAAATGAAAAATTTAAGTATATAACATGAGATAAAAACTGAATGGGCATTACAAAAGATTAGTTGTCTACAGCTAATGTCACACATAACCATGAAGAAGACTGAATGCTTTCCCTCTGAAATAGAGAACAAAGCAAGGATACCCACCCTTATCCTTTCTATTCAGCAAGTGTTTGAGGTTCAACTTGGTGCAGAAATACATAGCAGATAGAGCAGATATACAGGTTGAGTGAATATACAAAATATGCATTTGCAGACACTATATTTATCCACTTCCTGGAGAAGGGAATGGCAACCCATTCCAGTATCCTTGCCTGGAGAATCTCATGGACAGAGGAGCCTGGTGGGCTACAGTCCATGTGGTCACAATGAGTCAGACATGACTGGGTGGCTTTCACTTCACTTATTTATCCAGGTAGAGAACCAACCTCGAAGGATCCACAGCCAAGTTTCTAGAACTAAGTGAATTTACTAAGACTGCAGGTTATGAGGTCACTATTAAAAAATCTACAGGAGTATATGAAAATGGAAAAAAATTGTAAAACAGTGAAATTAACAATATCACCCCAAAATAAAACATTTAAGTATAAGTCCAGCAAAATATTTGCACGATCTCCATGTAAAAACTCCAAAGTGCTGATGAAAAAGATAATGACCTACATAAATGGAATAATATCCATTGACTACAAGACCAATTACTGTTAAGACTTCAAATCTCCCCAAATTGATCTATAAATCTCCAAAGTATATTTTCCAGGTATTAACAGGCTTATTCTAATATTTATATGGACAAGCAAAGAAACTAGAAGAGCTAAAATAACTTTGAAAAGAAGAACAAAGTTGGAGGCCTTACTACCTGATCTCATGATTTATTATAAACTACAGAAATTAAGACAGCATGGGAATTGGTAAAAGGGCAGATCAATGAAAAAGAATAGAGACTCTAGGAATAAACCCACTCATTCAGCCAATTTTGATATGGATATACAGGTAATTCAATGGAGGAAAAATTGTCTTTTCAATAAATGATGGTGGAATAATTGGACATCCAAATGTGAACCATGAAACTTGCCTTATATTGCAAACCTTACACATACACAAAAATAGTTCAAAATGGGTCCAAGATCTAAATGTAAAACCCAAAGCTACAAAACTTTTAGAAGAAAATATAGGAAAACATCTTTATGGTTTTCATTGAATTAGTTAAAGATTTCTTGTCTATGTGTGTGTTCAGCCACTCAGTCATGTCTGACGCTGTGTGACACCATGGACTGTAGCCCACCACTCCTCTGTCCGTGGGATTCTCCAGGCAAGAATCCTGGAGCGGGCAGCCATTTCCTCCTCTGGGGGATCCTCCCCACCCAGGGATTGAACCTACATCCCCCACATCGCCTGCGCTGGCAGGAGAGCCACTGGGAAGCCAAAAATGTCTTATAAATGATGCCAAAAGCACAATTCATAAAAGAATAAAGGTAATAAGTTGGACTGTTTCAAAACTGATCATTCTAGTGTTTCAAATGTTGCCATTAATACTAAAATACAAGCCACAGATAGGAGAAAATATCTGATAAACAGATTGCTGATCAATGACTTTTATCCCAAATGTATCGACTCTCAGATGCCACAATGGTGGAGAGGGCATGAGGCAATTGGAGCCTTCAGTTTTACTGATTGAGATGCAAACTCTTACGGAAACTTTGCAGAACAGTTTGGCAGTTTCTTCCAAATTTAAACACATGCTTACCACACAGCCTGGAAACCCAACTTCCAGGTGTTTATCCAATGGAAATGAAAACAAATGTGATACAAAATCTGTACTTGAGAGTTTGTGGTGGCTTTATTTACAGTCACCAAAAATTGAACACAATACAAATACCGTGTGACCAGTGAACGCATAATCCAAGTGAAATATAGCCACAAGGTAGATGGCTACACAAAACCGAAATGAATGATGGGTAAATGGATCAATACGATGCGATTCAAAAAGCCTATGCTAAGTGTGTCTGGACAGAGCTATAACTCAAAGAGACACACACACCTCGTATTCCTATTGGCACTGTTTACAACAGCCAAGACATGGAAACAACCTAAAAAATGTCCATCAACAGATGAGTGGATAAAGAAGATATATATATATATACACACACAGAATACTAGAAAGACAGACAGAAAGGGAAGCCGCTCAGTCGTGTCCGACTCTTTGTGACCCCATGGACTATAGCCTGCCAGGCTCCCCTGACCATGGGATTTTCCAGGCAAGAATATTGGAGTGGGTTGCCATTTCCTTCTCCAGGGGATCTTCCCAACCCAGGGATTGAACCTGGGTCTCTTGCGCCTGCAGGCAGACTCTTTACCATCTGAGCCACCAGGGAAGCGCGCTTGGACTACTACTCAGCCATAAAACGAATGAAATAATTCCATTTGCAGGAACCTGGATGCAACTAGAGATTATCATACCAAGTCAAGTAAGTTGGATAAAAACAATTATCATAGGATGTCTCTTATATGTGAAATCTAAAAAGTGACCCAAATGAACTTATTTATGAAACAGAAAAAAACTTAAGATATAGAGACCAGACTTCTGGTTGCCAAAGGGCCAGGGGGGGAGAGGGAGGGTTGGATTCAGAATTTGGAGCTAGGCTAGCAGAGGCAAACTACTGTTTACATAATGGGTAAACAAGGCCCTGCTGTGCAGCACAGGGGACTATACTCAGCATCCTGTGATAAACCATAACAGGAAGGAAAATGAAAAAGAATACACACACACACACACACACACACACACACACACACACACACACACACATGGTATATATAGGGGGCTTCCCAGATGGCGCTGATGGTAAAGAACCCGCCTGCCAATGTAGGAGACATAAGAGACCCATGCTGGGAAGATCCCCTGGAGCAGGGGATGGCTACCCACTCCAGTATTCCTGCCTAGAGAATTCCATGGACAGAGGAGCCTGGAAGGCCACAGTTCGTGGGGTTGAGAATAGTTGACCATGGCTGAGTGATGAACACCAACAGCATACATATGTATGTGTAACTGACCCACTTTGCTGTAGAGAAGAAATTAACACATTTAAAATCAAATATGCGCCAATAAAACATCTTTGAAAAAGAAGAAAAAGACCTGCGCTAATAATGGCAGAGGAAGAAACTCAGTGAATCCATGTTCCCGCGAAAGCAACAAAAAGTCTTGCAAACCGTAAAATTCCACCATTTTGGAATGATAGAAATTATAGGCAGAGAACAAACTGAAGAGTTTCAAGAGAAACCACTGAACCTCAGTAAGAGCAGTGAGTCTGGGGCATTTCAGATTTGGGGCTGTCCTGGTCTGTGCTCCTTTCAGTTCAGGGGTGCATTCTGCTGAAAGGCTCAGACCCAGAGCACAGTCAGCAGCTTGCCCGGAAACTAGATTGCGCAGGAAAATCTTTATTCCCAGGGTGTCATTACTCTTTGATCTGACTGTGAGCTCGGCTCTGTGAACAAAGCCCTGTGCCCAGGACGTTACTGAAAAAGAAAAAGAGGAACCTACTGGTAACATCACAGTTGCCAGAGGCTGTGGTTTCAGTTGGTGCAAAGAGCCTGCTCAAAATTTAAAAGGAAGACCTGGAGAACTAAAAAACTAAAGGGAACTTTGAAGCGTTCCAACATATCCCGAGGTTCTAAAAGGTTGTGTGAATGCACAGGACTAGGAGGCCTTCCCAGGTGGTGCTAGTGGAAAAGAACCTGCCTGCCAATGCAAGAGGCATAACAGATGCAGGTTCGATCCCTGGGTGGGGAATATTCCCCTTAAGGAGGAAACAGCAACCCACTTCAGTATTCTTGCCCAGAAAATCCCATGGATGGAGGAGCCTGGTGGGCTACAGTCCATGGAGTTGCAAAAAGTCAGACATGACGAAAGCGACTTTGCACACACACAAGCATACGTGGACTCAGGAAAGATCTGGAAAAGGCCGAGAGTCTGTCTGACGTTGAGGCCCTCTGAGATCAAGAAGAAAAAACTAGGGTCAGTGTGCAAGCCACCTGAAGTTTGAAAGTTACCTTCACTCACAGATAAACTTGACAAAGGATAGAAAACTGATGGGCAAGGCAATTGAGGGAACCTGATCAGTCCCCGGCTGAGCACTACAGTGTATGGACACAGGGCAAACCCCAGGAAGCCAGGCTTTGAAATGTAAACAAGAACTTAAAAAAGAAGAAAAAGTGAGCAGAAAAGTCAGCGGCTGCACACCGCAGGGAATAAAGTTATCCCAGGAAAGCCACTAAACTAATAAGCAGCAAGCACACAAACAATAGCAAACAAACAGACTCAAAAACCCCAGCAACAATACCAGTCCCTGGAGGGAGAGGAGCTGATGACAGAACTGTTACAAATTGTTATTTAAAATTTCCAGTTTTCAACAAAAAATTCTGACCCAGGCAATGAGACAAGAAAATATAGAGCATATGCAGAGGAATAAAGCAACCACCAGAAAACCTCCCTGGGGCAACCCAGATGCTGGATTTAGAAGACAAACAATTTACATCAGTTAGTGTAAATACGTTCAAAGAACTTGAAAAACTATGTTTAAAGAATTAAATTGAAGGAAAAAAACAATAAGAACCAAGTATAAATTTTGAAGTTTAAAAGTACAAAATCTGAAATGAAAAATTCACTAGAGAAACCCAACAACAAATCTCAACTCACATAAGAAAGAATCTTTGTGTTCTTAGTTGCTCAGTGGTGTCCGACTCTCTGCAACCCCATGGACTATAGCCTGCCAGGATCTTCTTGTCCATGGAATTTTTCAGTCAAGAATACTGGAGTGGGTTGCTGTTTTCCTCTTCCAGGGGATTTTCCTGAAGCAGAAATCAGATCCGTGTCTCTTGCATCTCCTGCATTTGGGAGGCAGATTCTTTACCACTAGCATCACCTGGGAAGAGATTAAGAACATGTGGCAAGAATACACAAAAGAACTATACAAAAAAGTATTAATGATCTGTAGAACCACGATGGTGTGGTCACTCACCTAGAGCCAGACATCCTTGAGTGTGAAGTCAAGTGGACCTTGAGAAGCATTTTTACGAACAAAGCTAGTGGAGGTAATGGAGTTCCAGCTGAACTATTTCAGATCCTAACAGATGATGCTATTAAAGTCTTGCACTCAATATGCCAGCAAATTTGGAAAACTCAGCAGTTGCCACAGAGCTGGAAAAGGTCAGTTTTCATTCCAGTCTCAAAGAAGGGCAATGCCAAAGAATGTTCAAACTATTGTACAATTGCACTCATTTCACATGCTAGCAAGGTAATACTCAAAATCTTTCAAGCTAGGCTTCAATAGTGTGTGAACCAAGAACTTCCAGAAGTACAAGTTGGGTTTAGAAAAGGCAGAGGAACCAAAGATCAAATTGCTAACCTTCCCTGGATCATGGAGAATGCAAGAGAATTCCAGAAAAAAATCTACTTCTGCTTCACTGACTATGCTAAAATTTTGACAGATGTGGATCACAACAAACTGTGGGAAATTCTTCAAGAGATGGGAGTACCAGACCACCATTCATGTTTCTGCTGAGAAACCTGAATGCAGGACCAGAAGCATCAGCTAGAACTGGACAGGGAGCAACAGAGTCAGACTGGCTCAATATCGGGAAAGGGGGAACGTCAAGGCTGTCTTTCATCACCTGCTTATTTAACTTGCATGCAGAGTGCATCATGCGAAATGTGAGCCTAGATGATTCACAGCTGGAATCGAGATGGCCAGGGGAAACATCAACAACTTCAGATATGCAGATGACACCACCCTTATGGCAGAAAGCAAAGAGTAACTAAAGAGCCTCTTGATGAAAGTGAAAGAGGAGAGTGAAAAAGCTGGCTTAAAACTCAACATTCAAAACACGAAGATCATGGCATCTGGTCCCATCACTTCAAGGCAAATAGAAGGGGGTAAAGTGGAAATGGTGACAGATTTAATTTTCTTGGGCTCCAAAATCACTGCAGACAGTAAATTCAGCCACAGAATTAAAAAACACTTACTCCTTGGAAGGAAAACAATGACAAAGCTAGTTGTTGTTTGGTCG
This sequence comes from Antilocapra americana, assembly GCA_007570785.1. Taxonomy (NCBI): domain Eukaryota; kingdom Metazoa; phylum Chordata; class Mammalia; order Artiodactyla; family Antilocapridae; genus Antilocapra; species Antilocapra americana. Next base: position 25,777,630 of record ML661902.1, on the reverse strand, counting down.
GTAAGTCATGTCTGACTCTTTATGACCCCAGGACTGCAGTATGCCTGCTCCTCTGCCCTCCACTATCTTCCAGAGTTCACTCAAATTCATGTCCATTGAGTCTGTGATGGTATCTAACCATCTCACCCCTCTCCTCCTGCCTTCAATCTTTCCCAGCATCAGGGTCTTTTCCAATGAGTTGACTCTTTGCATCAGGTGGACAAAGTATTGGAGCTTCAGCTTCAGCATCAGTCCTTCCAATGAGTATTCAGGGTTGATTTCCTTTAGGATTTAGGTTACTCATGGTTTTTCTTCCAAGGAGCACGTGTTTTATAATTTCATGAGAAACCTAGACAGTGTATTAAAATACAGAAACATTACTTTGCTCACAGAAGTCCATATAGTCAAAGACATGGTTTCTCCAGAAGTCATATACGGATGTGAGTTGGAGCATAATGAAGGCTGAGGACTGAAGAATTGATGCTTTCAAATTGTGAATCTGGAGAAGACTCGAGAGTCCCTTGGACTTCAAGGAGATTGAACTAGTCAATCCTAAAAGAAATCAACCCTGAGATTCATTGGAAGGACTGATGATGAAGCTGAAGCTCCAATACTTGGTCCACCTGATGGGAAGAGCTGACTCATTGGAAAAGACCCTGATGCTGGGAAAGATTGAAGGTGGGAGGAGAAGGAGATGTCAGAAGATGAGATGCTTACATGGCTTCACTGACTTGATGCACAGGAATTGGAGCAAACTCTGGGAGATGGTGAAGGACAGGGAAGCCTGGCGTGCTGCAGGCTGTGGGGTCACAAAGAGTCAGACGCAACTTATCGACTGAACAGAGAATTAGGAATCAAACAATTTTCAAAGAATGAATATCAATTCTTCACAGACTCTTTCTAAAAATAGACGAGGAGGAAATACTTCCCAAATCATTGTATGAAGCCATTAACGTGACACCGAAACCAGAAAAAAACATCACAAGGAGAGAAAACTACAGATCAATGTGTCTTATCAATATACATGAAAAAATCCACCACAAAATATTCCAATCAAATCCAGGAACACAGAAAGAAAATACACGGCATGACCAAGGGGGTTTATTCCTAGAATGAAAAGTTGATTTAACATTCAAAAATCAATTAGTTAATATGATACACATCAATAGAATAACAAACAAAAACCCAAACCACTCAATCGTCTTAATACATACAAGAAATAAAGCACATGACAAATCCCAACACCCGTCCTCATGCAAACACTTAACAAAAAAGCAATATATGGAGACTTTTTCAAACTGACAAAGGTCATCTGTGAAAAACCCACAGCTAACGTTATGCTTAGTAGTGAAGTCCTGGATGCCTTTTCCAAAACAGCACCAACACAAGAAGGCCTATTAACATTTTTATTCAGCATTGTATTAGAGATTCTAGCCTTGGCAATTAACAAAGAAATAAATTAAATACGATCTCTATTTGTAGCCGTTATGATCTTGCATTTAAAAATGCATGTAAAAATTATTAGAACCTATGGGGCTTCCCTAGTAGCTGAGTAATAAAGAATCTGCTTGCCAATGCAGGAGATACGGGTTCAGTCCCTGGGTCAGGAAGATCCCTGGGTGAAGGAAATGGCAACCCACTCCAATATTCTTGCCTGGGAAACCCCCAGGACAGAGGAGCCTGGCGGGCTACAGGCCATGGGATCACAAAGCTTCAGACGTGATGTGCACGCACACACACAAACTAGAACAGCCAGGCTGTAGCACACGAGATCAGTATGTTAAAAAATCAGTTGCATTTCTCTGTACTTGTAATAAACCATCGAAAATGAAATTAAAACAAATCCATTTACAATAGCCTCAGATAGAATGAAATACTTGGGAATAAATTTACCAAGAAAAGTGCAAAACTTGTTGTCTGAAAACTACAAAGCACTGTTGAAAGAAATGAAGGCAGCTCTAAATAAGTTTTTTAAAATTCCATGTCAAAGGATTGGAAGACTCAGTGTTGTCAAGGCGGTTGTCCTCCCCAAACTGACCTATGGGTACAACACTGTACGTGTGTGCTAGGTCCATTCAGTCACGTCGGACTCTTGGGAACTGTGGGCCATAGCCTGCCAGGTTCCTCTGATCCTGGGACTCTCCAGGCAAGAATATTGGAGTGGGTTGCCATGCCCCACTCCGGGGATCTTCCTGACCCAGGGACTGAACCTGTGTCTCTTATGTCTCCTGCACTGGTAGGCGGGTTCTTTACCACCAGTGCCCCCTGGGAAACCCATCCACACTCAATTTACTGTTTATAAAGACTGACAAGCTAAATCTAAAATTCACATACAAGTCAAGGGACTCAGAGTACAAAATAGCCAAAACAATCTTTAAAAAGAAGAATAAGAACTTCCCCGGTGGTCCAGTGGCTAAAACTCTGTGCTCCCCATGCAGGAGACCTGGGTTCAACCCTGGTTAGGGAGCTAGATCCCATACCCCCCATGCCACAACTCAGAGTTCGGAAGTGAAGTGAAAGCGAAAGTCACTCCGTCGTGTCCAGTTCTTTGTGACACCATGACTGCACGGTCCATGGGATTCTCCAGGCCAAAATACTGGAGTGGCTAGCCGTTCCCTTCTCCTGTGGATCCTCCCAACCCAGGAATCGATCCAGGTTCTCCTGCACTACAGGCAGATTCTTTAACAACTGAGCTCTCAGGGAAGGCCAAGAGTTTGAAGATGTGACTAAGAATCCTGCACGCTGCAACTAAGACCCGGTGCAGCCAAATAAATAAATAAAAATAAAATAATAAAATAGAATAGCCTCCAGGAAATTTTTTTAAAAATAATATTAAGACCAAAGTAGGAAGACTCTCACTTCCTGATTCCCAAACTTGCTACAAAGCAACAATAATGATTACATTGTGGTTATGGAATAAGGAGAGGCATATAGATTAATGAAATTCAAGTAAAAGTCCAAAGATAAAGCAACGTGTTTCTGTGTAAACTGATTTTTGACAAGAGTGCCAAGGTCATCCAACAGAGACAGAATAGTCTTTTCAACAAAGGATATTACTACAAGTGGATGGCCACATGCAAAAGAATGGAACTGGACTCTCAGGTCATACTCAGAAGCTAACTCAACATGGGTCAAACACCTGACTGTAAGAGCTAAAACTATAGCACAGAAGAAAACAGAGGGCTAAATCTTCATGACCGTCACCTGGGCAAATGAATTATCAGATATGACACCAAAAGCAAGAGCCATCACTGAAAAAATAGACATACCAGATTTTGCCAAAATTAAATCTTTTATGCTTCAAAGGACCCTACCAAAAGAGACAGTTCATGCCATGGGGAAAGTATTTGCAAATTGTATACCTGCACTTGAAAAAGCCAGAAGGTGGACATAATCCAAATGGCTATCAATGAATAAGTGAATAAGCAAAACGTGGTGTGGCATCGCAACAGAGTACCACTGACAACACAAAGAAAAGAGAACTGATGCATACTGAGCCGTGGACCAAGCTTGAAGACATGATGCTAAGTGGGACAAATCAGTCACAGAAGACCACACGCGACCGGAGTCCACACACGCGAAATGTCCTCAACGGGAAAAATCCCCAGGGATAGAAACTGAATTCGTGATTGCTCAGGCCTGAGGGCGGAGGGAGGGGGGAGTGATGGCATGTAGGAGGATCACAGCTGAGAAGCAAGGGCTGCTTTCTGAGATGGCAGAGACTGACCGTGGCGCTGCTGGCACGTACCTATCGGGACACTAAAGGCCACAGAATGTTTCAAATGGACAAGTCTTATAGTAGGTAAATCACACCCCAATAAAGCCATTCAAAAGAAGAGGAAAGGAGTGATTGAATTGTGTGGAATGAAGCTGAGATGAAAAGTAAAATAATAATGTTGGCCTTTGGATGTGACAACCTGGAGGTCCCTGGTGGAATAAAGAGGAACAGAGAGAGGGGGAACCATCACATGTACCCATATATGCCCAACGGGAGTTCCAAAATGAGGGAAAGAGACAGAAGGACCCATTTGAGAATGTAAGAGCCAAAAGCCTCCCAGATTGGAAGAAAAGTATTTATATACACAGCCAAGAAGCTCATGAAAACTCAAGCAGACTAAACTCAAAGAGATTCCTACCTACCCACATCAGAGTCAAATAGAGAAAAGTCAAAACCAAAAAAAACGTATTGGAAGAAGCAAGAAAAAAATCTGTTTAAAATGTACAAGGGGACTTCAATAAGATTAACAACTGATTTCACTGCAGAAACTGTAGCAAACAGAAGAATTATATCTGTAAAATGCTGAAACTGAAGACTATCAATTATAGTTTTATATTTAGCAACATTATCTTTCAAACTTAAAAAAATTAAGGTATTCCCAGAGAACCAAAGACTGGAAGGATATATGGACATCCTATCTGCCATATAAGACATGCTAATGAGAGTTCCTCAGACTGCAAAAAAGGAAAGCCAACCGCATAGGTGACTATGAACAATAATAGAAATGTACTTTTATTTGTTAATTCTTTTCCCCTCCTACCTACTTTAAAACAAGTGCATAAAGCAATATTACAAATCTGTGTTGATAGACATACAATGTTCAGTTCAGGTGAGTTGCTCAGTTGTGTCTGATTCTTTGTGACCCTGTGGACTGCAGCACACCAGGCCTCCCGGTCCATCACCAACTCCTTGAGTTTACTCAGACTCACGTCCTTTGAGTTGATGATGCCATCCAACCATCTCATCCCCTTCTCCCGCCTTCAATCTTTATAAGACAATGACAGCATAGAAGATGAAGAGGAAGTGAAGCTACAAAGGAACAAATATTTTGTACAGTACTGAAATTATATTAATCTCAGATGAACAGTCATAAGAAGATAGTTTCAACCTGCAAACAACTACTAAGGAAATAGTTGAAAACATAGGGTAAAAAAATGACAAGGGTTTTAAGTAATCATATTAGAAAATATCTAGTGACTACAGTCATGAAATTAAAAGACTTCTGCTCCTTGGAAGACAAGCTATGACAAACCTAGACAGTGTATTAAAAAGTAGAGACATCACTTTGCTGACTAAGATCTGTCTAGTCAAAGCTATGGTTTGTCCAGTAGTCATGTACGGATGTGAGAGTTGGACCATAATGAAGGCTGAGTGCCAAAGAATTGTTAATGCTTTCCAAGTGTGGTGCTGGAGAACTCCTGAAAGTCCCTTGGACTGCAGGGAGACCAAACCAGTCAATTCTAAAGGAACTCAATCGTGAACACTCATTGGAAGGACTGATGCTGAAGTCGAAGCCCTGATACTTTGGCCATCTGATGTGAAGAGCTGACTCATTTCCCTGATGCTGGGAAAGACTGAAGGTAAAAGGAGAAGGTGGTGACAGAGGATGAGATGATCAGATAGCATCGTTGACTCAATGGACAAGGATTTGAGCAAACTGGGAGATAATGGAGCACAGGGAAGCCTGGTGTGCTGCAGTCCATGGGGTCACAAAGAGTCGGAGATGGTTTAGTGACTGAACAACAGAAAATATCTGTTTAGCACAAAATAAAGAGTAATGGTGGAACAGGTGTTAGTCATTCAGTCGTGTCTGACTCCCTAAGGCCCCATGGACTGTAGGTCACCAGGCTCCACTGTCCATGGGATTCTCCAGGCAAGAACACTGGAGCGGGTTGCCATTCCCTTCTCCAGGGGAATCTTGCCAATTCATGGATCAAACCCAGGTCTCTGTCATTGCAGACGGGTTCTTTACCAACTAAGCTACCATAGTCTGAGCAGAAGAATGAATAATGAAGATAATGAAGCTGGGGATGGGGATAGGGAGAAGCTACTAACAATGATGTTTAACAACCCAATCAAAAAGTGGGCCAAAGAACTTTACAGACATTTATCCAAAGAAGACATACAGATGGCTAACAAACACATGAAAAGATGCCCAACATCACTCATTATCAGAGAAATGCAAATCAAAACCACCATCTTAGGCTGGTCAGAATGGCTGCCATCAAAAAGTCTACAAACAATAAATTTTGGAGAGGGTGTGGAGAAAAGGGAACGCTTTTCCACCGTTGGTGGTAATGCAAACTAGTACAGCCACTATGGAGAATAGTGTGGAATTTCCTTAAAAAACTGGGAATAGAATGGCCATACGACCCAGCAATCCCAGTGCTGGGCATACACACCCAGGAAACCAGAATTGAAAGAGACACGTGTACCCCAATGTCCATTGCAGTACTGTTTACAATAGCCAGGACATGGAAGCAACCTAGATGTCCATCAGTAGACAAATGGGTAAGAAAGTTGTGGTATATAAACACGTGGAATATTACTCAGCCATTCTAAAAAGAATGCATTTGAGTCAGTTCTAATGAGGTGGATGAAACTGGAGCCTATTATACAGAGTGAAGTAAGTCAGAAAGAAGAACACCAATATGGTACGTTAACAGATATATATGGAATTTAGAAAGATGGTAAAGATGACCCTACCTGCAAGACAGCAAAAGAGACACAGATAAAAAGAACAGACTTTGGACTCTGTGGGAGAAGATGAGGGTGGGATGATTCGAGAGGAGAGCACTGAAACTTGGATATTGAAAGTGAAAAGTGAAAGTGAAGTCACTCAGTCATGTCTGACTCTTCGCAACCCCATGGACTGTATCCTGCTAGGTTCCTCCGTCCAGGGGATTCTCCAGGCAAGAATACTGGAGTGGGTTGCCATTTCCTTCTCCAGGGGATCTTCCTGACACAGGGATCAGACACAGGGATTGAACTTGGGTCTCCCACACTGCAGGCAGATTCTTTACCGTCTGAGCCACCAGGGGCTCCTTATATATAGCATGTATATTACCATATGTGAAATAGATGACCAGTCCAAGTTTGATGCATGAAACAGAGCACTCAAAGCCAGTGCACTGGGACTACCCAGAGGGATGACAGGGAGGGAGGTGGGAGGAGGGTTCGGGACAGGAGGACACACGTAAGTCTACTGGTGGAAGCTTTTCAAAATAGCCCCCGACACCAAAAACACAACTTCTGTATGGAAATTTTGCAGGAAGTTACAGTTTTGCATCCTTAAGGTATCTGTGGCTCCTGTTGTAGGAGAGTAAAAGCTTACCACAATCTAGAGGCAGTTTTTACTCAAAGAAAGATGATTGTATTACTAGACCATGTCTTGTAACATTACACACATAGTTCCTGGACTAACTGTAGCCCAGTGAGTCTGTTGCAATTTCTAAGAAACCGAACAAAGGCATAACCGAAGTGTAGGAACAAAACCATTGTAAAAATGGTGAGTCCAGCACACAACCCTGTATGCAGCCAAATCTTAAATGAATGGAGAAGAAATACCTTCTGAGTAGGTGACATTTGTGAAGACATTCAGTATGGGAGAAGAGAAGACAGAAAAGGACAGAGAGAGGAATGGAAAGATAAATTACATTTCATTTTTATGATCTTACATCTATCCATTTGAAAAGCCCCAAAAGCATATAGCATAGGACACAGACATTAACAGCAAATGGCATACATAAATCTGACTTGTTTATATTAAATATCAGTATATTAGAAACTCCAATTAAAATTCAGGAATTAGAAGCAGGGACAAAAAGTAAGACCTTGCTATATTTGATCTACATGCATTTTAGATACTAAGACTCAAGTAGCTCAAAAGTAAATGGATGAAAAAAGATATGCATTACAAATAGTAACAGAGAACTGAAGTGGTTACTTTAATATCAGATAAAATGCACTTTAAGATAAATGTTACTAGAGCAATGACATTTTATAACGATAAAAGAGTCAATTCATCAAGAAGTGACAATCATAAACATCTGTGCTCCTAACAACTAAGCTGCAAAATACCTGAAGAAAAAACTCAGAGTTGAAGATAGGAATAGACGATTCAACAAGAGTAGTTGGAGATTTCAAAACCCCTCTTTCAATAATGGGTGAAACAGCTAGAAAGGACAAGGAACTGGAAGACTTGAACAATAATGCCAACCAGCTAAACCGAACAGGAATTTATAGAGCGTGTCACTCATCAATAGCAGAATACTCGTTCTTCTCAAGTGCACACAGAGCTTTTTCCAGGGAAGACCATATATTATGCCATAAAACAAGTGTCAGTAAGTTTGAAAAGATTTTAAAAAGACAGAGATCATACAAAGCATGTTCTCTGATGATGATGGAATGAAGTGAGAAGTCAATGCCGTGGGCTTCCCTGGTGACCTGGTGGTAAAGAATCGCCTGCCAGTGCAGGAGACGGGGTTCAGTCCCTGGTCTGGGAAGATCCCACAGGCCGAGGAGCAGCTAAGCCCGTGTGCCATGACCTCTGAGCCTGTGCACCAAGAGCCCGGGAACCGTAACTGCGGAAGCCCATGCCCCTGGAGCACTCAGCAGCGAGAGATGCCGCAGCAATGAGAAGCCCACACAGCAACTAAAGGAGAGCCCGTGCAGCAGGGAGGACCCAGGACACCCAATAAATGACTAGACTTAAAAAAAAAAAAAAAAGGACAAAAGGAAACTTGAGAAAATTACACCTAATGTGAAATTTTAAAAATACGTTCCTAAATAACAATGAGTCAAAGAAAAACTCACAAGGGTACGTAGAGCTCAGTGGCGATGCATGAAAACAAAACCACAGCATACTGAAACTTGTGACATGGCGAGAAAACAGTGCTCAGAGGAGAATGCCTAGTTGTAAATGCCTACATTAAAAATTAAGAAAGATTTCAGAACCATAATGCAACTTTCTACCATAAGAAATAGAAAGAAGAGCAACCTTAATTTAATCCAAATACAAGAAAGGAAATCAACACTGAATTTTCATCGGAAGGACTGCTGCTGAAGCTGAAACTGAAGCTCCAGTGCTTGGGCCACTTGATGCGAAGAGCCAACTCATTGGAAAAGACCCTGAGGCTGGGAAAGACTGAGGGCAGGAGGACCAGTGGGTGGCAGAGGATGAGATGGTTGGATGGCATTGCTGAATCAATGGACATGAGTTTGAGCAAACTCTGGAAGTTAGTGAAGGACAGGGAGGCCTGGTGTGCTGCAGTCCATGGGGCTGCAAAGAGTCAGAGACGACTGAGTGACTGAACAACAGCAAGAGAGTAAATAATATAGACTAGAGTTAAAAATTAATGGAAGAGGGAATAGAAAACAATAGAGTAGATCAATGAAACCACAAGTTGGTCCTCAGAATAGATTAATAAAATTGACACGCCTTTAGCTGGCTTGACCAAGAGAAAAACAGAACACAAATTAGCAAAATCAGGAACGAAAGAGGTGACATTACTTTCAATGTCCTAGAAGAGTATTATAAGGCAATGCTATGAACAGTTGCATGCCACCAAATTAGATAACTTGATGAAATTATTTCAAAAATGGAAAAAAAAATTTGAATATGTCTGTAAAAGTAAGAAATTGAGCTAGTAATCACAGCTCTCTTCACAGAGAAAAACCAGGTACTAGCTGGCCTTACTGGTGAATTCTAACACATGTTTAAAGGAGAATTAATGACAGTCCAAATCAAACCAAAATCAAGAAAGTTGAAGAGGTAGGAATACTTTCCGACTCTTGACACCAAGACCAGACGAAAGCATCATGTGAAACAAAAATCGATATCTCTTGTGAATACAGATGCAGAAATCTCCAATAAAATCCTAGGAAACTGAGTACAACAGCATAGAAATGAAAAGGCTCATACAGAAAGACGAAACATGATTTATCCCAGGAAATAAGACTGGCTAAACAACAACAACAAAAATGAATTAGTGTAACACCCTCTATTAATAGGAAAAAATGTAAAACCCATATGATCATTTCAAGAGATGCTGAAAAAAAGCATTTGACAAAGTCCACCACAGACTTGTGATAAAAACTCTAAATAAAAATGGAAGTGAAGGGAACCTTTTCAACAGAACTGATAGAGTACCTAGGGGAAACCTACAGTAAACATCAGACTTAATGGCAAAAGCTTGGATGCTTTCCTGCTAAGACCAAGAGCGAGACAGATGTGTCTGCTCTCATCACTTCTTCTCAACATTGTACTCTCCAGGGAAATTAATCAAGAGAAAGAAATACGCAACATCCAGATTGGAAAAGAAGAAGCACCTGAATCTTTGTTTTCATCAGGTAACATGATCTTACATATAACTAACCCTAAAACGCCCATAAAGAAAACTACTGGAGCTAATAAATGAATTCAGCAAAGTTACCAGATCAACGTACTAAAGTCAGTTCTCTTTCAGTAAACCAGCAATGAACAATCAGAAATGAAAATTTAAGGCTGAAATACCTTTCACAACAGAATCAAAAACAAAATGCTCTGTAATAGATTTAGCAAAAGAGATGAAAGATGTACTGAAATTGATAAACTGTGGCTGGTGGAAATTAAAGATCTGTTTGGATGGGGAAACATTCCATGTTCATGGACTCAATATTGTGATAATGGCAACGCTCCTGAAATTGACTGATAGACTCAGCATGAACCCTATCACAATTCCAGCAGAATTTTTCTTTTCAGAAACTGGGTAGTTGATCCGAAAAATTATATGGACATGCAGATGTGGCCTGGAGGATAGAAAACAATTTTGAAAAAGGAGAGCAAAGTTGGAAGATATTGGATTAGTCTGCTAGACCTGTCAGCAAAATACCACAGCTGGGGTGGCTTGGAAACAACAGATTGATTTATTACCTAAATTGTTGTTATTATCTTGGCTTCACTCTGTGATATGCAGGATCTTAGTTCTCTGACCAGGAACAGAACCTGTGTGCCCTGCAGTGGGAGTGCAGAGTCTTAACCTGGACCGTCAGAGAAATCCAATACATAAATTACCAAGAAATTGCAAATAATTCTTAAATTTATTCGGTCACAGTTCTAGAGGTCAAAAATCTGAAATCCAGGTATCAGCAGGCTCTCAGGGGAGACTGCGTCCCTCGTGACTTCCAGTTTTGGGGACTCCTGCAGACTGTGGCCACATCACCCCAGTGTCAGCCTCCAGCTTCACACGGTCAGAGCCTTTCCTCTCTTCTCTCCTCTGTGTCTCTTCTAAGGACACTTGTCGGCGGGTCTGAAACCGAGTCAGATAACCCAGGATAATCTCATTTCAAGATCCTCCCCTTAGCCGCATTGCCAAGACCTCTCCTACAACCAAGGCCAAGTTCACGGTTCCAGGATTAGGATAAGGCCCTATCTTCTTGGGAGCCACCAGCCCACTACAGAGGACTTTCAATTCCAAAACTTAGCTTAAGGCCGCTGCCTTATCGAGATGAACTCATCTACGAATCAGAAGCAGACTCACAGACAAGAAGAACAGGCTTGTGGCTGCCCAGGGTGGGGTGGAGGGGGGCGTGGATTGGGGGTTTAGGGTTAGCAGACACGAACTATTACATGTGGCTGTGACGGGTGGAGAACAAGACTGTCCTATATAGCGCAGGGAACTGTATCCCTGTGATAGACTGGTACCCTGTGATGGACCGTAATGGAGAAGAGAATGAGAAAGAATGTACAGATGTGTCTAACTGAATCACTTTGCCGTACAGCGACTCTACTTTAATAAAAACAAACACAAACCAAAATAGATACATAATAGAAAAAGAAAAAGATGGTAAGACCCTGGCATAAAGGGAAGATGTCTAGATCAGCGGAACAGAATTGAAAGTCCAGATGAAAATCCGTGTATTTGTGGTCAGCTGATAACCAACAAGTCTCCGTCTCAGGCAGGCTCTAGGCACCTGGGCTCAGGTCCGGGCGGCCGTCCTGACCTCTGTAACTCTGCCTTGGGCCCCCGTTGGTCTTGTGGGGCAGCTTCCCATCCTTCTCTGGCAGCGCAGACCTGTGTTTGGTGGGTTCCTGGCCTGCCCCCAGGTAGACGTTTTTTCCTTTTGTCTTTGCTTCAGCCACAATGGGTGTCTGCCCGTGTGCCCTTGAGTTTAAAGCTTTTGTTTCTTAGGAGAGGAGGGCCTTTAAAAGTGGGGGAGGATTAGCACTCATCTCTTAGCAGACCTCTGCCTACATCCTATCCAGAGGCGCCTCTCTCACTCCGGTGTCCTTGAGGGGCCTCTCTCCAGCCCCGTCTTCCTCCCGCACGCCTGCTGGAGCCCCCTGAGCAAGCTGAGTGGGGGTAAGCCACTGACCTGGGTGTAGCCCCCTTGGCATCCGCCTCGAGCCTGCCCCTGGCCTCGCTAACACGTTAGCTCTTTATTCTTACCCAGCCGCCACTTCCTGCCACATGAAGCCCACGTGAGCCGGTCCAGAGGGGCGCGTCCTTCTTTGACTTGACCGGCGAGTTCGTGACCCGTGGGGTCAGTCTTTTGAGTCTTTTCTGGGTTTTTTATTGGGGTGGAAACAGCATTCTTTATAGCTTTCTTCTTCCACCACAGAGGCAGAAACCCAGATGTGGCCCATTTTCAGGGGACTCTTGGGTGGAGAACAGGAGCAGAGGTGAGCAAGGTGGTCAGCTGCCGCCAGGTTTGGGGGCTCCAGGCTGATCACCTAGGAGAGGGGCTGTGGGAAGGCTCACAGCGGCGGACAGAGGAGGTGTGGGTCGGGTGGAGCAGAGGGAGACAGCTGGTACCCACAGGAGCCGAGGAGAGACGCTAGAGGGCCTGGACTTCCAAGACTCGAAACTCCCCTGGGACGTGGATGTGGGCCAACATGCTCCATCCAAGCAGGCCTGTGGCTTCAGGGCTGTGAGCTCTCTCAGCAAAGTGTCCCAGCCTCAGGGCTTTCGGATCCCTTAGGACAAGTGTGCCCTTATGGCAGTGCCGTAGCTTAGGGCTGCAGTTTCCCGAAGGACACGGTCATGCGATTGTGGAAATCAGTGAAGACAAACCGCAGGAGGAGATGCCAAGGTCCCTCTCCGCTCTGAATAATGACAGGCTCTCGGTGGGCACTGTACCCACTGCCGGGTCCTGTTCCGGGGGCTTTCCGAGGACACACGCAGTAACCGTCCCGGCGGTCACGCGGGGCCCGTCCTGTTATCCCCTGCTCACACCCACCGAAGCCGAGGCAGGGGAGTGGCTGAGTTCCTTGCTGTAGGAGCTTGAATGGGTTCCCCCAAAAGCTGAGTCCACATCTGAACCCCCAGAAGCCATGACTGTGCTCTCGTTTGGGAAAAGGGTCTTTGCCGATGTGATGCAGCCCAGGATCTGGAGGGGAGATTATCCAGGTAGGCCCCGAATCCGACGGCAGGCGTGGAGATAAAGGGGACCCAGCAGACGGGACGAGCCAAGGCTGTTCTTCCAGAGCCACTGGAGCTGGGGGCCAGCGCCCCACTTACCCCTGGGGAGCCTCACGGATGGGCAGACGGGGAGCCTCACGGTGGGAAAGGCGGCTCGAGACCCACGGGGCTGCTGCTCTGGGAGGGTGGGGGGCTCACGGGAGGGGGCTCCTAGGGGACGCGTTGGGGCGCACTTGGCTCTCTGCCAGGCCCCATGCTGGAAGCAGGAACAGGAGTTGGGGCAGCGGTGAGTTCCTGATCAGTTCCTGATCAAGTCCCGGCCGTGTGGGTGGATGGTTACAGGGTCACTGCCCCCGGCCCCGTGCCCTCTGACCTCCTGCAGGCGGGCTTCCTGGGCGGTTTGCTGGAGGGACGGCTCGGCTCCCCAGGCCGCTGGCCGCAGGCGGTGGGTCAGAGGTCTGTTTCCACGTGTGGTCTGCTCATTGCCCTTCGGGCATTCGGTCTCCCACTATCGTGTCTTCAGGACTAAGTTCTGCATCTGCTGGCACACAGAATTTGGGCCCCTGATCTCCCAGGGGACAGGGCCATGTTTCAGGGCTCTGGGCTCCCCTGGGACAAGCTCGTGGCTTTGGGGCCCCCAGGCTCCCTCAAGACCTATGGTTTTAACTCTGTCGTCTCAGCTGAGAGCTCTTCTGTGCCCATCTGAGTTCCCCAGGGACAGAGCCCTGGTTCAGGGCTGTGGGCACCCTCAAGGGCAGGACCAAGACATTAGGACCGTCAGCTCTCATTCCAGAAGGCTGCTGTGTGGATCTGTGAGCTCCCTGGGGACAGTCACTTCTCTCAGGATGGGGCCAGGCCTTGGGCACAGTGAAGCCACCAGGGGTGCCCCAGCTCTGAGGTGCCCAGCACTGAGCAGCTTGTGGCCACCTGCTGCCCACGGCACTCTGGTCCTGAGGCATCTGACAGCCCTGAAGCCAGAGCGCTTTCCTGAGAGAGCTCAGAGCCCTAAGACACAAACGTTCGTCTCGGCTTTGTGGCGACCAAGGGGCTGGGTGAGCAGGTGGGGGCAGTGAGGGGTGGTCCCCCGAAGCCCTGGGAGCTGCCCAAGACCGAGGAGAAGCAGAGGGGTCCGTGTGGCTCTCCAGTCTCTCCCCGTATCCAAGCAGACAACATGCGGCTCACATCTCCTGTTTGCGTCTCGTGCTCTGCACTTGGAGAGGATGTCTGTAAATCCTATATATTCCAAATAAATCTGCCTCCAAGCTGAGGCTGGGAAGGGCTCTTTTTTTCTTCCCCCTCCACACTGACAGCCCAGCACCCGAGGGGCCGAGACCATATATACACAGAAAGCAGGTTTCCCAGATGTGCTCATCCCCGCTGGGGCTTTTTGCTTCCACCCATGCTGGGAGCGGCTGACGTGGCTTGTCATTCTCTCATGCACGCACGCCTGGTGTTCTATCGGGGGATGCATGGAGGGAATGCAGCCAAGAGCCGGCTGGAGCAGGCTCTAAAAGTCCAGCCCTGAATCCCCCACTGGCCTTGGATTTGGCCGTGCTGACCTGCACTCCAGGTGGCTTTGCGCTGGCTCTCCACTGCTTTGCACAGGCCAATCTTTCTGCCTGGATCACTCTCCCATGCTCTTCCCCAGCTCGTGGAATAACAGGTCTTCTGAAAGACCCAGCTCCAGAAGAGCCACATGCACAAGCCCTCCAAGCACAGTCCTTGTCACTTTTCTCCCAGCAGAGCCAGTGGCCCCTCCCCCAGCATCCTCAGGGGCATGAGTCAGGGGACCTCTCTGAACCTCTGTTTCTTCCTTTGCAGAACAGGGTCATCACGGCACCTACCAAGAGGGCTGGGACGAGGATGAGGCAAGAGAGGCCCTTGCCTGGGGTGCAGCATTGAAAGCCAAACACTCATTCGTCAAGATCAGTAATGCCTTAACACAGTCTAGTAAAAAAGTCAAAATTGAGACTTCTCTGACACTTCAGGGGCTAAGTGTTTGCCTTCCAGTGCAGGGAACGTGGGTTCAGTCCCTGGTTGGGAGCTGAGATTTCCATGTGCTGCATGGCCAACAAAGAAAAACCAAACAGTATTGGTTTTGAAACAATATTGTAACAAAGACAATAAAGATTTTTAAAATGATCCACATTAAAAATATCTTCAAAAATGTCAGAATTAACGCAAATATATCCATGATGAACAAAATATCAAAATTGTAAACGAAGATATGACTAGTATATCTGAGGTTTGGATTTTGGTCTCAGGCACAGCGTACATGGCACGGCCCTGTCTGTCCTAGCAGGTGGGTGCTGCTGGGTGTCCGGGCGTTGCAGGCCTTGCGTCTCCCACTGAGAACCGGCCTGTGGTGGTCTGCTTGCTGTTTGGCCCTCGGCTCTAGCACATGTCACAGTTTCTGTGACCTTCTCATGCTCTTTTTGTTGTTGTTGTTCCTACAGCCTGTGGCCAATTTTAATAACTGTGAAATTAAGGAACCCAGAGTTTGGGGACAGAGAGGCTGTTCCAGGTCATCTTAGCAGACCTTCTCTTTGAACAGTTGGGGAAACAGAGGCTCAGGGGGTGGCGCTTCCCCAAAGTCGGGGGCGGGGCCAGAACAGAGCCTGGGGTCTGCACATAAACTGCCATCCCCCTATCCTGAGATGCTGCTCCCCACCTCAGAACCTTGCAAACCTCAACTACAGGCCCCACAGAGGTCCTGGCAGTGAAGATGGGCGAAGCTGGTCCTGTCTGTCTCAGGCCTCTGTGCTCTCATCTGTACAATGGGCCACATCCCCTCCTGCTGTAAGAAAGCAGCCCTGTCCTTTCCCCAGTCTGTTCCATTTTCCTCTGACTGCTCAATTCCAACATAAATAAGTTTATTTCATTCCAGTCTGTTCTGCCCATTTCTCTGTACTTCCCATTCCAGCCTGCTCTATCGGCCTCAACTAATTATATTTCACTCATTCATTCTATCTTAATGAAATTATATTTCATCCATTCATTCTATCATACACACACACATCCCTGTGTGTGTATTCCATTCCTTTCTGCTTTATTTATTTTATCCATTCCCTCCTATTTGGTCCATTCATGCCACTGTGCTTCCCCATCCTGCATGAAGCCCTCTTTTCAGAGCCCCTGACTTTCTTTGCCGGTTTTAGTGGAAACATCCATTCTGCAAGCCATGTCTCCTGGGCCTTGCTTGCCGCCTTTTCAGAAAATGCCCACATGAGCTCATGTTTTGTGGTAGGGTTGTTTTTTTAAGTCAGCAACCGTGAAGGCAATATGAGGCCTGTCTTTTATTTGATATCTCCCAGATCCATTTCTGATCTGCCTCCATCCTCAGAGGTGTCTGTAAGATGTCAACCGCGAGCATTCCTGTCACCTGCTGCCTTGGGACAGCTGCTTCGTGACTGCAGAGCTGTTGGGAGCTGTGGCGGGGGCGGGTGAGATCTGGGGGCTTCAGCAACATCTCAACTCTTTCACAAAGAGAATCTTCTTGGGATGTTCAGCCTGATCTAACTTTCTTTTTTTTTTTTTTTTTTAAAGTATTTCATGTGACTTTCATTTATTTATTTATTTTTGGCTGTGCATCTGGGATTTTAGTTCCCCAACCAGGAATTGAACCCACCTCCCCCTGCAGTAGGAGCTCAGTCCTAATCCACTAGACCACAAAGGAAGTCCCCTGATCGTTCTTACTCCCTGTCCTGTGCCTTCTCCATTTCCACAATTGTCATTATATAACAAGGATAGCTCTGGTTTTTCCAGTGGTCATGTATGGATGTGAGAGTTGGACCATAAAGAAGGCTGAGCCTGAAGAATTGATTCTTTTAAACTGTGGTGCTGGAGAAGATTCTTGAGAGTCCCTTGGACAGCAAGGAAATCAAACTAGTCAGTCCTAAAGGAAATCAACCCTAAATATCCATTGGAAGAACTGACCTGAAGCTCTAATACTTTGGCCACATGATGCAGAGAGCCAGCTCATTGGAAAAGACCCTGATGCTGGGAAAGATTGAAGGCAGGGGGAGAAGGGGACGACAGAGGATGAGATGGTTGGATGGCATCACCAACTCAATCGACATGAGTTTGAGTAAGCTCCGGGAGATGGTGAAGGACAAGGAGGCCTGGCGTGCTGCAGTCCATGGGTCACAGAGAGTTGGACACCAGAGCGACTGCACTGAACTAAACAAGGATCGCATACAGGTCTGCATGTCACACTCAGGGACATACCCACGCTCCATCTCTGGTCCCCAGCCTCTGCACCAGGCTCCACTGCAGAGTGGACGGGACTCAAATGTCATTTAAGGAAAGTCCATTGCTTAAGTGCTGTTTCCTTTAGTGTTGTGAAAATATGTCTCTGGGTGACCAATGATAGTGGTTTGTGGTCTAGACCTTTTTCCTTCTATGTACAAATGTCTAGGTAGGTATTCTATCAAAGATATCATTCAGTCTTGTCCTTCAAGGACTTTTTTCACTTGTGGACAGATTTTCATGGCGTTACATATAGATCTGCCATATTTTTATTGACAATATCACATTCCATTGTGTAGAAGTATTATTTTGTGGAACGATTTTTCTGCTGAAGGACTTTTTATTTTTGCTCTTACAAATAACAATCTGACAAACCTTCCTGTAAATACCTTCCTGCACACGCATTTCTGCAACTAGTTTTTTCTATCGGGTGGATTTTTAGAAGCGCTGTTGATTCGTTAAGGAGGATGCACATTTGAAAATGTATTCAATATGACTAAATTCTCTTTCAACCTGTCCTTTGAATCAAGTCTCCATACTCTAGCTGGAGCGAAGTTTGTGAAATGAATTGATCTTGTGATTCCTTAACATTTAGAACAAAGAAACAGCCAAGAGAAAAAAAAAAAAAAACTTTGGAAATGGGATGACTTTGTGTCCTGGAGGAAGTGGACTGTTCCTTGAGGCCAAAGATTTATAAATTTCAAGAAAGTGTGGGGAGGGAGGAGGGAGGGGTTTTCAGGATGCGGGGACACATATGTACCTGTGACTGATTCGTGTGTATGTATGGAAAGATTACAGTATTGTTAAGTCATAATCCTCCAATTAAAATAAATAATTTTAAAAAAAAAAAAGAATATGCAAGACAGAGTGAATCCAAGACTCCCAGAGACCATCAGAAATAAAATTTTGTCCCCTCTACCCCGGCCTCACCTCCCAAGCCCCACCCTGGAGCCGGGTGCCTAGGTACAGGTTCCAGAGATTTTGAGGGGGGTCTACCTGGGGCCATGGCCGAGGCCAGCCCAGCCAGGCCCAAGCAGATGTGCTCAAAGTCTCCAGTGAGCTTGAAACTTGAGCTCCCTCTCTTTGCTCCTCAGTTTTATTCTCCTTTCCTATAAAATGGAGACAACATATCCATCCACTCCAGATGGTTTTTACTAAGTGAGAAAGAAATATCAAGTTGGTTTGTGAAGGCCCAAGGGTGCTCCAGCTGTGAGGCCTTCAATCACCTGAAATAGGATCATTTCTGTGGCACAAAAGAACCGTTTGATCTCTGCACTGCCTCCTGCTTTGGTATCCTGGGGACACACACTCCCTTGCCTTCCTTCTTATCTATTTTATGGTGTCCATGCCCCCTGACTTGGTCCTGTCTCTCTGATCCTGCTCTGCTCCCTTTGGTGGGTCTGAGCACAGGGACTGGGGGTGACTCAGGAGGCATGCGCTGGAGTTGGTGGATGGCTGGGTGGGTGGATGGGGGGGAGGATTGTCCTGGCAGGAGACACAGGACAAGACTGTCTCCAGCAGGAGGGGCGGTGAAGATGAAAGTACCAGGAGTCCTGGACCAACCCCCGTGTCTGCCACATGTCCTGGACCTGCTGTCTGGGATGCTGGGGAGACCCTGCCCAGGAAGCCTCCAGCGGAGAGTGGTCTCCTGGTGAGGGCTTGTCAACAGAGCCGCGGTGTGGAGACCTTGTCACCTGGAAGCCGATGCCCATCTTTCAGATGGGAAGACTGAGGTTCAGGGAACCCCCAACTCCATCTCCAGTGGTCACACTGGGCCTCAAATGCCTGCTCTTGGGGCCACTAGGAGAAGCCAGACTGGATGTAGGACCAGGCCGGAGCCTGCACGCCATCCTGGAAGGTAGAAACTCGGTCACAGACACACAAAGACTCACTTCCCCCGCCAGGGCCCAGCCTGGTCCAAGGGACGGGCAAGAAGTGCCACACCCACTGCTGACCTGCTCCTGGCGGCCAGCTGAGCTGGCCTCGGGCATCCTGGGATGTCCTGATCCTGCAGCAGCAGTCCAGCCCCAGGACAGGGGTTCCCTTCCTGCAGCCCACCCCCCACCAAGGGCCCTGGTGCCCGAGGGCTACTTCTGCCACAGCCCAAGGGGGATGGCGTCTGAACATTATTAGCCAAGCACAGCCCCTGCAGGGGCTCAAAATTGGTTGAGCCTCCCGGTGGGAAGATCCAATTTTCACCTGGGAAAACGTGGAAGGAGGGAGAGGGGTGCTGGCTCTTGAAGTGCCAAACACCACCCCCCAATTGTATCTGAAAGGCCAGAGGCTGCCCTTCTCCTGGCCCCGCAGAGTGGAAGGGGTGCCAACCGCTCACCCTCTAAGAGCCCCCAGCTGCTCTGAGTGTCTTGGTTTTCATGCCTGAGAAGCAGAGGGGCTGCGTGAACCTCCAAGCCCTGCAGTCTTGCTCTGGGACCACCACCCCCACTTTTGGCTGCTCTGAGCTTACAACATTCAAAAATCCCTGGGGCACCTGCCCTGTACCAGGCATGATGCCGGGCGCTGGGTCTCAGATACCAGGCTGACCTTGACTGGGGTGACCAAGCTGAGTGATACAGATGGGAGGAGGGTGGAGGTGTGCAGGCTGCAGGGGGAGCTCTGAAAAGGGCCCAGGCAAGAGGCTGCTGCTTAGTCATTCAACAAACACTTACTGAGTAACCTAATAGGCGAAAGAAACCCAGCAGCAGACAAGGCCCCTGGACTCCTGGAGCTGACATTCTAGAGGGTGGGTGGCAATTTGTTGTTCAGCTGCTAAGTCGTGTCTGACTCTGCGGCCCCAAGGACTGCAGCACACCAGGCTCCCCCGTCCTTCACTGTCTCCAGGAGTTTGTTCAAATTCATATCCATTGATTCAGTGATGCCATCCAACCATCTCATCCTCTGTCGCCCCCTTCTCCTCCTGCCCTCAATCTTTCCCAGCATCAGGGTCTTTTCTAATGAGTCGGCTCTTCTGGGTGGCAATAGGGAAGTACAAAAATGGTATGTCAGACCATAATCATGTTATGAAGAAAGAAAAATCAGTGATTCTTGTAGTATGGCCACAGCTGGTAGGACAGGAAGCTCCTCTAGATGGGGCAGCCAAGGAGGGCCTCATGGAGGAGGTGAGAGTTGGGCAAAGTGCCAGATGGCTGCCCAGGCCATGCTTGTGCTTGAACACATGGGCTGGACACCAAGATCTGCATCTAAAGTTGGACAGTCTGCCTCCCCCACTGAGCCCAGGAAGGTGGGCTGGAGTGGAAGGACCTCCTCCACAGGACCTGTCCTCCACAGGGCCTCGGTCTTCCCATCTGAAATACGTCAGTGTGGACCCACTGTTCTCTCTCCATACATTTTTAGTAGTTTTACTTTGGGGTTCAGTCAGCAAATGTGATCTCCATCTTCTTCCTGTTTTTCTTCCTTCTTCCCCTGGTAAGCGTAGTTTTCAAATTTCTCCCTTCCATCAGACTTTTATATATGTTTTTAAGATATAGTCTTTGGAAGCAGCCTATTTTTACCTTTCCTTTGGCAAGATAATTTTGAGTTCTTTTCTCACCACCTATGTCAATTTCCTTTGTTAATTTCCAAGCCTCTGGTTTCAGCAGGGGCCTCACCTCTTAGTACTTAATTGATTTCTTCTATCGCATAACACCATGGTTTCATCAATAAGCAATTTGAGAACCACTGTCAATTTCTATTTTTTATACCATTTGATCTGCCTGGAAGTGAGTACTTGGATTAGACACAAGATGAGCTTTCATTACCTCTCCGATGTCAATTTTCCCTCTGGCCCCTTTCATTGAGGAAAGAATATCTTCGGGACTTTCTGTACACCCTTGTAATTACTCTGCATTTTATTCACACCCCTGCTTCAATCCTGTGGGTTGAAAGTATAAATTAGCACATGTTTCCCATTTCAAATGTTATTTTAACATTCGGAGATTCTATACACGGACCCATGCTCTCCCTAGCTACAGCCTCCCCGTCAGGTTGGACTGTGACACCAGGATGATTTTATTAAGTGGGATTTTTTTTTCTATACCTGTCTCCGGTGATGCCCTTTGCCTGTTTGTCTCTGCTTCCCTCAATACATGCTCAAGTCCAGAAGGTGGACTTGGCAAAGGAGGCATTGGGAAGCGGGAAGCAACGGGGTCCCGAGGGGACTGACCGTGGTGGGCATAGAAGGGCCTTGGGAAATACGCTTGGCTCAGCGCACACCAGCGCCTTGGTGTCTGTGTGGAGCAGACAGGATTTAGACACGGCCAAGGCATTGCAGACCCCTATTAGACTTTTCACTATCTTGAAGAGAAATCTGTCAAAAACGTTCCAAGCTGCTTTTAGTTTGTATCGACCGCCCCCCGCCTCTGTGTCTCGGGAGAAGGATTAGTTACTGACGGAGCTGGCTGACCTATAGAGCGGGGCTGACGCATGTACAGCCTGCCCCCTGATCCCACCTGCCCCCAGGGCTCCCAGGGCCCCCAGGGCTCGTGGGAATGACAGAGCCCCCGGTATGTGGGAACCGTCATTCTAAGGGTAATAATTCCTGCTGTAGATGGGATGGGGTGTGTGTCCAGCCCTCCCAGTCTGTTCCTGAGCCATAGCCTGCCACGAAGAAGCTGCAGCCCAGCTCTTGTCAGACCCCAGAGTGGGCAGGCACCCCCGGCCCCTGGCCACCTCCCTCCAACGCTCCCACAACCCCGCTGGAATCCCTGCCTCAGCCTTAACTGTTTAGTGAGATGAGCCATCAGTCTGTGCTGGAATCAGCTGCACCCAGAGATCTCTGTGCTCCCTGTGAGGAGGTGGGTTCACACCTGGGGTGGGGGGTGGAAGAGTGGAGAGTCCCTTTAGAAAGGCTCTAAGGAGGCTGGTCCTATGCCTCCTGACCCGTTGGTTTGGCCTGTCTCACCGTCATTTCACTCACAGGCACTGAATGTTTCTCTCTTCCCCTTGGCTGCCAGGAAACTCAGCAAACAGGTCTTCAGAAGGTAGGCATTCGGTGAGCCCAGCCTCAGATCTGGGTCCATTTGCTGCCCCTGCCCAGGTCTTCCTCCTGGCCTCTCTTTCCCTTCTTCTTCTCATCTTGCTCATTCATCCACTCAGTCCCTTACTGAGCACAGCCTCATAGCAGTCACTGCGCAAAGGGCTAGGACCATAACAAGGACCAAGTGAGACAGTGCTCAGGAAGGTTATCACGCAGTGACATTCAAGAGTCAGCAGGTAAAGAAGCAAGACCATCTCAGACCATTGATGGGTGCTGGGACAAGGATAAAACAAGAACATGGATGGGATAGTAACTGACCATCAGGCAGGAGCTGCTTTATAGGGGTGGGCAAGTGTGGACAGGGGAGACAGCTCTTTGAATCGGTGACACTAGCTGAGAGATCACTAATGAGAAGGAGCCAGCTGTGGCAAAGCCTCATGCCCAGAAAAGACCTCAAATATTCTAGGAGGAGCTCAAGTGGCTAGAGCCAAGAAGATTAAGGTGACAGAGGTGTCAGCAGAAACCTCGCAGGTTTTGCCTCCACCTGTGTATCTTAGGTAACCTTGTGCACACCCTTCCTGAAATCCTTCCCAGAAATGAATAAATGAATTAGCAGATTCATATACAAATTGATTCATATACAAAGACCGAAGGCGGCAGAGGATGAGATGGTTGGGTGGCATCACCGACTCAATGGAGGTGAACTTGAGCAAACTCCAAGAGATAGTGGAGGACAGAGAGGCCTGGAGTGCTGCAGTCCACGGGGCCGCCGAGAGCTGGACACAACGGAGCGACTGAACAGCAACAGCAGCAAAATACAAACGTATCTACATTTGGCACCTCTGTGCCGTTTGAGCTCCCATCAGCAGTCTACCTCACCCAACTGCACCGTGTGTGTGTGTGTGTGTGGAAAATGACTTACTCTCCATGCTTCACTGCTCGCCTTAGCAGCACAGGGTCCCAGCAATACCTTCCTCACGGTGTTGTGGATTACGAGCTCACACTAGCAGCAGGCGGAGAGCAGGGCCTGCGCTGTGGAAGGGTTCCGTACACGTCAGCGCTCTTTACCAGCGTGTGGACATTTGACATATGGGGCTGGTTAGAGAAGGCCTGAGCCTGGACACGGCTACTGACATGATTAGTTACATGAGATCTGACGGGGAATGTTTCTGTGGACATCTGGCAGAACATATATAATCTAATAAGAATCTGTAACCTCTTTAAGGCGTATGAAGTGTTTCCCCCGCTATTCTCTCATTTGATGGGAGAATGACCTCAGCTGACGGGAACCCTCCTGACTGTAAACAGCCTCAGCTCAGGTGGGTTTTCTTCCTGCTGAGGGTCCACACTCAGCCCCCATCCGGGAGGGGGCCTTGGGGGCTGGTGGTGGTCCAGAGGCTGGGCCCAGAGAGGGGAGGGGGGCTGAGCTAGGCCACAGAGACTGAGAGCACTGACTCTGGGGTCTGTTTATTACCACTGTCTCTGAGGTCTTTTTCAGGGAAGCAGAGTGGAGGATGGAAAAGTATTTTGCTCTGAGGAGCTGGAGAAGAAGAGGGGTCCCCAGGACAGAGACCTCAGCTTGTGTAACAAAGGCTGCCCAGTCTCTGGGAGTTGTCCTCCGAGAACTGAACAGGCAGCCTTGCCAGGTGTTGAGCCCATGTCTGGGAGTCTGCAAAAGGGTCTTGATGCCCCGGAGCCCTGGCCCCGATGAGGGTCTCAGGACCTTATGTTTAGGGCCAGCTGGGGCCTCCGAGGCTGTGGGCTCTGCAGACCAGAGAATCTCTTCTGGCTTGAGTCTGGCTTGCTGTGTATTGTCCAGCAAGCCCCCTCCCCAGCTGGGCCTCGGTTTCTCTGCCTGAAAAATTGGGAGGGGCAAGGCGGTCCCAGAGGCCCTCCTTTCAGCTGCTTCTTTTCTCAAATTCCTCAAAATCGTGGGGCTGTCTCACGCCCTCCAAGTCCAAGGAAGAGTTGGGGACTTTCCACATCCCCTACCATCAGCCCCTCTAACTGAGAACCCAGCTCCGGGGACCGCGTGGCCCTGGCCGTGCCTGTCAAATCCCCACCACGCACGTGCAGGACCCTGGGGCGCAGAGAATCTTCCAGAGCAAACATCTCAGGGCGCAGGGCCAAGCTGCAAACGGAGGAGGCCCCGTCCCTTTCCGTGCTCCTGGCCGCATGGGCGGCTAATTGACCACAGGACAGTATCTATGGCGCGTATACAATAAACATGACTTCAGCCGTTTGGAACTGCCTTCCTGCCGAGCTGTCCATCACCGCAGCGGCCACTGGCCAAGTGCTGGGAGAAAGTTCTTGCTGTGGGGCCACGCAAGGCTCTCTGCTAGCAGAACACGGCCTTCAAGTTCACCAGCACGGCCATCACATCTGCCCAGAACTGCTTCTTCCCTGCAGGTCACTCCGCAAAGGCTGATGCAGAGCCACAGAGAACATGGATCACTTCTTTGTGATGTGAGGAGATGGAGGAGGGAGATTTCTGCTGAGGAGGCAGGGACCAGAGAGGCCAAGTGACCTCAGGGTCTAAACCAAGATCCGCCTGTCTCCTGTGTTGTCCTGTGACTTCCAGGAGAAATGACCACAGTCTAAGGGGCTTAAAACAACAGAAATGTATCTTGATGGTTCTGGAGGTCCTAAAGCTGATCACGCTCCCTCCTAAGGCTCCAGGGGCGGAGGCTTCCTGGTCTCTTCCAGCCTCTGGTGGTTACCAGTGTTCCTTGGGTTGTGGCGGCATCACTCTGACCTCTGCCTCTGTCTCCACAGGGCCTCCCCCTCCTCTGCGTCCCATCTTCTGTTCCCTTTTAGGACACCCGTCCTTGGACTTAGGTGTCCAAGTGAAGACCAGGAGAACCTCATCTCAAGATCCCATCTCCAAATCTGCAGAGACCCTATTTCCAAGTAAGATGACATTCATTCACTGGTTTGGAGACTTAGGGCACGGACTTGGCTTGTGGAGGCCACTGTTGAATACATGTTTAACCCAGGCCTATGCCCTCGTTAGAACCCACTTCAGTTGGGAAGAAGGAGCTATAGGTTTTAGAGGAAGACTCCAGTGTGCTGACTGAGGACAAGGTAGGGGGAAGACTCATAACCTGCTGTAAGCCGCCCACCCAGACCCTGCCACCCTAAGGGTCCTTCCTCCATGCAGGGCTCCTGGCAGTTTCTAGCATCTGGCTTGGTGGGCTGTTTGAGGTAGGTGTCCAAAGGGGCTAAGGCCCAAGGAGGGGATGTGGTTTAGGGTCCATCAGAGGATCAGAGGAATGGAGCAGGGCCTGGGGGTACCTTGGCTCCACAGCTGTCTGCCTGGGAGCCCTGCAGGCTCTCTCCACCTCCACGAGGCGTGAGGATGCCACCCATGTGGCTCGGACCAGGTTGTTGCTGTCCCCAAGGATCCACTCTTCGCTCTACCTGTCATCCAGGCTGTGTGACTGGGGCTAGACCTGGAGATCTGCAGATGCCCACAGAATTCTGCTGGGTGTGGGGGTTAAGTAGACTCTGCTGGGGGGAGTAGGGAACTTTTGGTAGGGCCTTGACATTAGGGTAGGAGCCCTGGGCTCTGGGACCAGCCAGGCCTGCTGTGGTGAGAAGTTAACTGTTCTGAGCCTCTGATACCCCCAGGAGAATAAAAGGCCAAGTTCCCTCCCCAGGGCCAGCCTGGGGTCATCGGCTCCCAAGGGGCCCAAGAGCAGAGGGAGCTGGTTGTAGGGTGTCAGGAGACCCAGTCCAGAGCTGAAGGTCTGGCGGTTTTCTTCTGGGGGCTTCAGGCACAGAAAGACTTGAAATTTGGGGGACTTGGGACCGGCATCCTTCAAGTCCATGGTCATAGGCCACAAGTGGGGTCCGTCGACCTGCTTCTTCAACAAGGCCAAGTCTGAGCCTTGCTTGGAAACTGCCTGGTCTGGCAGTGTCTTAGGGGCTTGGGACCCCAGCCTGGGAGGCTGCAGAGGAAAACATGAGGTAATGGCAAGGGTGTGGGGTCCAGAGTACGAGATGGTTCTTGTCAAGGGCAGGGGGGATGGACAGCGCTGTGAGAGCCCCACCAGCCCCATGGGCCCTGCCGGGGAAGGCTCCAGGCATCCTTCCACTCGCCTTCCCCCGGTTACTCTCCTCCCCTGGCGCCGGCCAACACCGGCTGCCGTCCTGTGTGACGAGAAGACGTTCCATAAAGCGCTCTTCAAGGAAAGCTTGGGATCTTTCTTTTAAAGCCCCCTGGGTTTGAAGCAGGCTCCATCACCCAGCCGGAGAGATGCCTTAAAATCTTCTCTTTGGTGGGGGCACTGTTAACTTCTAGAGGATCCAGAGGCCCAGGGGTGGTGGGTGATCCAGGCAAGTCATCAGGAGACTCAGGCTGTTATATTGTCTGTTTGTTCTGTGGGGTTGTTTAGGGTTAAATTTTTGAGGACCTTAAAAAATTGACACATAATATATATAGGAAAGTGCATAGATCTTAAGAGTGCAGAGTACTGAATTTTATATCCAGAGACACTCAGGAAGCTGCCCTCTACCAATAGAACATTCCCCTTGTCCCAGGAACCCCTGCTTCCCAGTCAATACCCCCACAAAGCTAACAGCAATCACCGAAGCGTGGTGCTGCCTGGTTCTGAACAAGTCTAAAGGGCCTTGAACAACGTGCTCTTCTTGGTGTCAGCGTTTCTTTATGTCAACAGCAGATCCTGGAGATTAAGCTCTGTTGTTGCCTGTACTTTATCCCTTTTCCTAGCTGTGTCGTATTCCTTTGATGGCTCAGTCATTGTGTCCAACTCTTTGCGACCCCATGGACTGCAGTCCGTGAAATTCTCCAGGCCAGAATACTGGATTATTCTTTCCATTCTTTCCAGAATACTGGAGTAGCCTTTCCCTTCTCCAGGGGATCTTCCCAACCCAAGGATCGAACCCAGGTCTCCCACATTGTGGGCAGATTCTTTACCAGCTGAGCCACAAGGGAAGTCCAAGAATACTGGAGTGGGTAACCTATCCCTTCTCTGGTGAATCTTCCCAACCCAGGAGCTGAACTGGGGTCTTCCACTCTGCAGGCGGATGCCTTCCCAGCTGAGCCACCCAGGAAGCGCTTGAGGCTCTTACACGACACATCCGCCCACGCAGCATTCAGCCGGCACGCGGCCAAGACTGTCTCCGGCAATCCGTCCCAGTAACCCAGGGCTGTCTCTCCCCCTCCTCTTGATGCTGAAAGCTCAGCCTTTCTGTGCGCTGGAGCCGAATCAAACCTCAGCGACAGTTTTGTGTGAAGTAGGAAAGAATACCTTGGGTGGGAGGGAGGTCAAAGGAGGGGATGTGTGTATGCAAACATTGAGAAAGAGAACAGAGGAGCCTGGCACGATGCAGTCCATGGGGCTGCAAAGAGCCGGACATGACACCAACAAATACATGGCTGATTCACTTTATTGTACAGCAGAAGCTAACACAATGTTGTATAGCAACTATAACCCAATAAAAAATAAACGTTAATAAAAAAGAAAGAAAAGAATAGCTTTACTGCTTTGCTAGCAAATGGGGATACCATACTAAAAAAAAAAAAGAAAAGAAAACTAAGAGTCTCCACCTGGGAGTATTTGGTGAGAAGTTTTATAGCAATGGTTCAAGGGTGGGTTTGCTGATAAGATTAGAGTGTGTACAGGGCCTGCCCCAAATCTGGTCTCAGGTAATCTTGATGAGCTTCTCTGGTTCCTTTAGTCTAACTTCAGGTGCTCTTCTTTGGTATGGAGAATGGTGACATCTTCCATTTGTTGGGTTTTAATTCTATAACCGGGCTTAAACTGTTAAAGTTTCTTAAAGAGACTGTTTAAATTCTGTTGTTGTCGTTCAGTCGATAAGTTGTGTCTGATTTTTCGTGACCCCATGAACTGCAGCAGGCCAGGCTTCCCTGTCCTTCACTATCTCCCGGACTTTGCTTAGACTCATGTCTGTTGAGTTGGTGATACTATCTAACCATCTCATCCTCTGCTGCCTCCTTCTCTTTTTGCCCTCAATCTTTCCCAGCATCAGGGTCTTTTCCAATGAGTCAGCTCTTCCAGTCAGGTGGCCAAAGTATCGGAGCTTCAACTTTAGCATCAGTCCTTCCAATGAGTATTCAGGGTTGATTTCCTTTAGGATTGGCTAGAGGGGCTTAAAGAATGTGTGTCCTTGAGGTGACACCAAGACCCTGCCCCAAGGCTGCACCTGTTGTTTCTTGGCTGCTCCTTCCCTCCCTTCCCGGATTAACAACAGTTCAAATGTGCCCTTTTGAACTCAGAGGAAGTCATTCAGGCTGAACAGAAAGGCTTCCTGTCCCCAGGACCCCCTACATAGTCCTGCTTGGTTTCACCTCTGCAGCTTTGCCCACCTGCCTGAGCCTTCCAGGGAAGGCAAGTGCTCACAAAGACAATGTCAGGGATGGAGGGAAATCAAATCCACTGGGTGACTCCTCACCCAGGCTGAAGGTCCCTCAGCCCGCAGGTGCAGTTCGGGGCTTGAGAGCTATAGAGAGGGGCCAGGTGTGAATGCATGGAATGTCCCTGGAGCCCCCTCAGGGGCAGCCCATCCTTCCCTCTACCACAGCCCTAGGACAGCCTCCCAAGAGGTCTCTGAGAAGCAGGCCTTATCCCATTCCTTTCGAGGTTTCTGGACCACACCTGTTGCTGGAGAAGGAGGGATGTCTGTGTGTTCAGGACCCGGTTCTGTTAGCTAGAACTCAAGATCACAGCATTTCATCTAGGAGCTGGGAGCCAAGGGTAAGTGCTTGACTTCCTGAGTCTCAGTTTCTCAATCTGGAAAAATAGGTATCATTACCATTACGATTAAACTGCATGCTATTTTAAAGTGCTCAACCCGGGGTCTGACACAAATGTAAGCTTCCTGTGTGGTCCTTTCTGCCTTTCACTCAAAGAATTGTAATTTTTCTTCCCAAGAAACTTCCCCTAGATATTTTGTCCCTCACCTCTTCTTCCTTAACTTTTCAGAAAGTTTAAATAATTGACCCAGTTATCCCACAGCAAATAAAAATGATTTTGACTTCAAATTCAACTTTTTCTACAACTCTTCCCTTGGGAAACTAAGGTGTGGGCTTCTTCTCCTATGTGACCCACCAGAGGAGGGGACCCTGGAGGGGCTAGGTCTGCTCCAACTCTCTGGGGGTCCCGGGAAGCAGAAAGGCTAGGGGTCACCTCCATCCTGGCCCTCGGAGCTCCCACCCTTCCATGATCACCCTTCCGTGATCAGCCGCAACAAAGCCTCCCACCACCCCTCCCAAGGCCGTGACCTTGGACCATAGTGCTGATTAATCACTTACTGGAAGCGGTCTCCTCCCTGGGGTGGTGGGTGGGACTAGGGGTGTATGTACATGTGTGTGGATAAATATGTGTCAACAGAAGGAATACTCATGAACTCGAGGGGGGGATGGTGGTTTTGGAAGACAGATCTGGATTTCTGAGGGGAAAGACACTAACAAGATCTCGGTGGCCAGCCAAGTTCCCTCACCGGCCTCTCCAGCAAGGGTCTGAACAAGGAGGCCCTACGATCAAGGGCATCTGGGGCTCTCAAGAAACCTGGATACCCCGGGGCCAAGTATTTGGTTTCTGCTGATGAGCATTTTAATGAGGGCAATCAGCAGGGCCAGATGGCCCTGGAGTGAATGATTGATTCCCCAAAATTAGCCTTAACTGGTACTTGGGCAGGAGAGGTTTAAAAACAGAAACAATCTTCAAAGAAGCATGCCTGGCACTCTCGTGGCAGGGCCTGGGTACCCGTTCCCCAGGGAAACTCACCCCTGTCCTCTGCAGGGGGGTCAGATAAGAGCTCTCGCACCCCGCCTGGCAGAGGCCAGCACGGGCTCCTGGGTGGACCAAGGAGCCTGGGGGGCAGTGCCTTTCCCAACTGTGCCTCGCCCCCCACCATGGACACTCTCCTGTTAGTGCACGTTCACATGCACAGAGCAGAGTGAGGCCAAACACACAGAACATGAGTTTGGAGTAGAGAAAGGTTTATTACATGGCCACGCAAGGAGACCCGTGGCTCCTGCCCGAAAAACCCACAGAGTGTGTGTGCGCATGCGTGCTCCGTGGGGTGACTTTTCTAGACCCCATGAGCTGAAGCCAGTCAGCGTCTTCTGTGCATGGAATGTTTTCAGGCAAGGTTACTGCAGTGGGTTGCCATTTTCTACTTGAGAGGATCTTCTCGACCCAGGGATCCAACCTGGGTGTCCTGCACTTCTAGAAGCCAGGCGAGGGAGGAGGGGCTTGTGAGAGGTATGGTGAGCTCCTTTCCAGTTCTCGGATGGACTGATGGTGAGGGAACAGAGGGTGTCACAGGGGTTAGCATTATCAGTCGCTAGGCTCCAGGACGTCTGGGGCTTCAAGCTCTTGATCATCGAGTAGTTAACAACTTCCTTTTGGGGTGGGGAGGGGCTGGTGTTCACATCTGTAAAACAACTCAGGAAATATGCTTCAGGTAGGGTTATCTGGGTGCTCCAGAGAGGAGCTAAGGAAGAGGTCCGAGGGGAAGGGCTTGCCCTGGAAAGGCCCCATTAGGTCCTGCTCAGTTCTGTTTCCAGCCTGGATGGTGGGCAGTCTCAAGCTCAGCCAGAACATCTCCACGGGAGTTTCTGTCCCAGACCTGGGGCCACAGAGCAAGCATAGTGTCAGCTCTCAGACCCTTCCCTGCAGCATCTCCTTAGGCTAGAAGTTCCCCCCACTGCTGCCATCTTAGCTGGCCATGACCTTCCAGGTCCCTGAGCTGCTGTCCACGTGGGGGAAGCCCTCCTCCAGGGCCTCCCACCCTGAGCAAGCGACACCGATCATGGAACAGATCGTCTTGAACTCTTGAGGCTGTTAGAGAGAAAATTTTGCATAGGACTAGTTAAAAATGACAAGGAGGGGCTTTCAGTCAAGACAGTTGTAACAGGGGTGAGGGAATTAGACTGAGGGCAGCAAAAGACAGCTGGGGACCTGTAGCCAGTGGGCAGAGTGAGCGGGTCAGTGGATGGAAGACTCCCAGGAGGAAGCTGGTCAGGTATGAAGGTGGGCAGGGGGAGGGTGGGATTCTCACTAAACGGAGGTAACAGACTCTTGGCCAAAACTGGACTCGGTGGGCCCAGGGCAGACTGCAGACCAAGGTCGAGTCTTAGATGGGAAAAGCGCTCGGGGTGTTGTAGGCACGCGTTCTGGGAAACAAACTCACTCAGGACCGTGCAGATAGTGGAGTACAGTTTATTATACCGGTGGGCCCAAGGCGGGATCTCCTCTTAGCCAAGGACCCCAACCAGTTTTTCGTGAAAACCTTATATACCCTAAGTGTACGTGCACAAGCCTGCCTCCCCAAATTCCCTGAAACTAGTCTGAACAAAGGAAAAAGAAAGATACAGTCAAAGTTAACCCATGATTCGTATGCCTTAAGCCTAGGTAGTTAACAGTGGACAGTTATCAACAGGCCTGTGTTCATACCCCAATAAGCGTAATAGAATGCATGGTTCCATTCAGTTACACAGATGATTAGGGTATTCCTTTAGGCGAGGGAGAGCCCTGGGGCTCTTCCTTCCAGGGCCCTGGTTCTCCAGTTGGTATGTTGTTTCCATAGACACTGGGCATAGAGCTCAAAGTCCACAGTCCGGCCCAAGATGGAGTCCTGCTTTCAAGATGGAGCCTGTTCGGTTTGCTCCTTCAAGGGGAGCCTGGCTGAAGTCTGTCGAGGAGGGCTCCTGGTCAGTGGCAGAAGGGGGTCCCTCCCTCTGGTCCTGTCACCCTCACTCTGCACAGGGCTCCCGGATTGACTACATCCGGGACACATCCCTTTACAATGAGGCAGACTGCTGGGTCTCTGTCTTCCTCCAGGCTGATCGTCTTGTTTTGACCCCTCTGGCTAGTTTGTCTCAGGACCCTCCCCTGGTTGAAAACGTGCTCCTCAATCAAGATGGATTTCTTCACGGAGGTTATACGGGAGGGAGGGTGACAGTGAGAAATGGAATACTTCCTTCCCGGTCAGTAAACAAGTCTGTCACAAGGGCCCTAGGGGTTAAGCAAAACAAAGCAAAGCAAGCCTGCCTGCCACTGTAGGAGACAGAAGAGATGCGGGTTCAACCCCTGGGTCAGGAAGATCCGCCTGGAAGAGGAAATGGCAACCCCCTCCAATATCCTTGCCTGGAGAACTCCATGGACACAGGAGCCTGGCGAGCGACGGCCCATGGGGTCGCAAAGAGTCGGAGATGAGCAAAGAGCTCAGCACACACGGTCACCAGCAACTGTGGCCACCGCGGATGGTGAGCTGGTGGGCCTGAGGGAACTCGGGGAGGAAAGAGACCTGCTGTCTAGCCGCCATCAGACTGCAGCCCCTCCCTGCAGTGGTGAGCCAGGAGGATGCTCAGAAGGTGAAGAACACAGGGAACTGACCCCAGGATGGCTGAGGTGCCTATCAAAGGGATGATTTCAGTGAGCCCAGACTCTCGCATCTTCCTGTACAAAGAAAAGCACCAAAGTTCTTAACTTTGGGTTATCTGGTTTCCTTTTAATTAGCGATAATCTTTTGATGTTCCGACTACTTGCCCCTTGTTGCAAAACGTCTATACAACCTGACCCTTCCCCTCGCCTCCGTGGAGCTCTCACTTGAGTGCTGTCTCACACCAGCTTGAAGTCCTAAAAATCCCCACTGCGTAAAATACAACTCTCAACTTTTAGGCTGTGAATTAGTTTTTAAGTACACAATAGCAAGACTTATTATGGTCTGGCATCCCCTGCCTCTTTGACCCCCGTGGAGGCTTTTGCGCAGGTCCCGAGTCTCCCTGGCCCCCAGTGATGGGAAATGTTTGACCTCTTGATCCCCCAGCAAGGTTTTACCCCTCTGTTCCTGCCATAAAGTATCCAGTGTCTAGCTTTCCACCCTATTCCTGTTGTTGTTTCTTATATCGAAGGGCAGATCTTGAAACGTAGACAGCAGTCTGGTCATAAATATATAGCCGGAACCCATCTGTCTCTTGCCTCCGGAAATGTAAATAGGGGGCTGGGAGCGTCCAGCCTGGAGCCCACCTCGCACCGACCTCGTCCCAGCACTGCTGACCCAGCCTGGAGACGTCCAGGGGCTAGTTTGACACTGGGGAGGGGGCAGGGGATGCAGACACGGCGCAGTCACGCGTCCCCACGGACACCCTTTCTGGGGCCCCACACCCTCTCCACCTCATGCCTCCATCCTGCGGGTGGGTGCCTCTGGCTCCGTCCTCCTGGTGGACCCTCCAATTCGGTCCTCATTTCCCACCTGTCCCCCATTTCCAGCGCCCCCCCAGCTTCTCCACAAAGACAGGAGCTTGTTCTCCAAAGCGTTCTGAGTTGGGAGGGATGTGGTGAGTTCCAGGATGGGGTTTCTGAGATGGGGTGGCACCATCTCCACCTCCACGTTCCCCATCTGCCAGCTGCGCCCAGAGGCCCCCGATGCTCCCAGGGGAGGGCAGAGGCGCAGGAGCCAAGGGACCTGGGTGCCTGAGTCATCCATGGAGGAAGGTCGTCCGCCAAGAAGGAGGAGCACTGGCATTGAACTAGCAGAAGCCAGGATAGATCGGTGTGGGAGTCAAGCCACAGTGAAATCTGGAGGTTTTGTGTGCCCTCATCTATTATAACTTCACTAAGGGGGCAGCGAGTACACAAACCCTCTCTAACTGTCCCTGAATACGGTATATTTTCTAAATCCCAAGCTGGAGTTTATTCCCACCCCTTCTGATTCTCCCCGGCATGTAGCAGATCGCCTAGGGGTACAGGTGACCTTCTAGACCCACGGGTCTCCCTGCTTGCACTGGAGGGTCCCGCAGACTGGAGGCGACATCCTGGGTGCAGACTGCCCCACGTAGCTGTTTATAAAAGAGGCGGCTCACGACAGCGTACCCATCACTGTCTTTGCGCTGCTTCTCCTGTCCACCCCGGAGCTGGCAGACTCCCCTTCCCCTCGTCTCCTTCTTCACGTGCCTTTGATGGGGAGAAATCTCCCTGACAGCTTTTTGCACAGATTTTTCCAAGACAAGCAGCCTCATTAGCTCCTCTCCTCTACTCATCTGGAAATGCTGTGTCTCTTGGCATCTCTGCCTCCCCTGTCTTCCATCCACCAGATGTCCAACTCACAGCGCTCTGCAGAGATTTGGCTCTGGAGGAGGATGCAACCCCCTTCAGAAGGTTCTGGAAGTTAGAAGCCAGCCCCTCCTTGGGGCTGTGCGGTATGGGTTGCAGGGGACAGAGGGAGAAATGAGGTTCAGAGTTTACAACATCCTGGGCACCCCGAAGCAGCCGGCAGGGCAAGACGCCATCAGAGTCAGGCTCTTGGGTCACAGCCCCGCTGGACCACAGATTTCCAAACTGGAGGAGACCTTGGAAGCAGGAAGTATGCATGTTTGGTGCTTGCACCCCTTTGTGCTGTGGAGAGAATCATTTAGCTCTTATCGCAGAGGCCAGGAGAGGTCAAGTCACTGGGGAACTGAACGCAGAGGGAGAAGTGAGCTAGCTCAAGACACATGCCAGGTGGTCCAAGTGGATACATACAGACCCACCTCCTCTGATTCCCTTGCCTCTTCCCCTGACCACATGTTCTAGGTGGTCAAGGGGCCAGAACCCTGACGTCCATCTTTAAGAAGGGGAGACCCAGACCCCGGCAGGCCCTGGCCACACCCAACTTTCTGGGCTTTGTCCCGGGTGCTCTGTGACCCTCGCGCCCTCAGGAACCTCTCTCCTTCCAAGGAGTCTCCCCCTTGCCGAGGCTGGTCTAACTTGGTCTCTGTTCCAGGCATTCAGATTCGCCCAGTTGCGACCCTAGCTTTCTCCCCCCAGGACTGCTGTAGTACCCACCAGGAGAGCAGCTTTCTTTGCCCTTCATGGCAGCTATACGTGCAGAAAGGATCGGCTCTTTCAGGGCCAAGACCAGATTCGTTTGGAGAATCTGGAGCAAAGCCAAGGTCAGAAGATCTTGCACCGCTGCAGTTTCCATTCACCTTGTGTTTCTCAGGATACATAAAAACAGCAACAGTTATATGCCTGTGGAGAGGCAAGAAAAGGATGGCAAGAGCTGACTTCTCAAAGCTTCTTAGGAAGACAGCATGACGCCAGCATGTCTTCAGTGGAGCCTCGATGCAGAGACAAACATCGTTGTGAGTCCATGGGGACTCTTCACCACATTCTCAGGAAGACACTCAACTTGGTTCCAAAGAACAAAGTTTAACTCGTTTGTAGGCAAGAACTTGAGGAAAATTTGACATTTGATAAGAAACTAATTTTGGTGTGCCTTTTTAATACTTTAAAATGCTAAAGTAATAAACAACATCTATAAATGTCAAAAGCTTTTCTATTTTGATTATGTTGCCTTGATTTTTATCAACTTTTTTTTATTAAAAAATTCACTGTAAATGAAATAAAGAAGGGGAGAAACGGCACAAGGAGATAAATTTTTCAGTTTATCGAGATGTAAGAGACAGCCTCTCATTTTTTTTTTCCAGCACTGGGGATTGTTATTATTTTGCTTCTCACTGTGGTTATCATGATGTTTTTATCTTTGTCTTCGAGTCTAGGAAAGCTGTGATGCTAGGGGACCTGGGATTAAGTTGCAGCGTCCAGGTAGCTCTAAGCTGGCTAGTGGGGCAGGAAGACACCGGGGTGGGCCAGAAAGGAGACGTGTTTGGATTCTCTGGCCCTTCCGACAGCTGCCTCCTCTAGGCAGGCTCCTAGAGAACCATGCCCCTCCGTTGGCTGGTTCTGAAGCTCCCCTCTAGGCCCTTATATAATCCTCCCCAACCCTGGGTTCCTCTATACCTCTCTCCGCTCTGAGTTTCCATGCTGGACTCTCCACTCTGGTTTCCGTGTTGGACTCTCCCATGGTAGACTAGGTGTTCTTCCAGATGTGTGGATCTGACTCAGTCCAGGTTTCTTGTGCTCCACATGGAGGAAGTGCTTGTGGATGCTTGAAGAAGAGGTGGATGGTGGATGGAAAAATGGATAAATGGATGGACAGAGAGATGGTTGGATGAGTGGGAGGTGGATGGATGGATGAATGGATAGATAAATGGAAGGAGATGTGAATGAGTGGAGAAATGGATGGATGGGTAGTTGAAGGGAGGGATGAATAGATGGAGCAATGGAGGGAGGGAGAGGTAGATAGATGGATGGAAGGTGAATGGAACAAATGAATAAATGGATAAACAGAGTTGGTTGAGTGATGATAGAGGTGGGTGGACAGGGGAAGGGGGGAGGGGGGAGGAAAGAGAAGCAGGGGAGGGAACGTCAGTTTCAGCTTTGCCTGCTAGTTGGCAGTTTTAGAACCACAGCCTTTTAAGGCTTTAGACCAGTTCTGATTTTTTTTTTCGGCCCTCCTATATCATGAGCAAAATGAAAGGGATGGGAAAGAAAGAACTTCAGATCATCTCCATGTGCTACGGGGAATAAGCCTCCTATAGAAGGACAACCGTAATAATCATTTTCATGTTTCTTCCCAATATGCGGAAAATGTCCACAACCCCATCTAACCCTTATGACCACAGAGAGATGAGGATCATTCCCACTTTACAGACACTGACACTCAGAGAGAAAGGGACTTGCCCAAGGTCAAGTGACAGACAGCCAGAATTTGACCCTCCAGGGTCCAGCCTTCAGGTCCTTTTCCCCCAACAAGTCTGGTCCCTGCCCAACAGAGCAGCAGCTTGCCGGGTGCCCAGGGTGGGAGAGGGCACGTTAGCTCCACTTCAGTTTCTGCCACTTCCTGGGGAAGAAGGTGAAGCCAGAGGAGGCCGAGCAGTAGCAGGGGTCTTGCCTGGGAGTGTGAGCCCCAAGGCGTGATGGGGTCGTGCATTCACCCCCGAGTCTGAGCAGGTGGGACCTCGGGCACATGCCCGGTCAGGGCTCCGGGCTCCTCTGGTCAGCCCCTGAGAATCAGCTGGGTCTGAGGTTTGCACACAAAGTAGCAGCACCTTCCAAGTGGAGCCCAAGTTACCGGCATCAGAACCCGTGACTCCCCTGAGAAACCTGCTGCTTGGGGCTCCCAAGCCTGGCTGCTCATGGTGGGCAAGCAGAGGTTCCATGGCAGAGGCGGCCTCAGGGCTGACATGTGTGCCCGGTGAAGCTCTTCTGCTCACCGTCCCCATTCTCAGTGGCTATGCTCCTTCCTGAGACTGGGAAATCCCTGGAGCCTTCGGAGTTCCCATCTGCCAGAGTCCTCGGTGCCCTTGAACTCCAAAAACCTTGTGATCAGAGGAACCCACTCCAAAAATCCCTTCAACAGATCTGGAGCTGACCAGCTGCCCCACAGCAAACCAACTTGTGGCCTCCCACGTGGCTCCTGAGTAGCCCACGTTTCCAGGACTGCCAGAGGGGCAGGGACCAGAAGGGAAGGCATGGTCCCAGTCCAGGTTCACACCTCCGTCAGGGATACTGGCCTTCTCCCGCCCCCCTGTCCCCTCCTGGTGCAGCAGTCACCTCATCCGTGGAAGCAGCTTCCGTTTTCCCGGTTTGCACCAAAGGACCCGAATCCCCGGGACTTAGTGGCTCAGGTCCTGCTTGCAGCTGGTTCGATGAAGTCCTTAGTTGGTGCAGAGCTCCTGGTTGTCTGCAAGCTGAGACCAGCCTGTGATTTCCCTCAGAGGTGCTTCAGAGATCTGTAGCCTGGGGGATCCCTTTCTGCCCACTCCCCGACCCTCTTTCCACAGCCATCTGGCCCCAAACCCCCCAGGGGGTCCCTGAGGAGATGGGACAGAGCAGCCGGGACCTCATCTTCCTCCAGAGAGCTGGACTGATACGTCAGTTGGACCCTCGAGGCTGACTCTGGAGTGGGGTTGGGAGGGGAAGTGTCATTGAATGGGGACCCTGGGTGTGGGGTGAGAAATAACTAGTAATAACCAGACATAACTGGAGATGCCCACTGGGACCAGGGTTCCGCCCTTGCCCTCAAGAATGGGTCACCACGGGCCATCGAAAAGGGCCCTCATCCCAGAGCGGCAGGACCACAGAGCACATGAGGGGGTCCTCCATGGCAGGACCGTGGAGTGGGTGGGGGCAGGGCCAGAGGATGTGGGGACAGACCCTGGAGGTGGTCAGCAGAGGGCAGAACAATGACGCCAGGGGAGGCGGAGTGCGTGTGCTCAGTCACTTCAGTCCTGCCCGACTCGGTCACCCTGCTGACTACCCACCAGGCTCCTCTGTCTATGAAACTCTCCAGGCACGAATGCCGGAGAGGGTTGCCATGCCTTCCTCCAGGGGAGCTTCCTAACCCAGGGATTGAACCTGAGTCTCTTATGTCTCCTACATCAACAGGTGGGTTCTTTGCCACCTGGGACCCCAAGGCAAATTCAGTTTAGTTCAGTTCAGTCGCTCAGCAGTGTCTGACTCTTTGTGACCCCATGGACTGCAGCACACCAGACCTCCCTGTCCATCACCAACACCCAGAGCTTGCTCAAACTCATGTCCATCGAGTCAGTGACGCTGTCCAACCATCTCATCCTCTGTCGTCCCCTTCTCCTCCCACCTTCAGTCTTTCCCAGCATCAGGGTCTTTTCCAATGAGTGAGTTCTTCACATCAGGTGGCCAAAGTATTGGAGTTTCAGCTTCAGCATCAGTACTTCCAATGAATATTCAGGACTGATTTCCTTTAGGATGGACTGGTTGGATCTCCTTGAAGTCCAAGGGACTCTCAAGAGTCTTCTCCAACACCACAGTTCAAAAGCATCAATTCTTCAGCACTCAGCTTTCTTTATGGTCCAACTCCCACATCCATACATGACTACTAGAAAAACTATAGCCTTGACTAGACGGACCTTTGTTGGCAAAGTAATGTCTCTGCTTTTCACTGATTCCTGTTCTGGTCCCTTCCTGCCTCCCTTCTCTGAATATCAGGCTCTGCTGCAGGACCAAGAGCTCAAAGATGACCACCCGGGGGTGCCTGGGGCCAGTGGGGGGCGTCATGACAGATGTCTCAGTGGCGAGTGGCCCAGGGGACAGGGTTGGGGTTGCAGCTGTGCCTGATGCCGAGGGGTGTCTGGGGAGGTGCCACCTGAGCCAGCTCCCAGGAAGAGGGAAGTGAGAAGAGGGAAGGTGTGCCAGGTGGAGGGCGCAGCCCAGGAAAGGGCATGGAGGGGGGACCTCTGCCGGCCGCTGCCCACCGCACTGGCTGCCACCCCCTCCTCTGAGTGTCTTTGAGAGGGTTTTCTGAGACTGATGCCTGCCAAGGCGGGTGGGGCAGAAGGGGGAGGAGAGGAGGGTCAAGCCCAGTGTTCTGAGCTGGGCAGGGAGGCGGGCCAGAACATCCTGCACCGGGCGTCTATTTTTAAACCCAAGCAGGGCCTCTTTCTTGGCGTCTCCAGGACCCAGTGTTCACTCCTTTGTGAGCAGCCTCGGAGGCCCCGAGCCCCTCGGCCCCCTCAGCCCCTTGACTGCTGCTATTTAAAAGATTCTTGGTCCCCACCAGAGAAAGGGGGTGATGAGGGGCCTTGGAAATGAAAAGGGTCAGCCCTCATGGGCCTGCCCTTGCAGGGGGTCAACAAAACCCTCCTTGTGGCCCTGCCAATTGCAGGCACCAAGGGGGGCACTGGGCCAGATGGGAGCCGTGAGCGCCCCCCTCTTCGGGGTGACCTGAGGTCTCTGCTGCCCACCCATAGGGCCCTAGGCCACTGGGGTCCGCTCAGGAAAGTGGTCCCAGGCTGAAGTCCCCGAAGGCCCCACTTCCCAGAGAAGGGGCCTCTCACGAGCACCCTGACCCCTCCAAGCTCCGCAATGCTCCCCAACCCTCAGGGTCCTCCCCAACACAGCTGGTCTGACCCTGTGCTAATTCCAAAACATACAGGGTGGGGAGCGGTCATTTCTCACCTCCGAGCCCTTGATCAAGCTGTCCCCTCACCTGAGGACATCTTCAGGTGTGGAGTAAGCAGAGTGGAGACATCAGAACTTGGCATGGCCTGAGATTCTTCAAGGTCAGCCTAGGGACCCTATTCCACCTCCCAAACTTGAGGTAGGTAATGCTGGCCCCATCTCAGACCGGCTGCATGACCCCAGCAACTCCCTTCCTATCTTTGAAACTCATTTTCTCCATCTGTAAAATGGGCCCCCACATCCACCTTCGTTCCCTGGCGGCTCAGATGGTAAAAAAATCTATCTGCAAATGCCAGAGACCCTGTGTTTGATCCCTGGGT
This sequence comes from Antilocapra americana, assembly GCA_007570785.1. Classification (NCBI taxonomy): domain Eukaryota; kingdom Metazoa; phylum Chordata; class Mammalia; order Artiodactyla; family Antilocapridae; genus Antilocapra; species Antilocapra americana. The sequence goes on along the minus strand of ML661902.1, from coordinate 25,737,116 downwards.
CAGGAAGATCCCCTGGAGAAGAGAATGGCACCCCACTCCAGTATTCTTGCCTCGGAAATCCCATGGACAGAGGAGTCTAGTGGGCAACAGTCCATGGGGTCGCAGAGAAGAACAGGACTAAGCAACCAGCACTCACTTTGCTTTCATCCACCTTCCTCCTAGTTTGTGAGGATGAGTGAAATGCAGCACTTGGCTGCTGGGTGTAAGCAGGCGCCTGGCGTGTGGTCTTCCCTTGCCCCCTTTCTGGGACCTTCGTATCATTCATGAGGGTCTCGACCACGTGGGAGGCCAGCATGGGGCAGGGCCAGCCCTTCTGAGCTCAGACCTCAGCCCCAGGAACACAAGCCCGTGTCTGCAGATCTCTGGTTTCCAGGGTCCCTTTCCTCCTGGAAGATGGTTGCATTTGGGGTCCCTGGTCCTCATCCCCGCTGGACAAACATGATGGTGACCCTGGTGGGACAGGCAGGCAGCCCCTGAGAGCACAGTGCTCCCCTAGGCAGACCCTTCTGGGCCCAGGAGAAGCGCTGGGCCACAGCAGCCCGCGACCTGGGGCAGGGGGTGGTGAGCGGGGCAGAGAGAGGCCACTCAAGGGGCAGCAGGTCCCCAGGTGCAAGGAAGAGCCCTGTCTTCTTTCTCAGCCCAGGGGGTGCCTGGACGGACGTGCAGCCACGAGCAGGAAATCAGCCACTCCACAAACAAGCTCAGGCAGAAGAAAACCCGGAAACCATGTGAGAATCCGGACCCAGACGACAAGAATACTCCGGAGGCTTGGCCACCTGGGCTGTGTGGTGGGACCATGCCTGACCATATCGGGCCCAGTGCTCGGTGGACGCCCTGCCCTGCCAGTGACCTTCAGGAAGCAGTCCAGCTGGGGCTCATATTCAGCACCCACGAAATCCCAATGTCAGCCCACTTTGCAGATGGGCAAACTGATGGGAGTGGGTGGGAGTGGAGTCCCCTGTGGAGCAATGAGTCCATTCCGGAGTCTGGCCACCTCACTCACCGCTGGGCAGTTCCCGGAGGTCAGACCAGTCTCTGGATTAGCTGACAGCGCTGTCCATGGACTGAGGCCAAAGGGCGGTCTTGAGGCAAGGCTCTGCCTCATCCAGGGGCTTCTTACCACTTTCTGCCAGCCATGACCATGACCTTCATCAGGTCATGGGACAGTGACTCACCCATGGGTGGGTAGGTAGACTGAGGCCAGAAGCCTCCTCAAGCTTAGTCACCTGCCCTACTGAACCGTGGGCTGGCAGCCCCTCCAGGATCTAACTCACATCAGCTGGCAAGACTCTGGCCAGAGAGGACGAACCTGTGGCCAGGCACTCCCAGGGGCTCGGTGACAACTCCTGTAAGGCCGGGGCCCTCTGCATGCAGTCTCCCCATTCTCTCAGGAGACCAGGCTGAGCCCCATCCCGGGAGCCCCTGGTCATCTGAGCAGCACTGCCTGTGTCCCCCCCCTGCCCCCGGGCTCTGTCTGGCTCTGCAGGTGAGGGGACACTGGACCAGCTCATCTCCGGATGGTCCCCACCCCTCCACCCCTGAAGGGGCTCCTCCCCCTCACGGCCTGACTCAGCACCGGGTCTCCCCACCTGGGAGGCGAGAGGCCACACAGGTCTCCGAGGGCCTGTCCAGCTCTCAGCAGCTGAACGTCCTCCACCCTCTGCTTCCCTCCTCCAAGGCTCCGAAACTTCTGCCCTGGAGAGCTTTGCAGTCAGGGCCCCAAACCCTCAGGGCGGTGCCCCGGCTTCCCTGCCGGCCAGCTCTGAAGCGCTCAGTGAATCTCTCCATCCAAAGAGTGACCTTCCCCTACTCTGGGCTCTTGAGCTCCCTGATTAGAGCTCTCACGCAGCCCTGCATCCCAAATTCCATTCTGAGGGCCTCCATAAGGCCTTGCCCCTTGAGGCTTGCACCCTCCACCCAGCCTACATTCTGCCGTCAGATGGACCAGGGGGCCACCCAGGGCTGCAGGCCTGCCTCTGGGCCTCCCTCGGCCCTCAGGAGAGGATGAGACGGGGGTGGAGTCTCGGGCTGGGAGATGAACCTTTAGGGAGCACGTCCTTTCTCTCCACAGGCCCCCACAGGCACCCTCTAGCGCTGCCCCTGTGGGTCTGAGCCCCGTTTTCCCTGCTTATGGAGGGTCCCAGGGCCCAGGGGCCTGCCAGAGACAGTGCGGACGACAGGCAAACAAGTTGGACCACAGCCAGGCCACTGGCCCTCCCCAGGAGGTCCGGCACCCCTAGGGGAGACGGGGGGCCTGGGTGACAGGGTTTCCAGTGACCACAGGCTCTTCTGGGTGTGGGGCCGGCAGCCCGGCTGGTCTCAAGCTGCAGCGCTGGAGGCGGGAGGTGGGTGGTGATGCCAGAACTGGTGACCTCCAGGTGCCTACAGGCAGCCTGCACAGGGTCATGGGCTGGGGGGCCGCTCCTCTGGGCTGGGCTGACTCTGCCAAGTGGGCAGAGCTGAGCAGGCTGCAGAGTTGGGGGGGGCCCAGGTGGGTGGGGCATGGAGGGGGTGAGGACGCCCAGGTGTGGGTGAACCTGGGTGTCAGGGGACTACCGTGCCCAGCTCGGAAAGCGGCCGCATGTCCAAAGTCCTGGGCAATGGGCTGCCTAGGCCTTGAGAGCAGTGAAGGTACCGCTGTGTTCCTCCCTGGCCCGGGCTTGGCTTTTCCAGGGGCTCTCAGAGCTCACAAGCCCTGCTTCCCCTCTCTCGCATTCCACATCCTTCTGTCCAGACGAAGTGGCCCCGAATGACCTCCCATAGGTCCCCCTGGCAGCTGGAAGAGTCACCGGGCCGAAGGACAGAGCCATCCGGGGGTGGTGGGCCAGAAGCCCAGGGCACTGCGGGTGGGCGGCGGCGGCTGTGGCTTCAGGGCGGCCGCGAGGGGCCCCAGCTGAGGTCATTCGCAGCCCCTGGCCGGGCCCGAGGTCCCCGCCACCCACCACGCAACCTGTCCGGATCACAGGGGAGACACTCCGCTTGCTCCTAGCCCAAGGCCATCTGGCTGCCTCGAACCCCTCACCCAGCTGGGACTTGGTATTCCTCAGGCCCCAGCCAGCTTTCGGCCCTGCTCAGGGCCCTCTCACACCCTGCTCCCCTCTGGAGCCGCCCTGATCTCCCCCGGGGATCCTGAAAGCCCCACTAAGTGGAAAGGGCCCAGGGCTCAGAGTCAGAGAAAAGCAGGGTGCAGGCCGCAGCTGTCTCCTCCGTTCAGGGCCTTGTCTGGCCTGTGTCCATCTTTCCATCCATGAGATGGGCTGCGTTGATTGCACTGCTGTTGGCAGGCGACGGAGGGAGTGCAGGGAGCATCTGCCCGCCTCTTGGGAGGCACACGCCTGCGATCGGCCTTTCCTCAGAGCTATCTGTCTCTACTTGTCTCTGGGTCCTCGGTGGCCAATGGGAGCCAGTGCTCAGATGCCCTTAGAAAAACATTCACACTCACTCCCTAACATCTATAAACCCATTTACATCTCAGGAGAAATTGAATCCTCATGTTTCTGATTCACTTACAGCTAACTAGTGACTGAATGGTTGTTTATCAAGGGGCAGCTTGGTTCAATCCTTCTGAGGTCTAGAAAGCTCCAAGGCGGAGTCTCTTCTCCCTGCAGGGATGCCCCCAGGTCAAGGGAAAACTCCCCTTGCCCCAGGGTGGTGATGGTGAGGTGCAGAGACGCTGCATGAATGCAGCAGACCCCCAAGGGGTCAGATTCCTGGTGCACTCGGAGCCTCCTGTCCCAGGTCAGGGCCACCGTCCCTCACAGCAGCCGTTCTCCATCCCTGGAGGGGGCTGGCAGGTGTGGTCCCCTCACAGATAAAAGAGGATGGCATCTGAGGGGGGCACCCTCTGGGCAAAAGCTGGGACAGGAGGCGGCCCCGGGGTGTGCTGGCTTGCATCCCTTCAACCAGTGGCTCCAGCTGCCACAACACTGGGGCTTGAGCAGCAGACAAGGATTGTTTCACAGTTCTGGAGGCCGAGAGTTCAAGACTGAGGAAGGTATCGGCAGGGGTATTTCCTTCTGAGGCTGGGGCGTGTGTGTTCCTGGCCTCTCCCCCAGCCGTCTGCTGGTTTGCTGGCAATCTCTGATGTTTGTTGGGTTAGAGCAGGAGTCCGCAGCCTCCAGGCTGTGACCGGTACCTCTTGTCCAATCAGCAGCTGCGTTAGATTAGAAATAAAGTGTGAGACAGCGCTTCCCAGGTGGGCTCAGTGGTAAAGAATCTGCTGGCCAATGCAGGGGACATGGGCTCGATCCCTGGGTCGGGAAGATCCCCTGGAGAAGGACGTGGCAACCCACTCCAGTATTCTGGCCTGGGAAATCCCACAGACAGAGAAGCCTGGCGGGCTACCGTCCGTGGGGTCACAAAGTCGGACATGACTTAGCAGCTCAACAACAGTACACAATAAATGCAATACACTTGAATCATCCCAAACCATGCCTCCCACCCCGGTCCATGGAAAAATTGTCTTCTGTGAGATCAGTTCCCGGTGCCACAAAGATTGGGACCACTGATTTAGAGATGCCTCTTCTTTATCTCTGTCTTTATCTTTGGGCAGGGTTCTCCCTCTGCCTATCTCCTGTGTCTGAATCCCCTCTTCTTATAAGGATGTCAGACCTGTTCGAGCAGGGCCTACCCTCCTTACCTGAACTTGATGGTGGAGGTTTAGTCGCTAAGTCGTGTCTGACTCTGCAGCCCCATGGACGGTAGCCCGCCAGGCTCCTCTGTCCGTGGGACTCCCCAGGCCAGAATACTGTAGTGGGTTGCCATTTCCTTCTCCAGGGGACCTTCCTGACCCAGGGATCAAACCTGGGTCCCCTGCGTTGCAGATGGTCTCCTGTGTTTCAGGTGGATTCTTCACTGACTGAGCCACCAGGAGCTTGATGACCTCAGTAAAAACGCTGTCTCCGAATGAAGTCTCATTCTGAGTTACTAGAGGCTTAGGATTCCCAAGTATCCTTTTTGAAAGTGTGAAAGTGTCAGTTGATCGATGGTGTCTGACTCTGCAACCCCATGGACTGTAACCTGCCCAGACTCCTCTGTCCATGGGATTCTCCAGGCAAGAATCCTGGAGTGGGCAGTCATTCCATTCTCCAAGGTATCTTTCCCACCTAGGGATCGAACCCAGGTCTCCCACATTACAGGCAGACTTTTTACCATCTGAGCTACCAGGGAAGCCTTTGCGGCAGGGGCGGGCATGGGAGGCACACTCAACCAATTAAGCTCCCCAATAGATGGGATGACCCAGAGCCTGGGTCTGGGTCTGGGTCTGGGATGGCGCAGCCCAGGTGGGTGCCCAGGTCAGACCAGTGCCCACAGGTGTCTGAAGAGTTGGGTGCAGTGAGCTCCCGGTGGCTGCGACAGAAGGGGTAGAAGGCAGAACGAATGAGCCAGAAATGGCCCTGAAATAAAGGTTCTTCAGAGGAGCCGGGTGGGGGCCTCTGAACACGGTGAGAACCCAGGCAGGGTCAGCATGCTGTGTGGTCAGCCCAGGTTGTGGGTCAGAAGCCCAGGATGGAACCCCAGCTCCACACTTGTCCCCTGAAATCTCAGGTTTCTTAATAGCTGGAGCCTCAGTTTGCCAATCAGAGAAGTGGAGTGGTAACCACTGCTTATGGTGCAGACCAACTACCTGGGGCTCCAGGAAAAAACCTGGGCAGAAGGGCATGTCTGGGGCTTTCAGCAAGGCCTTGGGCCCTGGGCAGCCCTTTAAGCTGCCTGGTCAGACACAAGACTGCCAACAGGGAAGTCACCCTACGTGTGCTGAAGACATTGCAGGAACGGGTGGAGGACAAGGGGAGATTTCGAAACCATAAAATTCTTAAGTTTCTCCTATTTTCCTACGCGTGTTCCTAATTTCCCCAAATGACCACTTAGCACTCGGCCTGTTTCAGTGGTAGAGAATTACTATCAGGTCCAACTTGCCAGGAACTATCCACCACCCCCTCCTCCCTCGTCCCAGTCACACCCTCAAAGTGCATGCCTGGACTGAGTGGAAGGAGAAATGGATTTAGGTGAGCCGAGGTGGATGAGAGCTCTCTCCTCCCAAAGCCCCTGGGGACACGGAGGGGTGAGGTCCACCCCCAGCCAGCCCCTCCAGCACCTCCAGCGCCACCAGGCCCAGGGCCATCCCAGCCCTGCTGATGGAGCAGAGTCTGGAAACGGCCTCCAGCCCAAAGGCCTTGGCCTGTTGGCCACAGAGGCCAGGGGGCTGCCAGGCCGAGCCGGCTCGGGCTGTAAACACTTCCTACCAGCAGGAGTGAAAAGAGGCTCCTGTCCCCGGAGCCGCTGTCTCCGTTTCCAAGTGGCTGTTGAGGAATCTGGCGGCAAGCTGGAGGATGCTCCCAGCCTGGCGGGACACGCCGTCCAAGCCCTGGCGCCTGGCTCCGCGGCTCCACACGCGGGCCTTGCTGCGCTCTTGGGTAAGGCCGCCTCGGTTATTTCCAGTATTTTGTAAGAAGCAATGTTTATGTGATGTTTTTACCACTGGCAATTTGCTCGTGGTTTTCGATGGGTGCCAAACAAGTCTCGGAAGGCCGTTGTTCTGGAAACGCGTGCGGGGTGCCAGGCCTGGGCCTCCCTCCTTCGACAGCTGAGACTGCGAGTGAGACTGGCTGTCCCCACAGCCTCTGGGGTGTCGTTCGAGGGCTGGAGTCAGGTGCTGCCGGGCCAGGCCCTCCCTCTGTCCTCAGCCCAGGCCTCACAAGGGGCCTTTAACCCCAGGAGCAGACCAGCTGTGCAGAGGAGTCTGGGCGTGGTGGTGGGGGAACCTTGCCCTCGGGGCTCACTGACACCTCCCAGCTGGATGAGAGTGACCCATGAGCTCCCCTGGGGCAAATTGTCACCTTTCCCCTACTAGCCTATCCCTCCTCCAATGGTCCCTCCTCCTGAAACCTCTTTTTTTTTTTTTTTTTTTTTTAATTTGGCTGTATGGGGTCTCATTTGTGTATATTTTGCTGCTGCAGGCAGGACCTTCAGTTGTGGCACGGGTGCTCTAGCTCCCTGAACAAGGCATTGGGAGCACACAGTCTTAACCACAGGACCACCAGGGATGGCCCTGGCCCCCTCTTGTTACCAGCAGCTTCAGGGAGCACTTAGGGCTTGAGTCAGGAGCCCCAGTGTTCCTCCCTTCACACCCCCAGCCCCCATGGTCCTAACCATCTTAGCATCCTATGGACCCAGCAGCTTCTCTCCATCCCCCGGACCAGGTCACCTCCACCTCTTCCTGACGGGCAGGAGCCTCTGCTGACCCTCCCCCACAGACTCCCCAGTAGCATCTAAGGTGGACTCCTGAGTGGGAAAACCAGAGCCTGTCACAGCCCACGAGGTGCCCATTGCATCTCTGGGCACCACCTGCCTCTCTAGCCCCAGCTGCCATGAGAAGATTCTTCTGTACTGAAACATCCTGGGGTCATGGACCAAGGGTTCTTGCTGATGCAGCTAACCTGGCTTCTTAGCACAGTCCCCAGAGTGGGCAGGTGAGCGCCAGGTCCCCTGAAATCCCCCTCAGCTCCTGCTATGAGTCCACCAGGCCAGGGACTGACCATGCCCACCCCATGCTGACCCATTGGCCCTGCTGATCTTCCCAAGGGCAGGACATCCCCAGCCTATACAGGGGACAGTGCTGCCTGAGACCCATAGCAAGTGTCTGTCCACCGTGGGCTGGCAGGTGAGACCCTGGGAAAAGTGACCCTCACCCCTCATGTCCCCATCTGGGACAGAGAGGCTCCAGGGAGGGGCAGGCCTGGAGGAGTCTCCCGGGCAGAGTGAGGTTTGAGTCCCCCTTTTGAGCTTCAGTCCATGCTCGTGGTAAAGAACCCGCCTGCCAATGCAGGAGACATGGAGTTCGATCCCTGGGTCGGGAAGATAACCTGGAGGGGAGCATGGCAACCCACTCCAGTATTCTTGCCTGGAGAATCCCATGGACAGAGGAACCTGACGGGGTATAGTCCATGGGATCACAAAGAGTCGGACATGACTGAGCGACTGACACACACACACTGCACCTAATGGGGTTTCCAGATGAGTCCCATGGTCTCCAGGCTCTGCACATCGTCCTCGCAAGCCTTGGGCCCAGCACCAGCCTGCAGAGGCCTGTGAGAAATGGCGCTGGACTTGGTTTCCCTGAAACCTGAGCCCTTGTCCTTGCAGACCCATCCAGGTTCCCCACCAGGCCCAGTGCCGTCATAGCTCTGCCCTTTCACAGAAGCTCCTCCTCCTGCCTGGGACCTTGTGGCTCCTCTCTGGCAGGTGGGGAAGCTCCCAAGATTGGGGCTACCTCTCCTCTGGCACCTTTCCAGGTGCCCTCTCCCTCCTCCTGGCACCCCCACACCCGCCAAGATTACCTGTTCTTTCCCGCCCCAAACTTCCTGTGCCCAGGCTGGCTTCGAGCTGGACCCAGAGGGGCAGCGGCAGGTTCCTGGTGTCGTGGGGGGGAGAGTAACCCTTTGCCAAACAAAGAGACATCATCAGTTCAGTTGCTCAGTGGTGTCTGACTCTTTTCGACCCCATGGACTGCAGCACGCCAGGCTTCCCTGTCATTCACCAACTCCCAGAGCTTGCCCAAACTCACGTCCATCAAATCAGTGATGCCATCCAACCATCTCATCCTCTGTAGTCCCCTTCTCCTCCTGCCTTCAATCTTTCCCAGCATCAGCATCTTTTCTAGTGAGTCAGCTCTTCGCATCAGGTGGCCAAAGTATTGGAGTTTCAGCTTCAGCAGCAGTCCTTCCAATGAATATTCAGGACTGATCTTCTTTAGGATGGATGGGTTGGATCTCCTTGTAGTCCAAGAGTCTTATCCAGCACCACAGTTCAGAAGCATCATCAGTGCTCAGCTTTTTTTATAGTCCAACTCTCACATCCATACATGACTACTGGAAAAACCATAGCTTTGACTAGACAGACCTTTGTTGGCAAAGTAATGTCTCTTCTTTTTTAATATGCTATCTAGGTTGGTCATAACTTTTCTTCCAAGGAGTAAGTGTCTTTTAATTTCATGGCTGCAGTCACCATCTGCAGTGATTTTGGAGAAATAAAGAAAATAAAGTCTCTCACTGTTTCCATTGTTTCCCCATCTATTTGCCATGATGTGATGGGAGTGGATGCCATGATCTTAGTTTTTTAAATGTTGAGTTTTAAGCCAACTTTTTCACTTTCATCAATAGGCTCTTTAGTTCTTCTTCACTTTCTGCCATAAGGGTGGTGTCTTCTGCATATCTGAGGTTATTGATATTTTTCCCAGCAATCTTGATTCCAGCTTGTACTTCATTCAGCCTGGCATTTTGCATGGTATACTCTGCATATAAGCTAAATAAGCAGGGTGACACAATATACAGCCTTGATGTACTCCTTTCCCAATTTGGAACCAGTCTGTTGTTCCATATCCGGTTCTAACTGTTGCTTCTTGACCTGCATACAGATTTCTCAGGAGGCAGGTAAGATGGTCTGGTATTCCCATCTCTTGAAGAATTTCCCACAGTTTGTCATGACCCACAAAGTCAAAGGCTTTGGCGTAGTCACTAAAGCAGAAGTAGATGTTTTTCTGGAACTCTCTTGCCTTTTCAATGATCCAACAGATGCTGGCAATTTGATCTCTGGTCCCTCTGCCTTTTCTAAATCCAGCTTGAACATCGGGTAGATGATTTTAAATTAAATTTGCTGTCAGGCTTTTTTAATTATTTTAAATTAATTAGTATACTTATTTTTGGCTGTGCTGGGATTTTATTGCCGCCCGCGGGCTTTCTCTAGCAGCAGTGAGTGGGGAGGACTCTCTCGCTGGGTGTGTGGGCCTCTTACTGCGGTGCCTCTGTTGCAGAGCCGGGGCTCCAGGGCACGTGGGCTTCAGCAGTCGTGGGGCACAGGTTCCTTGGCTCCTCGGCACATGGAAACTTCCAGACAGGGACTGAACCCACGTCCCCTGCATTGGCAGGCGGATTCTCAACCACTGAACCACCAGGGAAGTCCCATCAGGCAGATACTGTACATGAGAGCCTTTCCCTGAAGGCTTGAGCAAAACCCAGCTCGACTGGCAAGCTGTCACTAAGAGCGCAGGCTTGGACACATCGGACAGCTCTGGGCCTGGGTCCAGCCTCCACTAGTCGCCAGCTGGGCCAGCTTGGAAATGCCAGAGAAGCCCTCTGCCCCCATAGGGTGGGGATCATGTGAAGACAGGCTGCCATCAGCATCCCAGCTGTGCCTGTTACTGCACCTGAGGGATGCAACGAAAGAATGTACAAGCTGCCCTGACCCGGAATTGGCCCGACAGAGAGTGGGGCGGGAGCAGCTTCCAGTCCTGCCTTTTGTTCAGGAGCAAGGAGGCTTGGGGCACTCCCAGGCCCATGGACTTAAAGCCAAGTATCCTATTTTCTTGTTGCTGCTGCAATAAATTACTGTGAACTTAGCATCTTAAATAATACAAAGTTATTATCTAATAATAATAATACTTCTGAGCATTATTATAATAATTTATTATGTATATATAATTATTATAATAATACTGAGGTCAGAGGCTCAAAATGGTTCTCACTGGGTTAGAATCAAGGTGTTTGCAGGGCTGCATCCCTTCTGGAGGTTCCGGGGTAGAATTTGGGATTTTGCCTTCTCCAGCTTCTAGAGGCACCTGCGCTCCTTGGCTAACAGCCCCTTCCTCCATCTTAAATGCCAGGAGCACATCTTCCAGTCTCTCTCTCTTTGGCTTCTGCTTCCCTTGTCTCCTCTCCTCCCCCTTTTCTGTCTCTGACTCTCCTGCCTTGCTGTTGTAGGGATACTTCGCTTGCATTGGGCCCATGCCGATAATCCAGGCTCATCTCCCCACCTCAGGGTCCTTAACTCAGTCACACCCACAGAAGTGACATAGTCACAGGTGCATAAATGTGAATAAACATATTCACTGATACAGATATGGGGATTTGAACATCTTTGGGGAAATTATTTGGCCAACCAGAGCTTGGTGGTTGGGTCCCAGCTGTATTCTGATCATCACAGCCTCTGGCCCTCTACTCCACCAACCCTAGGGCTAGACTGGGAAGGGGCCGTTGGTGCCCTGTTACTCATCCGGCTTTTTCTCACTCTCTCGGTGGACTGGAGAGCTACAGCCCCAGGGCAGAACTCGGACTCTAGAGCCTAAGCACCTAAGCTCAAATCCCAGTGGGTCACTTAGCAGCTCTGGAATCTGGGCAAGTTGCTTAAACTCTCCGGCCTTAGTTTGAGCATCAGTAAAGAGGGGCTAACAGTAATAGCCACCCTCTGGAGGTCAGGTCAGGACTTAATGAGGCAGTAATTATAAAATGCTTGAAATATCAGTGCCATGTCCTTAGCTCATCCATGTTGTCCCAAATGGCAGTATTCCCTTCTTTTTGCAGTTAAGTCTCTCAGTCGTGTCTCACTCTTAGCGAACTCGTGGACTGTAGCCCTCCAGGCTCCTCTGTCCATGGGATTTCCCAGGCAAGAATACTGGAATGGGTTGCCATTAATTTCTGCAGGGGATCTTTCCCAGCCAGAGGTTAAACCCATGTCTCCTGCTTGGCAGGTAGATTCTTTACCATTGAGCCACCTGGGAAGCCAGAGATTAGCACATAGCAAACCTCAAAAATTAGGGCCTTTATATTTGATTGAACAGATAAAGACTTGTATATAAGTCAACAGCCCTCCATCTACCATTTCCATAGACTTGGTTGGTAGCTGCAGCCTGCACACCTAAATATGTTCTCAATGAACATTTGGGTTCCAAAGGTCAGTTACTAGGGATCCAGACAAAATATATTCCCCTGCTTTCAAGACAGTTTACCTTTTTTTTTTTTTTCTTACTCATTTTTTTTCTTACTCTCATGAAAGTGAGAGTGAAAGTCACTTGGTCATATCTAACTCTTTGCTACCTCATGGACTGACCCCATGGACTATACAGTCCATGGAATTCTCCAGGTCAGAATACTGGAGTGGGTAGCCTGTTCTGTTCTCCAGGAGATATTCCCAACTCAGGGGTCAAACCCAGGTCTCTCACATCACAGGTGGATTTTTTTATCAGCTGAGTCACCAGGGAAGCCCAAGAATACTCGCGTGGGTAGCCTATCCCTTCTCAAGAGGATCTTCCTGACCCAGGAATCAAACTGGGGTCTCCCGGTTTTGCAGGAGGATTCTTTACTAGCTGAGCTGCCTACTCATTATACTTCTATAGAAACACAAAAGAAAAATTGTATAATAAAAATTCAAATCTGTGTAGAATCTTTGTTAAGAACTGTGTCTTCACGTACTTGCCCTGCAGTAGAGCATAGAAAGGTATCAGGTGGAAATTTAAATGAAGCTCAGTGGTTTAAGTGATGATTGCCCCCCGGGCTTGAATCCCAACTCTAACACACCACAGCTAACTGACTTGAAGTTACACTCTGTACCTTGGATTCCTTCTCTGTAGAACAAGGTTATAGACAGTACCTACCTCACAGGTTGTTGAGGGAATATAAATGGGTTGGCTCATGTAAAGGGCTTCAAACAGTGCTGGGCACATAAGGAGGGTTAAGACAGTATTAACTGTTACTCCCTTCTTTTTAAGACTGAATGATGTTCCAAGGCACATACATACCACAGTTCCTTACCCATTTCTCCATCGAGGTTGTTTCCATATCTTGGCTATTGTGAATGAGGTTGCACTGAACGTGGGGTACAGACACATTTTCATTTAGGCTTTTTATTTTCTTGGGATAGAGAGCAACAACTGGAACTACTGGATCACAAAGTCATTCTGTTTTTAATTTTTGAGAAACACATACTGTTTCCATAGTGGTTATACGAATTTATATTCCCACCAACAGTGCACATGGGTTCCCTTTCTCCCCCCACATTCTCAGTAACACTTGTTATTTCTTGTCTTTTTATTAATAGCCATTCTGACAGGTGAAACATGTGACCTCATAGTGGTTTCAATTTGTCTTTCCCTGATGATCAGTGAGGTTGAATATCTATCTTTTCATGTACATGTTGGGCCACCTGTATGTCTTCTGTGGGAAAATATCTATTCATATCCTCTGCCCATTTTTTGATCAGGTTATTTGTTTTTTGGCTATGGGATTATACGAGTTCCTTATATACTTCGGATACTACCCCTTTATCAGACATATGATTCACAAGGGTTTTCTCCCATACAGTTGATGGCCCTTATGTTTTGTTGATGGTTTCCTTTGCTGTGCAGAGGCTTTTTAATTGACTATAGTCCTACTTATTTATTTTTGTTTTTAATGCCTGTGCTTTTGGTGTAATCTCCAAGAAGGAATTGTCAAGACTAATGTCAAGGAGCTTTCCCACTATCTTTCCTCTAGGACTTTGGGTTTCAGGTTCTACATTTAAATCTTCAGTCCATTTTGAATTAACTTTGGTGAATAGTGTAAGATATGAGTCCAGTTTCAGTCTTTTGCATGTGGATATTCCATTTTTCCAACACCATTTATTGAAGACTCTATCCTTTCCCATTTGGATGCTTTGGGTGTTCTTGTCAAAGACTAATTGACTGTATATGCATGGGTTTATGTCTGAGCTCTAAGTTCCCATGGCCAATATAGCTTATTGTATGGCAATGTCATACTGTTTTGATGACTATAGCTTTGTAATATAGCCTGAAATCAGGAGACATGATGCCTCCAGCTTTGTTTTTCTTTCTCAAGATTTTCTTGGTTATTTGAGCTTTTTTGTGGTTTCATATGAACATTAGGTAGCTGAGAAAAGAAGAGAAACAAAAAGTAAAGGAGAAAAGGAAAGATATACTCATCTGAATTCAGAGTTCCAAAGAACAGCAAGGAGAGATAAGAAAGCCTTCCTGAGTAATCAATGCAAAGAAACAGAGGAAAACAATAAAATGAGAAAGACTAGAGACCACGTCAAGAAAATTAGAGACACCAAGAAAACATTTCATGAAAAGATGGGTGCAATAAAGGACAGAAACAGTATGGATCCAACAGAAGTATAAGATAGTAAGAAGAGGAAGCAAGAATACAAAGAAGAAATATACAAAAAAAATCTTAATGACCCAGATAACCATGGATGGTCTGATCACTCACCTAGAGCCAGATATCTTGGAGTGCAAAGCCAAGCGGGCCTTAGGGAGCATCACTATGAAAAAGCTAGTGGAGGTGATGGAATTCCTGCTGAGCTATTTCAGATCCTAAAAGATGATACCGTTAAAGTGCTGCACTCAATGTGCCAGCAAATTTGGAAAACTTGGCAGTGGCCACAGGACTGGAAAAAGTCAGTTTTCATTCCAATCCCAAAGAAGCGCAATGCCAAAGAATGTTCAAACTATCGCACAATTTCACTCACTTCACATGCCAGCAAAGTAATGCTCAGAATTATCCAAGCTAGGCTTCAAAAGGACATGAACTGAGAACTTCCAGATGTTCAAAGTGGATTTAGAAAAGGCAGAGGAACCAGAAATCAAATTGTCAACATCCATTGAATCACAGAAAAAGCAATTGAGTTCCAGAAAAACATCTACTTCTATTTCATTGACTACGTAAAGCTTTTTACTGTGTGGATAGCAAAAAACTAGGAAACTTCTTAAAGGGATGCAAATACCAGACCACCTTACCTGACTCCTGAGAAACCTGTATGCAGGCTAAGAAGCAACAACTGACTGATTCAAAATTGGGAAAGGACAATGTGAAGGCTGTATATCACCACCCTGCTTATTTAGCTTATATGCAGAATGCATCATGTGACACGCTGGACTGGATGAAGCATACGTTAGAATTAAGATCGCCAGGAGAAACATCAGCAACCTCTAATGATACCACTCTAATGGCAGAAAGTGAAAAGGAACTAAAGAGCCCTTGATGAAGGTGAAAAAGGAGAGTGAAAAAGCTGGCTTAAAGCTCAACACTGAAAAAAACTAAGATCATGGCATTTAGTCCCATCACTTTAAGGCAAATAAAAAGGGAAAAAGTGGAAGAAGTGACAGATTTTATTTTCTTGGGCTCCAAAATCACTGCAGATGGTGACTGCAGCCATGAAATTGAAAGACGGTCCCTCCTTGGAAGGAAAGCTATTTCAAACCTAGGCAGTGAACTAAAAAGCAGAGACATTGATTTGTCAACAAATATCTGTACTGTGGAAGCTGTGGTTTTTCCAGTAGTCATGTATGGATGTGAAAGCTGGACCATAAAGAAGGCTGAGCACCGAAGAACTGATTCTTTTGAACTGTGGTGCTGGAAAAGACTCTTGAGAGTCCCTTGGACTACAAGAAGATCAAACCAATCAATCTTAAAGGAAATTGACCCTGAATATTCCTTGGAAGGACTGATGCTGAAGCTGAAGCTCCAATACTTTCAAAACCTGATGCAAAGAGCCGACACGTTGTAAAAGACCCTGATGCCTGGGAAAGATTGAAGGCAAAAGGAGAAGTGGGCAACAATGGATGAGATTATTCAATAGAATCACTGACTCAATTAACATGAATTTGAGCAAACTCCAGGAGACAGTGGAGGACAGAGAAGCCTGGCATGCCACAGTCCATGGAGTCACAAAGAGTTGGACATGACTTAGTGACTCAACAGCAACAACAAATACAATATAAAAAGATGTCAATCCAAGAAGAAGGAAATGGCAACCCATTCCAGTATTGTGGCCTGGAGAATTCCATGGACAGAGGAGCCTGGCCGGCTACAGTCCATGCGGTTACAAAGAGCTGGACACAACTGAGAGACTATCACTCACTCATGACATCAAAGACATAAAATACAGGGGATGCATCAAAGTCTAGGCTTTCTGTATGCAATCAAAACTAAGCTGTTATCATTTTAAAATAGACTGTTATAACTATAATATGTATTATGTAAGCTCACGGTTAAAAAGCAGAGACATTATTTTGCCAACAAAGGTCTGTACAGTAAAAGTTGTGGTTTTCCCAGTAGTCAGGTATGGATGTGAGAACTGGACCATAAAGAAGGCTGAGCATGCAATAATTGATGCTTTTGAACTGTGGTGCTGGAGAAGACTCTTGAGAGCCCCTTGGACTGCAAGGAGATCAAACCAGTCTGTCCTAAAAGAAATCAGTCCTGAATATTCATTGGAAAGACTGACGCTGAAGCTGAAATTCCAATACTCTGGCCACCTGATGCGAAGAGCCGACCCCTTAGAAAAGACCCTGATGCTGTAAAGATTGAAGGCAGGAGGAGAAGAGGATGACAGAGGATAAGATGGTTGGATGGCATCACCGACTTGATGGACATGAGTTTGAGCAAGCTCCGGGAGATAGCTGAGGACAGGAAAGCCTGGCATGCTGCAGTTCATGGGGTTGCAAAGAGTCGCACACGACCGAATAACTGAACAACAACAAGCTCCCAGTAATCACAAAGGAAAAACCTATAGTAGATACACAAATGATGAAGTAAAAAGGAAGCAAAGAATACACTATGGAATGTCATCAAATCACAAAGGAAGAGAGGAAGAAGAAAGGAGAGGAGTACAGGAACTACAGAACAGTCATAAAACAACAAGCTCCCAGTATGTAGGTCTTCAGTTCAGTTCAGTTCAGTCACTCAGTCGTGTCCAACTCTTTGCGACCCCGTGGACTGCAGCACGCCAGGCTTCCCTGTCCATCACCAACTCCTGAAATTTGCTGAAACTCATGTGCATCAAATCGGTGATGCCATCTAACCAGCTCATCCTCTGTCATCCCCTTCTCCTCCTGCCTTCAATCTTTCCCAGCATCAGGGTCTTCTCCAATGAGTCAGTGCTTCGTATCAGGTGTATTGGAGTTTCAGCTTCAGCATCACCCTTCCAGTGAATATTCAGGACTGATTTCCTAGGTCTTACTTATCAGTAATTAAAATGTGAGTGGATTAAATTTTAAAATCAGAATTCACAGAGTGGCTGAATCAGCAAAGACACCAAGACGACTATGTGCTGCCTACAGGATACTTACTTCAGCTCTAAGGACACACATAGGCTTAAAGGAAAGGAGTAGGAGAGTTTACAGGCAAAACAAAAAAAAAGAGAAAGCCGGTGTAGCTATACTTATATCAGGCAAAACAGATCTTGAGTCAAAACCTCTAAAAAGAGACAAAGAAGGTCACTATATAATGATAGAGGGGGGATTCATCAAAAGTATGTAACAATTACAAACATATGTGGACCTAACACTACAGTACCTAAATATTAAGCAAGTATTCTCAGACCTGATGGCAAAAATAGAGAGCAATGCAAAAATAGCAGAAGACTTCAATACTACCCTTCCAACAATGGATAGATCATCCAGATGGAAAATCAATAAGGATATACTGGACCTGAGATACCCTTCAGAGAAAATGGATCTACCACATACAGACAATTCCACACATTCTTCTCAAAGCACACAAAGAAGTTCTCCAGGCTAGATCAATATGTGAGGTCACCAAACAAGTCTTAACAAAGCTAAAAAGATTGAAATTTTGCAAAGTATCTTTTCTGACCACAGTGGTATGAGACGAGAAATCAATAATAGGAAGAAAATTGTAAAATTCACAAATATGTGTAAATTAAACAACACACTCCTGAACAAGCAATGAGTCAAAGCAAGTATAAAAAGGTAAATTTTTTTAAATTTTAAGAAAATGGAAATGCAGAATACCAAAAATTATAGGATGTAGGAAAGCCAGTTCTAAGAGGGGAAGTTTGTAGGAATAAAAGTCTACATTAAGAAAAAAGATGCATGCCAAATAAATGATCTACTTTTACACCTCAAATAACTAGAAAAAGTAGAGAAACTAAGCCCAAAATTAGTTGAAGGAAGGAAATACTATAGATCAAGGCAGGAATAAAAAAAAGAAAAACCACAGAGAAGACTGACAAAATGAAGAGCTGATTTTAAAACATGATAAAATTAACAAACTTTTATCTAGACTCAGAGAAAAATAGAGACTCAAATAAGTAAAATCAGAAATTAAAGATGAGATGTCACAATTGATAACAGAAAAATACAAAGGATCGTAATAGACTTACATGTCATTGATTCGCAGATGGCATTTTATCATATAGGGAAAATCCTAAAGACCCCATTAAAAAACTTTTGAAACTAACAAATTAATTCAGTTGCTGTTCAGTTGCTAAGTTGTGTCCGACTCTGACCCCCATGGACTCCAGCACACCAGGTTTCCCTGTCCTTCACCATCTCCCAGAGTTTGCTCAAACTCATGACCATCGACTTAATGATGCCGCCCAACCATCTCATCCTCTGTTGCCCCCTTCTCCCCCTGCCCTCACTCTTTCCCAGAATCAAGAGTCTTTTCCAGTGAGTCAGCCTATCACGTCAGATGATCAAAGTCCTGGAGCTTCAGCTTCAGCACCAGTTCTTCCAAGGAATATTCAGGATTGATTTTTTTTTTTTAGGATTGACTGGTTTGATCTCCTTGCAATCCAAGTGACCCTCAAGAGTCTTCTCCAGCACCATAGTTTTTAAAGTATCAATTCTTCAGCACTCAGACTTATTTATAGTCCAACTCTCACATCCATACATGACTACTGAAAAAACCATAGCTTTGACTAGATGGACCTTGTCAGCAAAGTGATATCTCTGGTTTTGAAAATGCTGTCTAGATTTGTCATAACTTTCCTTCCAGGCAGCAAGCATCTTTTAATTTCATGGCTGCAGTCACCATCCACAGTGATTTTGGAGCCCAAGAAAATAAAGTCTGTCACTGTTTCCATTTCCCCCCCATCTATTTGCCATGAGCTGATGGGATCAGGTGCCATGATCTTCTTTTTTCTAATGCTGGATTTTAAGCCAGCTTTTTCACTCTCCTCTTTCACCTTCATCAAGAGGCTCTTTAGTTCCTCTTCACTTTCTGCCATTAGGGTGATGTCCTCTGCATATCTGAGGTTGTTGATATTTCTCCCGGCGATCCTGATCCCGGCTTGTGAATCCTCTAGCCCAGCATTTCACAGGACGTGCTCTGAATAGAAGTTGGATAAGCAGAGTGACACCATACAGCCTTGACATGCGGTTTCCTTAATTTTGAACCAGTCTGTTGCTTCATATCTGGTTCTAACTGTTGCTACTTAACCTGCATACAGACTTCTTAGGAGGCAGGTAAGGTGGTCTGGTGTACCCATCGCTGTAAGAATTTCCCACCGTCTGTTGTGCTGTAACCCACACAGTCAAGGGCTCAAGTGCAGTCAGTGCGGCAGTGAAGGTGCAGAATACAAAATCAATCTATGAAAACGAGTTCCATTTCTATACATTAATTATCAGAAAGAGAAAGTAAGAAAGTCATTCCATTTACAATTGCATCAAAAAGAAAAAATACTCTGGAATAAATTTTTTTTTTAATTTTCTTTACTTTATTGTGTTGGTTTTGCCATACATTGACATGAAACCGCCATGGGTTTACACATGCTCCCCCTCCAGAGCCCCCCTCCGTCCTCCCTCCCGATTCCCTCCCCCTGGGTCATCCCGGTGCACCGGCCCCGAGCATCAGCCCTGGGCTGGCGATTGATTTCACATATGATAATTAACATGTTTCAGGGCCATTCTCCAGTATCATCCCACCCTTGCCCTCTTCCACAGAGTCCACGAGTCTGTTCTATACAGCTGCATTCCTTTTGCTGTCTCGCATGCAGGGTTCTCGTTACCATCTTTCTAAATTCCATATATATGCGTTAGTATACTGTATTGTTGTTTTTCCTTCTGGCTTACTTCACTCCGGAATAAATTTAAACTGAGGAGGTAAAAAGTTCTGTATGGTGAAAACTGTGATATCAATGGAAAGAATCTGAAGACACAAATAAATGGAAAGATATCTGATGGAGTTGAACTGGAAGAATTAAGATTGTTAAACATCCATACTGTACAAAGCCATCTATAGATTCAATGCAATCCCTACCTTGAGGTATCTTGATACCAAAGAAATTTGTTATAGAAATATAACAAATAATCCTAATATTCATATGGAACCATACACACACACACACACACACACACACAAACTGAACAGGCAAGGCAGTCTTGAGAAAGAAAGACAAATCTAGAGGTATCACGTTTCCTGATTTCAAACTATTTTATGAAACTATCCTCAACAAATAGTATGGCACTGGCATAAAACCAGAGACATTGAAAAAGAGTCTGTCTTTTCTCCTTTGTGTATCTGTGCCTCCTTTGCTGTGGGTTAACTGATGCTAAGTGCATGGGTTTATTTCTGGGCTCTGTAATCAATTCCATTGATCTACATGTCTGCTTTTGTGTCAGTACCATACAGTTTTGATTACTGTAGATTTGTTATACAGTCTTAAGTCAGAGATTGTGATTCCTCCAGCTCTTTTTTCTTTCTCAAAATTGTTTGGCTAGTTGGCGTTTTTGTGTTTTCCATGCAAATGTTAAAATTATTTGTTCTAGTTCTGTGAGCAATGCAATTGGTATCTTGATAGGGATTGCACGGAGTCTGTGGATTGCCTTGGGGTAGTATGATAATTTTAACAAAATGGGTTTTTCCTGTCCAGGAACACTGTGCATCTTGCCATCTTTTTCTGTTGTCGTCGGTGTCTTTCATCAGTGTCTTACAGTTTTTGGAGCACGGGTCTTTTGACTTCTTTGGTAGGTTTATTTCTACTTCTTTTGGATGTGATGATAAATAGGATTATTTCCTTAACTTCTCTTTTTGTTACTTTATGCTTAGTATATAGAATTGCAGCAGGTTTCTGCATATTAATCCTATATCCTGTGACTTTACCAAATTCATTGATGAGCTCTAGTAGTTTTCCAGTGGTGTCTGTAGGATTTTCTATATATAGTATCACATCATCTGCAAACAGTGACTTATTACATCTTCCACTTTAGATTCCTTTATTTCTTTTCTTTCTCTGCTGTGGCTTAAACTTCCAATATTGTGTTGAATAAAAGTGGTGAGAATTGTCACCCTTGTCTTATTCTTGATCTTGTTGTTCAGTCATTCAGTCATGTCCGAGTCTCGACTCTTTGCAACCCCATGGACTGTGGCATGCCAGGCTTCCCTGTCCTTCACCATCTCCCAGAGCTTGCTCAAACTCATGTCCATTGGGTGTTATGACATCCAACCATCTCATCCTCTTTCGTCCCCTTCTCCTCCTGCCTTCTGCCTTTCCCAGCATCAGGGTCTTTTCTAATGAGTCGGCTCTTTGCATCAGGTGGCCAAAGTATTGGAGTTTCAGCTTCAGCAGCAGTTCTTCCAATAAATATTCAGGACTGATTTCCTTTAGGGTGGACTAGTTGGATCTCCTTGCAGTCCAAGGGACTCTCAAGAGTCTTCTCCAACACCACAGTTCAAAAGCATCAATTCTTCAGTGCTCAGCCTTCTTTATGGTCCAATTATCACATTCCTATGGTTTCATTTCTGATCTTAGAGGAAATGTGTTCAGCTTTTCAACACTGAATATGATGCTAGCTGTGGGATTGTCATATATGACCTTTATTATACTGAGGTGTGTTCCCACTATGCCTGCTTTCTGGAGAGTTTTATCATTAATAAATGTTGAACTTTATAGAATGCTTTTTATGCATCTATTGAGAGGATCATCTAATTTTTATCCTTCAGTTTGTTAATGTGGCATATCACATTGATTAATTTGTGGATATTGAAAAATCCTTGCGTATCCTGGACTAAATCTCACTTGATCATGGTATATTATCCTTTTAGTGTATTGTTGGAGCCAGTTCGCTAAAATTTTGTTAGGAGTTTTGCCTCTGTTTTCATCAGTGGTGCTGGTCTGTAGTTTTCTCTTTTGTGTGGTAACTCTGTGTAGTTTTGGTATCAGGGTAATGCTAGTCTCACAGAATGAGTTTGAAAGTGTTCCTTCCTTTGCAATTTTTGGGAATAGTTTAAAAGGATAGGTGTTAACTCTTCCCTAAATGTTTGGTAGAATTCACGTGAACTTTTGTTTGCTGAGAGGTTTTAAATTACTGATTCAATTTCATTACTGGTGTCAGTCTTTCCATATTTTATATTTCTTCCTGGTTGCCTTTCTTCTAGGTTGTCCATTTTATTGGTGTACAGTTGCTTGTAATAGTATTTTATGATCCCTTGTATTTTCTGTGGTGTTGATTGTAACTCCACCTTTCTCATTTCTGATTTTATTGATTTGAATACTTGCCTTTTTCCTTGATGAGTCTGGCTAAAGGTTTATCAATTTTATTTACTTTTTCAAAGAACTAACTTTTTGTTTCATTGTTCTTTTCATTGTTTTCTTCATCTCTATTTCGTTTCTGCTCATATGTTTATGATTTTTTTCCTTCTACTATCTTCAAGTTTTATTTGTTTTCCTTTCTCTAATTCCTTTAAGTGTTATGTTAGGTTGTTTAAGACTTTTCTCATTTCCTGAGATAAGCATGTATTGCTATAAACATCCCTACTAGAACTGCTTTTGCAACATCCCATAGATTTTGGATCATAGTGTTTTGGTTTTCATTTATCTATAGGCAGTTTCCATTCCCTTTGATTTCTTCAGTGATCCATTGGTTATTTAGCAGTATATTGTTTAGCCTCCATATGTTTGTGTTTTTTTGCAATTTTTTCTTATTTCTAGTCTCATAATACTGTGGTCAGAAAAGGTGACTAATATGATTTAAGTTTTCTTAAATTTACCAACGTTTGTTTTGTGGCTTAGCATGTGATCTGTCCTGAAGAATGTTTCATGTGTACTTGAAAGTAATGTGTATTCTGCTGCTTTCAGATATACAAGCATATACAGTGGGGAAAGACAGTCTATTCAATAAGTGCTGCTAGTAAAACTGGACAGCTACATGTAAAATAATGTAATTAGAATATTCTCCAACATCATATATAAAAATAAACTCAAAGTGGGTTAAATATAAGACTGGATTCTATAAAACTTCTAGAGGAAAATGTAGGTAGAGCACTCTTTGACATAAATTGTAGCAATTTTTTTGATCCATCTCCTAAAGAAAATCAAAACAAAAAAAAATAAATTGGACCTAATTAGTAGTCTAAAAAGGTTTTTCACAACAAAGGAAACAATCAATAAAATGAAAAGACAGCTTCCAGAGTGGGAGGAAATATTTGCAAATGATACCACCAGAAGGGGATTGATAGCCAACTTATATAAAAAACTCATACAACTTAACATCAAAAACAACAACCCAATTAAAAATGGGCAGAAGACCTGAATAGATCGTTTTTCAAAGAGGAAATGCAGATGGCCAACAGGCCCATGAAAGGATGATCAACAGTGTTATCATCAGGAAAATGCAAGTCAAAACCATGGTGAGGTATCACCTCATCCTGCAAGAATGGCTGCCATCAAAAAGAACACAAATAACCAATGTTGTCAAGAATGTGAAGCAACATGAACCTTGTACACGGTTGGTAGGAATGCAAATTGGTGCAGCCATGGTGGAAAACAATACAGAGGTTTCTCAAAAACCTAAAAGTAAAACTACCATATGTCCCAGCAATTCCACTCCTGGTATATATATAAAAACAACCCACTAGTTTGAAAACATACATGTATGTCAATGTTCATAGCAGCATTATTTACAATAGCCAAGATATGGAAGCAACTGTGTTCATAAACAGATGAGTACATTAAAAAAAATGTGATTTATACACACACACACACACACACACACACACATTCACACACTGTAGAAAACAGTGCTGTGTTTAGTTGCTCAGCCATGTCCAACTTTGTGATCCCATGGACAGCAGTCCGCCAGGCTCCTCTGTCCATGGAGAGTCTCCAGGCAAGAATACTGGTGTGGGTCGCAATGCTTTCCTCCAAGAGATCTTCCCAACCCAGAGACTGAACCCAGGTCTCCCCACTGCAGGCAGATTCTCTACCATCTGAGCCACCAGGGAAGCCCAACAATGCTGGAGTGGGTAGACTATTGCTTCTCCAGGGGATCTTCCTGACCCAGGAATCAAACTGGGGTCTCCTTCATTGCAGGCAGATTCTTAACCAGCTGAGCTACCAGGGAAGCTCTGTAGAAAACTACTCAGCCATAGGGAAAAAAAAATCAATATTTCCCCATTTGTAGCAACATGGATACAGTTTGAGGGTATTGTGCTCAGTGAAATAAGTGAGAAAATGAAAGACAAATACTGTATGATATATTCACTGGAAGGACTGATGCTGAAGCTGAAGCTCCAATCCTTTGGCCACCTGATGTGAAGAGCTGACTCATTGGAAAAGACCCTGATGCTGGGAAAGATTGAAGGCAGGAGAAAAAAGGGACGACAGAGGATGAGATGGTTGGATGGCATCACCAACTCAATGGATATGGGTTTGAGCAAACTCCAGGAGATGGTAAAGGACAAGGAAGCCTGGTATGCTGCCATCCATGGGGCCACAAAGAGTCAGACACGACTGAGCAACTGAACACCACCACCACTACCAACAGGTCATTGAAAACACAGATGTTCAATATCACTAACCATTACTGAAATGCAAATTAAACCCACCATGAGATAACATGCACTACCTATTAAAATGGCTATTATCAAAAAGTCAAGTGTTAGCTAGAAGGTGGGGGAAGAGGGAACCCGTGTGCATTGTTGGTGGGAATGGAAATCGGTGCAGTCACTATGGAAAACACTAGGGGTGTTTCTGAAAAATTAAAGATAGAATGACCATACGACCTAGCAATTTCATCTGTGGTTATTTATCCAAAGAAATTAAAACACTAACTTGAGAAGGTGTGTTGCATCCCACGTTCATTGCAGCATCATTCACAATAGAAAAGATATGGAAACAACTTAGGAAGAATGGGTAAAGAAATTGGAGTTCATATGCAGAATGGAATATTACTCAACCATAAAAAGAAGGGAATACTGCCATATGAGACATGGATGACCCTAGCGGACATGTGAAATAAGTTGCACAAAGAAAGACAGTTACTCTCACTTGTCCCTTGTGTGTAGAATCTTTAAAAAGGTGGTGGAGGGGGACTTCCCTGGTGGTCCAGTGGCTAAGACTTCATGCTCCCAAGGCAGGGAGCCTGGGTTCCATCCTGTCAGGGAAGCCACAACTAAAGATCCCACATGCCCACAACCAAGATCCGGCATAGCCAAATAAATAAATTTTTAAAAGGTTAACTTTGAAACTGATTTTTTTTTCTTTTCCTTTCTCTTGCTTCAGATATTCATCAAGTACATAAAGGTTAGCAATCTTCTTTTTTGCAATATTGAATAACAGGGCATGGCATATGACCACACTGTGAAAAGCAAAACTAACATGCTTTAAGCAACTTTTCATATTTGTAAATTATATTGTATAGTTAAAGAACAGAAAGCAAGGTACTGTGATGGAGAACATTGTAGTACTCTTATTTCCTTGCAGAAGCCAAAGCAGTGATTTACATTTATATTTTTACCATCACAACTAGAAAGTATAGCGTAAATGTAATGAAATAAATTAACCTAAAAAAAATGTTACGCTCATAGAAACTGAGAGTAGAACAGCAACTTCCAGGACCCTGCAAGTGAGGATGTGGACTAAAGGTGTAATTTTTCGGTTTTAACATAAAATGATATGTTTATGGGGATCTGATGTACAGCGTGGTGACTCTAAGTAAGTGTTAGTTGCCCGGTCGTGTTTGACTCTTTGTGACCCCATGGGCTTTAGCCTGCCAGGCTCCTCTGTCTATGGGATTCTCCAGGCAAAAATACTTAGTAGGTTGCCATGCCCTCTTCTAGAGGATCTTTCTGACCCAGAGATTGAACTGGGGTCTCTAGCATCACAGGCAGATTCTTTACTGTCTGAGCAGTAACTATAGTTAACCGTAATGTTCTGTATGCTTGAATGCGGCTAAGAGAGTCGTCTTTTGCAGTCTCATCGCACAGGAAAAAGGTAACTCTGTCAGATGATGGATGTATTAATTAACTTGATTATGGTAATTATTTCATAAAGTACAGGTACACCAAAACCATCACACTGTACACTTTAAATGTATAGCCTTGTCAGTTACACCTCAATAGAGCTGGGCGGGGCGAGAAAAAAACTCCTCACTTAATAACAAACGCTCGGAATCACGCTGCAGGTAAGCGTGCTCTGACAGTTGTCAATACCTGGTTGAACTTGACTTTGCTCTTTACTGGGGAAGAAGGAGGAGCCTTGCCCCCCCCAGAAGCTGGTCTGGTGTTCCCAGCCAGGGCGTTGGGGTAGAGAGGTGTTCCCCTCCTGGACATAGACTATCTCACAGACACCAAGCTCCGGCAAGGCCCCTGGAGAGGTGGTGGGAGGAGCGAAAGCAAGGCCCCAGCACCACTCTGCCTCAGCACAGAGAGAGGCGAGGTCGCTGAGCCGCCCACAGAGCACCAGGCACCCCCCTCCTGGCCACCGTGAGGGACCGCTGCTTCTTTCCTAGTTGCAGCTGCGTCTTCACTCTCCTCTGCAGAAAAGGTTCATTGAGATGACCAATCAGAGAAACTCGCTCTGAGACAGAATCCAATCCATCCAGAGAGAGCCCTGCTTCCTTAGAACCACTCCCTAGCCTCCCACCCAAACCCACATCAGGTCACACTGAGACGCCCCTAGGCTCCCTAAGGTACATGTGATACCCCTGACTTGTTAACTCCGGGTGGGATCCCCGCTGGCCTCTGGCCGAGGACACTGACAGGCCAGCTGTGTGGCTCCGGACTCACCCGGAAGTGAGAGGATCAAAGAGGGACACCCAGTGATGGAGGCCCCGCCCACCGGGGAGATGGCCGCTCAGGCATCTCGGCCACGTTGTATTCTTCGATCCCGCAACACCTTCCCCGGGGACCTCCAGAGCTTGGCGGTGCTGGCGACGGAGCAGGGAGTCCCCCAGAGATATTTGGGACCTGAGGGCAAGTGGGTGGGCTCCGTGGCTTGTGGGGACAGCTGTCCATCCCAGGGCACTCTGTGCCAAGCTGCCCCTGGAGAGGAAGAGGAGGCCCCCCTGCAAAAGCTTAGCTGGACAGGGTGGGGTCTCTCTGTGGGGAGCACCTGCCCCCTCCTGCTTCTGACTGTGTGTTCTAGAAAGTGTGAGAGAACTCCAGCAGCTCAGAATTGGGGTCCAAACTGGGCCCTGCAGACTTCGGTGATCATGGGGGCCGGCGGCGCAGATTGGCACTAAGGTGCCTAAAAAATAGGGATCCCCACTGTTTGCAGTTTTTCATTTCACCGCCTGGAAACTGAAGGCTCAGAGAGGCCTGAGCCTGCCCAGGGTCACACAGCAGATTCTCAGAGGAGCCGGCCCCGTCTTCCACCTCCGTGCATGTGTGGGAGCTCCTCACCCTCACCGCAACTTCCACGGCCCCCCGCCCCGAGACCTGGGCTGATCCCTGGTGGGGACACACCAGAGGACCCCAGGCTGGGTTCTACTTCTCCCACAGCTGAGCAGGGATGTGCGGGCTGCAGCGCCCGCCCCACGGCAGCCCCCCCCGCGGTGCTGTCTTCAGGATAAACTCAGCACCGCCCCCCCATGGAGCGTGAGGTGGGGTGGGGCGGGGGTCCTAAGCCGGAGATGCCAAAGGTGCAGACAGATTGATCTCTCCCCCTTCTCCAAGCAGTTCTTGTCTGCTTGCTGCCCACGTTTCCACAAGCCCCCAAGCCTGGGGGAGGCCCCTAATTGTGAGTGACAAGCCCGTCTGGGGCAAGGTCAAGATCTCTTGCAAGCCCCTCACTGCCCACCACCCTCTTCCCTCTCAATCATCTCGCGCGCGCCCCCATCGTGCCCGGTGAGCCCCGGTGCCGGACAAAGTCTGCTCTGCGTCCCGGCCCACCTCCCCCCGCCCCAGACCCCTGCGTCCCCCTCCCCACCCTCCATCCTGCGCCCCACACGAGATACGCCCCTCAGCTCCCCACCACACTCCGCACCCCCGCGCCGGGCAGGATGGAGCTGTGCAGCCCCCCACGCCGTCACCGAGCCTCGCTATCCCCCCAACCCCGGGCCCCCGGGCCCCGCAGCGCCCCGCTCCCCGCCCCCGCTCCCGCCCCCGCCGGTCCTGACGCCAGGAGCCGGGCGGTGCGTCAGCCGGTGACTCAAACCTAGCGCACTTCATTTATTCAATAGCTCTGGGCCTGAAAAACACCGGCTAAATTGCATCCCATTTTCCCCAGGCCCATTAGCAACCAGCAGCCTTATTCTCAGTAATTCCGCTGAACCACCCTGGGCGGGCGGGGAGGGGGCTTTGTTCCGCTGCCGCCCCGCCGCCTGGAGAAAAGCACAGACTTTGCGAAGCCGGGGTACAAAGCCCTGCCTGAGTCACTGGTCAGAGGATGGGACACCGGGGCCCCAGACCTCCCCCCTCCAGCACCCCCACCCCTGCCCACTCAGTCCTGTTCTGGCCTTTTCTTTGCCTTTAGTGGCTTTACCTCTGGGTGTGCTCATGGCATCCCCTCAAAATCTACCTCCCTGGGTCCCCAAGTTGGGTTTTTCCCAGGGGTCCCCATAGCCTCATGGCCCTGACCACCGGCCGCCAGGGGTCCAGGGTGTCTGTTGGAACAGTAACAGCCAGTCCCTTCATTTCTGGAGGGTTTGCCATCCCATCAGGGGCTCTGCCAGGCTCCCTTGCACCAGCTCCACCACCATTGCCTCCCCAGGGGACACTGACTTGGAGTAGCATCCCCTCTTCCACCTGCTGGTTCCAGGCCCTTGGGCAGATGGGTTCCCAAGCCGAAGCTGACATCCTTCCAGCTGAAAATGGGAGACATGGTATTAGAAACTGCCGGAGAGGAGGCAGGAGCTTTCCTGGAAATAAAACATGGAAACACACTTGTAATCAGGCAACTTCTCGGGCCCTGGGGGGGCAACCTGGGGCCTCGGGCTCATCCCACTGTGCTGAGGGGATTGACCCGTGTCCACTTCTGGACAGTGAGAGTGGATCCCCAGTCCCATTAACTGCCCCAGGCCTCTTGCAGTCTCCTGGTTTTGTCTGAAGGCCTTGCACTTGGCTAAGGAGAGACTGGGCACCGCTGGCTCTCTGTCTAGAGCATGGCATGTTCGGAAACCACTGGTTCAGTGGAAACTGCTTGCATGAAAAATGAGCTTGCCCTGATGGCTGTTGTCCTGCTATAGGTTACAAAGTGCCAAGTGGCCAGGAAAGACCGCCACGGCCCCAGGGAGACTCCTTTTGCCGCAGACACAGGCATGTAGAGTCCCAGGCATGGAAGGTGTAGGAGGGAACCATATAGCCGGCACATTTCAAGCTGGGAGAGCTCCCCAGGGACCAGCTCTGCTGTGCACGGACCAGGCGGGGAAGCTGGACATGCACGGCTGTTGGGGCTTGAGAGGGACCGTTGGAGTGAGCCGCCATAGGAGAGGGGTCTGCACCATCCCTGCACGCCAAGCCGAGGAAAGGAAAGCCTTAGTAAAGCCCAGACCCGTGACCCCTTCTCCCTCCTTGCGTGTATGGAGCAGCCACCAGCCCCCTTCCTTCTGGACCAGCCTCAGGAAAATATCAGCACCATGAGGATGATGTCAAGTGGAAGATGACAACAGACAAACAACAGCCCCACCGACCCAGCCAAGACTCGGCAGGAAGGGGCCCTCGGCCCCCGCGTCCTGGGGACCGAGAACCCCTGTACCGGTAATCACCCTTGGCCCCATGAGAGCTCTGTTTGCATCTTCCTCTTCTATGGGGGAGAGGCGGTGCACAGTGGCCATGCCCCAAGCTCAAGGTGGTCTGCTCCATGCACCCAGCATCCCCCGTGTCTGCACCGGGCGTGGGGAGGGGGCGTGGGGAAGCAGAGAATGCTGGCAGAGAGACCTTGGGGTGAGGGGACACCAGCTATCCATGTGACACTGCGCCAGGCATGGTGTCAGGTCCCTCTCCAAAAGACCCAGGTCATCCAGTAAGGAAATGAAAGCTCAGAGGGTTTGAGTGGCTTCCCTGAGGTCACACAGAACTTTCAAGGCAGAGCTGGGCTGATGGCTTAGATGCTAGAGGGTGTGATGCTTGCAAAGTCAGTGACACTCTTGTTCCTCTCCCTGCGTTAGGGGATGAAGGGTTAGAGGCCAGTGGGAGGGAAGCACCTTTAAGCCATCAGCCCCCTGCCCGCCCTGTCCTGGGGGCTGGAAATGTAATTGTATTCTGGAAAACAAGCTTTCTTCCTGTAACAAAACTTGATTGTCTTCTTGGGTAACAGTCACCCCAGCCTTGCTCCATCAGCTGCTCGGCCAGAGGGGCATGTCTGCTGAGGGGTCCTCAGAGAGAGAACTTGCCCCCTGTGACCCTGGGAAGCAAATGAGCATGGCCATTAGGGGAACTGGGTGTGAGTGGAAGTGACCGCCTCTGAGAAGAGAGGGCTTGTGACCAGGAGGCCAGAGTGGGCTCAGCTTCATTAGCGACCAGCAGGGATGAGAGTCCTATGACTCAAAGGCATCAGAGAGACCCACGGGCAGCTGCACAAGGGTCAGTTGCTTTAGTCTCAGAAAGAACTAGTGAGAAGCCGTACTTCAGAGAGGACCGGGTCCACTCTGACCCCAGACCTGTCTTCTAGCCTGGCTCCTCATCCAGCATGCTCACTTTCCGCTGATGCCCATCACTCATCCCTATCTCTGGCAGCAGACATTTCTGCTTCCTGACTCCCTGACTCCTTTGCACCCTGTCCAGATTTCCTGACCTTGGCAGGCACACAGAAAGCCCTCACTTCCTCAAGTGCATATCTGTGAGTGTATGCACGTGCACAGGGCAGGATCCACAATCATTCACTCACGTCCACACACATTCCTCAGCCCTCTGACAGTCCACGGTGGGGGTTGCGGGCTGAAAGGACAGAGTGTCATGCACAAGGCGCCTTGCTAAGGTTTGGGGCTGCCAGATCAGGGATTCCCACCGTACCCAGGACCAGCCCAGCCTGGGTCACAGCACTGACCACTGGGAAGCATTGCGTGGACCCATCTGTCTTGTCCTCTGACCCCAAGCTCTAATACATAAGGTTCATATGAGGGTGACCAAGCCCAGGGGCTCTCCATTCTGTCACTGATATTCTGGCTTCTCCCCAAGGCCAAGCCATGTGCTGAGTTCTGGTTGTGTCCCCCAGCACCTAACTCTATGCCCCTGGCCTGAGTTCCATCCCTGGTTCCTTCTGTCCAAGCCTCCAGCCACCCATCCCCATCTCCAGGCTCCATGGTCCAGAAGCCAGGCCAGGAGAGACCCCGGGGGAGTCAGGTCCGGAGGCTGCTGTAGTTGACCTCCGTGAGAATCAAATTATGACCTCTCACTTCGGGGGTCAAAGATGTCAGTGGTCATGGCAAGGGGATAAATAGTGGAGGCCACCACCATCTGAACCGCAAACACAAAAGGAGGAGCCTTAGGTGCCTCGTGGGGTCTCAGAGACAGTGAGCAGCGAATCGTCTCACAGCTAATATTCACCCACTTGCACAGATTAATTCATCTAATCCTCACGACAGCCCCATTTGACAGATAGGAAGACTGAGGCCCACAGAGATGAAGTAGCACCACGGTGTTAAGCTGGGATGAGAACTCAGGGCCTGAGCCCCAGGGCTCTTGCCACACTGCCCTGAGGAAATGGCTATGCTCTGCATGCCAGGGAACCAGCAGAGCCCCTCTGAGGCTCCAGCATCCCTGACAGGGCCAGAGTCCCATGAAGGACTACAGAAAAGGGTGAGGGAAGGCCCAGCTGCCAGGCCACAGGGGCTGGACCCAGACCACCGGCCGTCTCCCCATCCTCTGCCAGGACCGAAGCTTCATGAGCAGTGATGCTCAGCTTCCAGCTGTTGCCTCTAGGGAGCTACAAGTCCCCTGGGTAACTTCTAGAAATTTCCATGGACAGTTCTGGCTTGATGGTGCATTGGGAAGAAAAGAGCAAAGGGGCAGAGAGCAAAGGCAGGGGGGCCTGGAGCAGAAGCAGGGAGGAGGTGAGGCATCCCAGGGAAGAGTGGGCAGTGAGCCCTGCCCTGCCCCACCTCCTGCCAATGTTGAGGCTGGGCTTCCATGGGTGATAGGAGGGCAGAGGTCATAGCTGTGTAGTTTGGTGGTCAAGGAGATGGTGACCCCCAGAGCTTTCAGGGATGGTCATGTGGGGTGATGGCACAGGAAGGGACTCTTGGGACTTTGATGTCACAGTCTGATTCAGCTACACCCCATTTTACAGATGAGAAGACCGAGGCCCAGTATTAACTTGGAGCCAGGATCCTGACAATATCTGCATCCAGATTTGTATCATTTGTTTGCCTGGACCTTTTCCCATGGGTTTGGATGTGGCACTCAGCTCCTGCCTGGCGCACAGTAGGTAAAGGTGGTTGTGGTGTCACTACTGGAATGGTGGGCCAGCCCCAGGGGGATCATGATGAGGAAGGCAGGGCGGGCTGGGGCCATGGGAGCCCGAATACCTACCCCAAGCTTTTCCTCAGAAAGCACATCTGTCTAGGAACCCTCAGCACCCTTGTGACCTGCTGCAGACCTGGGTGTGTCTCTGAACCTAATGGGCCCCGTTGCTCACGGTTTGGTTTGCAGGTGCCCTGCGGAGCTGGGGGACAGATGGGGAGTGCCCAGAACCTGGGTGCTGTTGCCAGTAGCACCCAGGAGTGGGTGGGCTCCAGGTCCGGGTGAGTCAGGCTGCAGGCACGTTGTGACTTCAGGATCCCTGAGGAGCCTAGCCAGCCACGGGTCAGCATGAGGGAGCCCCCCCACGCTAATGAGAACCTGATCCGGTCAGCACTTCGTATATGCTTGAAACCTGTTTCCCTCTCACCCCATCTGCAAGATGGCTGCCCATTTTGTAGATGAGGAAACTGAGGCTCCGTGACAGTAAGTGACAAAGGCTAGATTTGAACCTAAGTCCTCATCTGGGGCCCACACACACCGGACCCCCCTCTACCGGGTTTTCCGTTTCAAAGAATAGCACCCCTACAGCATCCCCTGGGCTTCCGTGGTGGCTCAGCTGGTAAAGAATCCACTTGCAGTGCAGGAGATCGCCTCCAGCACAAGAGACATAGGTTCAATCCCTGGGTCAGGAAGATCCCCTGGAGAAGGAAATGACAACCCACGCCAACATTCTTGCCTGGAGGATTCCATGGACAGAGGAACCTGGTGGGCTACAGTCCATGGGGTCCCAAGAGTCGGACACGACTTTAGTGACTAAACCACAGTATCCCTTACCAGGTGTATATACACAGTTCACCTTGAAAAGGCAACCTTATGCCTGTTTCCCAAAATCACAGTCCCTTTCAAGAGTGGAGATATTTTTCCAAAGGTAGAGTTTGCCCCTATCAAGGGACTCTGGAGAAGCAGAAGATTCCCAGGCGAAGGGGCTGGAGGTTTGAGGGTCTACCCCATGGTTGTGCTCACCAAAGGTCTAAGATGGGGCTGGGAGTCACTGGCACTAGTCAGAGCAACCTCTCTGGATCTCAGTTTCCCCTCTGTCAGATGGGAACTGTCCATCTGGAGGGCTGTGGGGGGCTTCAGAACGGGGGTTGGAGAAGGTGCCCCCCACCCAAAGCCCTGGCAAGAGGGTGGGCTCCCTGCCTCTCCTTTGCTACAGAGCTGGGGAGAAAACCAAGCTGCCCCCCTCACCCGTGATCCACCCAGCCCAGACCGAGGCGGTGGGCAGAGTGCAGGCGAGAGGCTCTGGGGAAAACAGCATGAGTCACCCGCCGGCCAGAGCGTGTCCTTCCCGGCTGAGAACCGGCGGTGGCAGGTTTCATAGGTAATTATGTAATTTATGAGGCTCCCGCTCGCGGCTGCTTCTGAGTCAGCCCGGCTGTGTCGTGACCAGGAGGAGGCTGGCAGAGCCAGGCGTGGGCACCAGCTCTGCCCCTGGGCCCTGGCCTCTCTGCTCGCGGGGGCTGGGGTGGGGGTGGGGGGCGTGCTGTCTCAGACCTGCAGCGTGTCCTTCTGTGGCCCTGGTTCACATCAGGACGTGAGCTCACAGGCATGGGAGTGGGCTGCAGGAAGATGCTCTGTGGTCAGGGTTGGGGGGGGCGGGGCACGGCTCTGGGGGAAAAGCCCTCCCAGAGGCAGAGGGTCCTTGTTTTGAAACCCTCCACTTAACAAATGCTATCTCCGAACATACACACACACACACGTGGATTTCGATTTTGATAACATGTATTTATTACTTAAATAGTCTGTATTTGAAAAGGATCTGAAGAGGAAGAGCAGGAATTCTAGCCAGCATTTTCACCTTCTAGAAGCCCCGCTATCTGGTGGGACAGGGCATGGTCACTGGCCTCTAGTTTGTCTCCCCTGAGCCCACATGGTCCTCCCCAGGGTCCACGTGAAGGCCAGTCGGTCTGCTGCAGGACTGGCCCCCTGGAGATCAGTCTGGGTCCTTCAAATGGTGGTGGGGTGGGGGGTGCAGAGGCCTCCCCCAGCTTCCTGAGCGAGGCAGGGAGGGTGCTGTGCATTGGTCTGCTGGGGCGTGGGTGCCCTCTGCCTGGTTCATCAGTGGGGACCATAGTACAGCCCTGTGAAGAAGGAGACAGAAAGAAGAGGAAAGGGCTGAGACTCCAAGATGGGGTCAGAGAAAGCAGGCGGGACCCAGCGCCCCCACCACCAGCCCAGTGTCGTCCCAGGGTCTCGGACAGGGCCCAGGATTCCCAGATCACTGGGCCCAGCCGGCCTAGGGGTTTGCCCCATACCCGACTCCCAACTCTGTTTCTTTCCTGGGCACCCACTGCCCTGGACAGAAAGCAGAGGGAGACACCGGGCTGAGGGCCCTGGGGGTGTCAGACAGACCTCCCTCGCTTCCTTCTTTCCATCGTTTCTTCTCCCAACCAGGCCCCCTCCTCACTCAAGCCCTTCTTCGATTTTTCCTGGCTGAAACCTGCCACAGACACCACCACACCCGTAAAGAGATAAATAAATAAAAGAAAAACAACGTCAACTGTGAAAGGCAGTCCAAAGCTGAATGTTTTCCGGCCTGAGTTAATTACACTTTAAATTGGCATGTTTACTGATGGGGGATTTCAAGTTAGCAGAGACACCCCCTCCCCAACTGTTTGTACAGTAAAACTCCGCAGGCTGGCGGGCTCCCCCAGGCCTTGGCAGGCCCTGTCGCTCCCCTGCCAACGAGAGAGCATAACAGAAACATCTACTACTTTTGAGTGTTAGAGAAAACGAAGCTATCGCAGATGGTGGAAAGCAGGATCCTGGATGCTTTTCCTATACCCCGGACTCTGCTGCACCTTCTTGGTGGCATTCTGCCCCAGGGAGACCGGGGACCCTGGGCTGGGGGCTCAAGACACCCAGGCCAGGGCTCAGCCTGGTCAGGGCCCCGCACGATCACTGCAGCCCTGCCCTGGGGGGCTTCCCTCCCTTCTCCACAGCCAGAGGGCACGGGGCTGGTCTCTCCTTGGAGCAAGGCTGCGTGAACCGGGGCACGGCGTTCCGGGCAGGACTTCGGAGGCGCCATTCCATTCAGTCACTCAACAAACACTGTTTGAAGCCCAGAGGAGCTACTCTGGGTAAGGTGGCCCTGATCCTCATAACAATGGGGGCTCTCTGGACCCTGTGTGTCCTGGGCAGACCCCACCTCTGCTCCAGGCCCACTAGTGCTCCTTCTGATGGGCACTTACCAGACCCAGAGAACTCCTCCAGGGTCAGGTCAGGCTCCCCAGCTCACAGTCAGACTTCTCTAGGAAGAAGTCCTCCTTGCGGCCACCTCTGGCTCTGCCCTTGGCTCCTGGATGGGGTCCACCCAAGGCTCGGCCCATGGGATGTCTACACACCAGGCACCTGCCAGGTGCCAGGTCCAGAGAGCCTGCAAAGGGAAGACATGGCCAACAGCATCATACGGTGCCTTCCAGGGGCTGAGTTCCCAACCAGGCACCAGGGCCCCACAGCGACCACACCAGACACAGCCCCTGCTCCCATGGAGCTTGCAGGCTTGACAAGGAGATACCTGTTGATCAAAGACTTAGAAGACTGATATCTGACTGCAAATGGAGGTTCTGTATGGATCAGGCATGGTGGATCTGGGAGGGCTTCCTGTAGGAAGTGGCATTTTGGAGCAGAGCCCAGGGGACTCATAGGGTATGAACACAGGACCGCAGTACTAAGGGCATGAGGTGGCCATTGAGATGCCTGCCTGCTCCCCAAGCACAGCCTGCACTTCCTCAGGGTCCTTCCCCACCTGCAGCCTGCACTCATTCCGTCAGGCGGGAGGCAGCGTGGCTGTGCGCTCATAGGCTCCTCTCCATTGCTGCCAGGATAATGTGAAAATGATGAACGAGGCTCCATCACACCCTTGCTTCTTGGCCCTCAAGCTGTCCCCGCTGTGACAAACGGCCCCTCTGCCTCCACGGGGTCTTTTCAGCG
Source organism: Antilocapra americana (assembly GCA_007570785.1). Lineage (NCBI taxonomy): Eukaryota > Metazoa > Chordata > Mammalia > Artiodactyla > Antilocapridae > Antilocapra > Antilocapra americana. The sequence goes on along the minus strand of ML661902.1, from coordinate 25,700,928 downwards.
GCCTCGACTACAGAGCCTTAGCGGCGCTTGGTAGAGATTTATGCCCGTCTTCCCTAGATTCTTCTCAGTTTCACTGCTTCTTTATTCCCTCAAAGAGCACACTTTTATTTACTCATTCCACAAACATCCTCCCCGCATCTCCTGTGTGCTTCCTCCTGGTAATAAGGACCTGATTCAATATACTCCTTGGTTGAATACCTACTCTGCATGGGTGTCTGAGACCAGCTTCGGTCCAGCTATTCACTGAACACCGACTATGAGCTGAGCTGACACTGTGGAGTGAGGGCCCTGACTTCTAGAAGCTCTGTGGCAAGGCAGCGATGTCACATCGCCCCCATCCCTTGGGAACCTAGGTACTGAGTCCCACCGGGGATTCCCTCCCGCAGCCCTGGGGTGCTGGGTCGCCCCCTGTCATTACCAAGAGGGAAACTGCTTATTTGCCAGAGATGAGTCTTGATCCCAAAATCTGCGACCACCCTCAGAAAGAACAGCCACAACAAAGCACTCTGTCTCCTTGGACCTCAGTTTTCTTATCTGTATGAGGGTGTGAGTAGAGGGACAGAAGAGAAGAGGAATACACTTAGGGGTCCTACTCAGCGCTAGGATTTGGGATGGGGGGCTTTGGATCCTCAAAGGCCCATGAGGACTGAGACCTCTGTGGGTCCCCAGGGCCTCACCAGCCACTGACTCTGGTGACTTGGGGTAGTACAAGCAAGGGTGGGGGACAGCACAGACAAGGGGGAGCTGAGCCCACCCGGCAGAGCCCCGAGGCTGGTCTGAGTGCTCATTCTGACTAGATCTGTACTCACCTGGGGACAAACAGAGCCATCAAATGCACCTAAAGCTGCTCAACATGCTCAAAGCTGCTCAAATGCGCTCAAAGCTGCTCGCCCTGGGTATTCAGATCTCCACCGTGCCCTGGGTCTCCTGGTGGGGCTAGTGGCCCAGCCTCCAGGCCAGGGGCAGTAGGGACTACACCCAAGTGCAAACACTCCATTCCGGGAGGAATGGCACCAAATGGAGGTGCCACGTGGGTGCAGGGGACAACCATGGAAAGCATGGCAAGCTGAGTGTTGGGGAAAGTGGGCCTACATCATCATGCAAGGAGCATGTGCGGCCGCGGGGGCCCTTGTCCACACAGGCACCAGAAGGCAGTGAGTGGCCGAGTTTGGACCCACAGCTGGGTCACGGACACAGTGCCTGGGCGGTGGGCCCAAGTCATTGCCCCTCTGGCTCTGGGGTCCACTGTGACTTTCCTCCTGGCCTCTGTGCGGACAGACATTTTCATTCGGTTTGTCAGATGAAAACAGGCCCTTTGTTTATTTTCTCTTCTCAAACAATAGATAAACCAGTAATTTGGCTTTTAATGAAATTCTGCACCAACTAGCTGAGGGTCACCCATCTTTGGGTCTACAGTGAGGTTGGAAGCTGCAGGCTGCCCAGTGCCTGGTACCCTGGGCTGACGTTTTGTCTCAGGCATAATTCTCGAGTGGTGGCAATGTATCCAACGCTTCTCCACACGGCAGCCTGGGCGATGAGGGGGCTCGGGCGGCCGTGCTCATTACCGCTGTGTTGTGGTGTGGGGATGGTTACATTGGAGCTATTAAATAAAGACTAACGTTGCCTCCCATCCGCCTACATACATTTAATGCATTCCAAAGATGTGTGGATGCATTAACAACAATTTTCATCTCCAAATGTCCCCATTCTCTCAGTTCCATGCATAAAATATTAGCCCCAACACTACACTCCCGCCTGTTGCAGATGTAGTTCCCATAACACCCAGCTGTGGGTGCTGGAGAGTTGGCTAGAAAGTGGGGAGGGGGCTCAACTGGGGTGTGGGGGGTTATACTGGGGCTTATCACTCCTTTTGGGGCCCTGGGGGCACTAAGAAGTGGAAAGAAGGGCCCAGACCCAACAGCAAACCCCCTACAAGGGTCAGAAAAAGATGGAAAATCAAACAGCTTTTAACAAATGTGAAGAAATTCTAAAAACCAATTACCATCTTCTTAAGTGCCTTGGCACTTTCCTAGAGATTCACTTGATAAGGTCCCAGCCCTTGGGGAGTCGGTTAGTCGATCAACAAACACTCACCTTTCCTCTACTCTGGTCCTGGCCTGGATCCCAGGACTGGGGGCACAACAGGGAACATGACAGAAAAAATTCCTGCCCTGAGAAATTTTACAATCTAAGGGGGAGAGAGAAAGAAAATATTAACACCCATTTAGTTTGCTGCTGCTGCTGCTAAGTCACTTCAGTCGTGTCCAACTCTGTGCGATCCCATAGATGGCAGCCCACCAGGCTCCCCCGTCCCCAGGATTCTCTAGGCAAGAACACTGGAGTGGGTTGCCATTTCCTTCTCCAATGCATGAAAGTGAAAAGTGAAAGTGAAGTCGCTCAGTCATGTCTGACTCTTAGCGACCCCATGGACTGCAGCCTACCAGGCTCCTCCATCCGTGGGATTTTCCAGGCAAGAGTACTGGAGTGGGGTGCCATCACCTTCTCCATCCATTTAGTTTAATTTCATGTAATTTCAGATAAGCTAAGAAGACAGTGTTAACGGGATGATGAAAGAGGTGGCTAGGAAGAGGTAGGGAGGGGCTAGACCGGGTGATCAGAGACAGCTTTGCCAAGCAAACAACATTTCATCACCTCTGGAATCCCAAACCCCTGCTCTAGAAAGGAGGCACCAATTGGTAGGGGAAGGGGGAAGCAAGAGACTCTGCTGAGGGTCTCCAAAAAGGAGCATGAAGGGCGTGCTTAGGACTCAACTCTATCAGAAAGATGGATGGACCTAAAAGGGGGATAAACCAGAAAGTGTGGCGGGCAGAGAAGGAGGAGGGCCAGTCTGGGGGCCTGAGACACCAGTCCCTGTTTTAGAGCCCAGCATGAGGGCGGGGGTGGGGGCCACAGAGGGGCTCTGGGCAGGACAGAGAGAGCCAGCCTGCACTCTGGAAGGTTCTCCCTGGCAACAGGAGGAGAAGGGAGCCTGGAAGGAGACCCAGGTGAGGGGTCTGTGTGATGGTCCAGACCAGAAAGGGTGCTCCCTCTGGCAGGGCTGTGGCTGAGGGCCTGGAGAGGGAGCCCGAGGACCCCAAGAGACGGAGGGGTGTCTGTTGAACTTAGAGGCCTGACGCTCCACTGGCGTGGTCACTGCTGGTCTTCCTGGAGCGGGGGCAACCCCTCTGTGCCCTGGGCACAGAGAGGCCGAGGGCCAGAAGAGGAATCAATGGGGGGAAAGCACGCCCAGAGAGGAGACGTCAGAGGTAAAGATGTTGCTTCATGGGGGTGGGAAGGACGCCCATGTCAGAAGGGGCTTCAGGTAGCCCAGGAGGCAAGTAACAAACACCAAAGAGCCCAAGGTCATCCTTTGGAGGCACTGACCTTCCCAGGGGGCCTGGACCCTTCTCACGCCCTGGGTGATCCTGCCGTGAGGGAGTGGGGGATGCCAATGTGAAGGAAGAATCGGCAGGTAACCATCAACTCGGTGAAGAATCACCTCGGGCCTGCAGCAGTCAGGGACCATGGGAGCCGGGGAGCGGGGAGGGGGTCCACTCTGTGCTGCTCTCAGGAACCCTCCAGGATGGATGCAGCTGGAAAATGAACAAGCCAGTGGCTTGTCCTACATCAGGTCCCTGGGTCAACCTGTATGGAGGCTTCAGAATCAGCACTGGAGCCAGAGGCTTCCAAAGTGGGATTCGATATCGGAAAGAGGTTGACTGTATAATATTCATCGTTTAGAAAAGTGAACACCTCACAGGCAACCTATTTCAGGTACCACTGAACAGGGTTGACTGCAGACAGGCTGCTTCCCCAGACGTCCCAACCTCTCAGCTCCGCCCACAACCCCACTCACAACCCCGCCCATGGTCCCATCCCACCCCGGATGCTTGGCCCTCGAGGACACCCGACACTCGCGAGCATGCAGGAGGCATGCAAGGCGGGATTTGATACAGAAGAGAGGCCGACCGTGTATTGTGCGTCATGAAGAATGCGAACCGGCCACGGGCAACCTCTCCTCAAGCACCAAGCGGAGCAGCACAAACGGCAGGCAGGCCGGCCGGCCCTGGGGCTCTCCTCCGAAGAGGGTCGTCCCTCTGGCACTGGCATGTGCGGGGAAGTGGCCGGGACACACGCTCAGGCGCAGGCCATGCACAGGGTCCGCCCTAGGGGGGAGGCCTTGTGGAGTGACAGGTGCGGGCCAGCGGGGGTGTCCCCTGCAGGGACCCCCTGCGATTCAGTGGCCTTGGGCATGGACAAGAGACTGAATCCGAGCCGTTCATCACACACCAAGCAAATGCTTCATGATCAGCCTCCCCGGGCAAGCCCCGCCTCCTCCCAAAGTCAGCGTGCCCTCCAGGAAACTCTTGCAGGATGGATGTGGAGCCCATGCATTCACATACCCTGGATGGGGCTTCAGGCCTGGCCCTGCGCATGAGGGGTGGGTGGTACCGAAAACAGGCCATCTGTGTTATATTCGTCATTAATAAAGCGAACTCATCACAGACAACCTCTCCTCAAGTACCCACAGACTACTCCGCAGACTGCAGGTGTGCACCAAGGATGCTCGCCTCCTGGGAGCTGTCCTGAGGGTGGAGCAGATGCCACAGGTGAGAGGGGGCAGGGAAAGGACACAGCCAGGCACCCCCCCCCCCCACCGTCCCCTTAAGAACCTGGCCTCCATCTGGACACCCCGCCTGGGCGGTGACACGGGAAGCCCCCACCCCATTCTCACCCCCACAAGGGCTTCGTCAACAAGCGCTCCTCCAAGGTGAGATTTGATACCGAGAAAAGATCAACCATGTATTATTCGAAGTCAATAAAGCGAATATAACACGGTCGATCTCCCTTCAGGTACCAGGCGAGATGCTGAGCTGAGGAGCCAGTGACTTGCCCCGGCCACTGGGCCCGGCAGGCTGCAGTGGGTACGGACGGCTAGTGGACCAGGTGAAGTACATTAGAAACAATTACTTTCCAACTGGTCGACCATCCGTCCTGTACCCGAGAGTGGGTGCCGGTACTGACGTTCTTCCCCGAGGTGCCACGGCCTCCGAGACGGCCTCTCTGGTGGATTTTGATACCGAAGAGGGGTTCACCGAGCAACATTCGTCGTCCAGATGCAAAGTTGCTCGGGTAACCTCTCCCCGTGTACCATGGAGAGGCTCGGACGCTTGGACTAAGGCGGATGCTTCAAAGTGGCGGAGCTTCCAGAAGACCCTCCCCACTCCAGGGCAGCTTGAATGCTGCAGACATCACCCTCGGCGGGAACGCTCCTGTGTCTAAGGCCAGCCCTCCCATCGACTCCCCGGAAGGTAAGCCAGACACCCAAGTGGGATCTTATCCTGCAGAGAGGTGCCCACGCTTGGGCACGTTGCTCTGGTGGCTGCCCACGAGCATCCATGGACATCTGAGAATGCCCCTTTCCCCAGTCATCCCATCCACGGGTGGTGTGCAGGTGGAGCGGACCCTGACACAGAGTTAACAGAGATGAGACCCTGGGGGGCCCACCCTCCAGCCCCAGAACCCAGAGAGGGTGACTCCGGGTGCCCCCCCACCTCCGGCATAGGGGCTCCCCCTGGAAGACGTTGCCTTTGGAAGGAGCTCAGTGAGGTGCTGTGCGTGTGCCTGACGCTGACACCCACAGCTGCACTCTCCGAGCTCCCACCAACACTGCCTCTGGCCCATGCGGGGGAGGGGGTGCCACCCCAGCATCCTTCGGTGGGTGATTTAACATGGAGAAACCAGTTGACCATTTGATTAGCTTCATACACAAATCAAGTGAAACACCAAACACAAAGGGGAGAAAGAAAGAGTACAAAAACAAGCAAGTAAACCACAGGTGACTGCTCTTCAAAACAAGGCAAGGCAACTCTGTCATCAGAACCCCAGCTTTTCTCAGAGTTAAATATGCTCGGAATCAGCACCCCCAGGAATGGGCTGGCCCGTGAGGGTCGGGGAGCAGACGACGTATGCCACAAGCAGAGGCCGGATTCTGTGCCCACCACCCATTTTTCGAACTTTGGAGTGGGACCGACAGCAGAATCCTTTCCCTGACGTTGGCACAAGTTCAGAAAACCCCGTGGGTCTTGCTACAGTTGGAGCAAGAGGCCAGCCACCCAAGATCCGTCCTAAAGAGAGAAAACATATTACGGGCAGGTGCCCTTCAAGAGTCACGGATACTGACCTGCTCTTCTGACACTCTTTCCTAGGGCTGGCATCCTCCCGGAACGGCTCATGGGACCTGTCTGGACAGTGATGGCTAGCGGTCCAGATGACATACATCCTCAACACCTCCGGGGCATGGCCTGGGGCTGCACCCCTACACCTACCCGGTAGAGTGCTCCGGCTGCTGACCACCTCCTGTGGGTAGCAGAGCTTCTGCAAATACTCCGAGCTGGGATGTTGTTCTGGAAAGAAACCCACCACGCCATGCTGGTCATCTGGGAGGCCTGCCCACAAAGGACAGTCTTTTTTCACATCCCAGGCAACGGTTTTGACCCCAGAAGTGTCAACTCCAGAACCACCCCCCAACTAAGGTTCCGCCTTAGTGACCATGTGGCACTCTGCACCGATGCGGAGCGTGTCTGTGGGGCCAGCATGGAGCCCTGAGAGGTGCCAACACCGGGCTCCTAAGAAGGACCACACCTGCGAATGTCCAGGCGTCCTCTGTATTCAGCAGTACTGGGTACAGTGATCCTGAAGGACCAGGCCCCGCTGACCAAGGAGCTTCTCACTTCTAGAGTCAGCCTGTCACCCAGAACCCCACAAGGGGGTGGAAGGAGACCACAGGGAGCAGACTAGGTGATATGTGTCACCAAGATGGCACCTACTCTGGTGACGACACGCACCCACTTTACCAGCATGTCACCCCCAAGTCAGCACGTTGATCTGGAAAGCTTTCTGGACAGATGTAAGAAAGAAAGAAAAGGTGCATGAAGGATGCTGAGATTTGACCCCATCTTCCTACTAACCCCACTGATTCCCACCCAAATACATGTGAATTTAACTATCTCAGTGAGAATTGTACCAACATTGATTTCCATAAAAACTTGTTTTTCAGACTGAATTCCATTAAACTAATCCAATTCCCAGTTTAGCTTTCCTGGCTTCGCTGTTGAACTGTTTTCATTTCTTTTATTTCCCTTGTTACATTCTCCAAATCATTTTCATTAGGATCAATTCTTTTCCATTTAAAAACTGGAATGAAGGTTTGATTTCCTCAACTCGCTTCTGTCTACATCAAATCCCACTGTCTAGAGCGGATGCCACTGTCAATTTCATCCTGTGGCCGCCATGTCTACAATGCTCCATTTCCCCAGGTCAAATGTGGTAGCTGACACGCTGTCAAGAAAATTGGATTCTTCTGCCAATTTGTAGGCTGTTGAACACGCTCTGCTTTGCTGTGTGCCACTTAGGTTGTTTTTAATTTTATTTCGTGTTGATTATTTTTATTACTTTTGTTTAATGCAAATGGGATGAAACATTGATAGCCTCTATTCATTTCATAACCCAGGAGAAAATTGAGAACAGTGGTGGGGAGATGGAAAGAGAGAGAGGGAGAAACAGAGAGGATGAGAAGCTATGGCCTCTAAGATTCCTGAGGGCAAACCCTGAGCCTACACAAGGTCAGAATACCTTTAGAAAGGCAGAACGCCTTTGGGAGCAGCAGTAAGATGTAAAGGTGATTACAGAGGGTCCAGGGTACAAACTGAAGCGGATTCAGCACTGACACCCTCCTTTGGGGGCCCAAGTGACCCACATCACCAGTCAAGCTGGTATTCTCCAATCAGTACCCACCCTCATCCACCGGACAGGTGTAGACACCCACAGCTACACTGTCTATTCTTGATCATGGGAGAGGTGTAGACCCTGAGCTCACCACTGGGTCCCAAGCCCAAGCAGGATTTGATACTCAAACAAAAGTTGCCTTTGTGTGATTCAACATAAATAAAGCGAATTCACCAAGGGCAACCTCTGCTCAAGGATCAAACGTCAGCAGGGCCAGAACACCAAGATACCTCTTCAGGAGAGGTGGCACTGTCTCCAGGGTCTAGCTGTGCATGTCCACCCGGGTGGGGGTCTGGTGGGGGGCTGATCTATCACTGGAGGCTGGCCCTACATCCAGGGGACCCCTTGCATGTGACTGAGACATACTTGTTTTTGTTTTCTCCCCATTTGGGAGGGTGTCACGCACCAACTCTAATGGCACTGGGGGAAGGGATGGTCCCTGAGCTGGCTTAGGCTCAGTGGTGGCTGAGTGGTGGATGGGGTTGCGAGCTCACAGGTCACGAGTGTGGCCCAGGCTTGGGGCAGGACGTGGTCCCTTACCCTGGAGAGGCGCAGAGAGCAAGGTCCGACCAAGGCCAGCATCTCCTCCGAGGGCTCCCTGAGCTGGGATTGAACAGAGGAGGGAGCAGCTGTTTAACATTCTCAGCAAGTGTTGTGACCACGGGAGGGTCCATCTAGCTCTGAGCTTGCAGGATCCCTGACCTGAAGGCCAGTGACTTTCCTTCAAGGTTGGCAGGACTGCAAGAGCAAGGAGGCCTCACCACCAGGAAGACACGGACTCACCGCTGTCTCCTTTCACTCTTCCACCCAGGAGGCCTCCAGGAGGGCATTTCATAGAGAAAATATGCCACCTGCCATTTATTCATTCACCCAACACCACCTTCACAGTATGTAGCTGGGGACACAGCAGTAGGCTAAACAAAGACTCTGCCTCCAGGAAGCTCACAGTCTAGTGGGTGAGGGGACAAGTAAGGAAGATCTAAGGTGTAATAACAATCTCACAGTGTCAGTGATCATCATAAGAACCAGTGCTTTTTCAGCTTGACTATGCGCCAGACACTGTCTACACCCTTTGCACAGGACTGAGTTTTTATACCGACCCTATGAGTGGGCATTAACCCCATTTTACAGATGAATAAACTGAGGCACAGAGTGGTAATACATCAAGTAACCTCAAGATCACATAGCTAGCAAACATAAGGTATTAATAAATGTGTTACTGATTCTTATCTTGCATGAAGAATACATGAATCAAGCCATGGAAACTTATCTTCAGATTCCATTGATTCTCCCTGTGGAGGAAACCCACCCAACCCCCACAAAAACACCACCACCTCCCCATTGCTGACTTTGATTCACAGAGGTCACCCTGAGGAAAAGGATATGTTAGGGGTAGCAACACATTGCATAAATGAAGTATGTGCCTTCTACTCATTCAGCCTCTTGGGATAATGCAGAAGGCCCTTTCCCTACAAGATGTATCATATACAAGGTGACCTCATGCCTAAAAAGAGGCTTATGAAATATGTTTTATTCACCAGTGAGTCTTCAAGGAAGGGAGGAAAACCAAGGTCTCACCTAGAAAGTCAGCATCATTCCTGGGAATTCTGGGCAGAGTGGTATGGGTCATACATCAAGCACTCATCATGGGTGAATGGTTGACCTCCTTACCCTGGTGAGGCATCTGCTGAAACTCCCCCTTGTGGTGTCTTCCCAAGAAGAATTTAGTACTGAAAGGAGATTGGCCATGTAATACTCATCATAAATAAAATGAACACACCATGGACAACCTCCATTCAAGTACCCAACTAGGATGCTGGCTTCCGGCGTGTCCAAGACATCAGGCCTAAGGATGGATGGGATACCAGGAGTGAAGATGCTGGCAACACACTGTCAGTGAAACAAGCATGGACCCTACAGTCCCTTCCTTGGAATCAGCACTCCTTCTGGGAAGCCATTCAGGAAGGACACGCTGCAACCAAGAGGAGCAAAGCATCATGTTGTACACAAAGAGAGCGGCACAGGGATGACATCCCGTCAGATAGGAAGCGGATCTACGATGAAAGTACTGCTTCTTCGGGGAAGTCGGCATTGTGGAAGTACCCCAGAGGTAGATGACATGCGGAAGTGAGCGAACACGGGGACACACATGTGGGGTGACATGCACACACTCAGCTCAACCATCCATCCAGATGTGCAGACACTGACTCTAGTTCCTGGTTCCTTTAGGGCCAGATTTGATACCTAAAAAAAGGTCAACCATGTATGATTCGTCCAAAAAATAAAGCGAATGCACCATGGAAGACCTCTCTTCAAGTACCACCAAGCAGCTCTGGGAAGAAAAGCCCCACTTCTTGCTCCGTGTTGGCTCCACGTCCAGGCATCTTCCGTGGATGGTCTCACACACACAGGGTGAGGGCCAGGACATAGAGCATCAGGGGACCGCATGCTCTGCCAGCCTGCTGTGGTCCACAGTCTCTGCACTTACCCTGAAGAGGAGCTGACTCCGAGGTCCTGCCCTGAAGGGGGGCTCCGCCCCGGGAAGGCGGGATTTGGTACCGAAAAATAGGTGGACCGTGTCTGATTCGTCACAAGTAAAACGAAGGCTACACGGATGGCCTATCTCCAAGTCACGCAGATTAGCACTGACCAGGTGCCAGGGCCTCATCTGCAAAGCTGGCCTTCTCCAGAAAGTCCTGAGGACAGAGGGAATGCTGAGCACTAACAAACTGGTACAAAGGGTCGTGAGTGAAACATACCCCCAAGTTCATTCAGCCGTCCCATCCCAGACCCTGAAGTAGCTCAGACATCAACACTTTGCCTGCTTGGCAGGAAATCTAAGAAGCACTTTGAAGACTGTTGCATTGTGGAGAGATCAAGGTATAAGAATTCATTATCTATCATAGCAAGGGACACAGCCTCATTGCATATTCACATCCAAGCTGACAGCAGTGGTCCTTTTCTCACTTACACTTCGTGTCCAGGAAGCCCTCCAAAGCCAGAGTTCATTCCAAAGAAGCTGAGTTTGCAATACTGCTCATAAAGAAAATGACAGCATGGAACACAAACTTAATTATATACCACGGTAGAGCACTGACCTCAGAGTTGCGACCTCATCTCTAAAGGTGGGTATTACTTCCAAGAAGTCTCCCTAAAGATAAAATGCATACTTAGGGTTAATAGACCAGCAGAAATATGATGAAAACAATCCTCCATTGTTAAAATAAATTCACATACCTAGCAAACGGTACTGACTCCACATATATCCCGGAAGGTGCCGCTACAGTGAGGCGTCCTGCCAAGGTGGAAGAGTGTGCTGAGAAGGGGGCACCTGGGTGTAATTCATGTTAAACAGACAAATGCAGAGTGCAAATGACAATAGTGAGTCTCCCAAATAAAAGTGGCAGCATCGGGCCAGATCATAGGTTTTTCCCTTCTCCAGCTGCCAGTGAAATAATAAATGACCATTTAAGCTTAGACAAGACCAACATATAGAAAAGTACTTATAGAAATACTAGAAGAAGACATCCTTGAACTGAAAAACTAGCTAACTTGACTCGTCAGGAAGGAATATGATTCAGAAAAACTGATGAAGAAAAATAGTGACTGAGTCAGATCCTGCGGAAGAGCTAATAGAGAACCCTCTCCACACCCACAGAGAAATGATGGATAAAATGAAATCAAGGCCAAAATCAATTGATAAATGCACAGCTGGAAAGAATAAAAGGGAAACCAGCTGTTAATGAAGAGAGAAGTCTGGACCAAGGGATCTAAAGGATGCTGCACTAGAGGCTTAGAGGGTCTTTAGCCCTAACGTCCAAGTAGGAACAGACATTGATGTAGGGACCGAAAGAGGTGGGGGACTGGGATGGGAAAGAGAGTCAGAAAGTGCTCTCCTGGCCTAGAGAGATGACAAGGGAGTTTTTTCCCATGTAAGCTGTGGGTAGAATGAGTTCCTCTGGGAGAAACCAAGCTCCTGGACCAAGACGTGGTGAGGATTTATACCAGACGTAAGGTATGGGACTCCTTAGGCCAACACATGAGCCCTGACTGCTGAAAGCCTGATGCCATGCAAACGCAAACGTAGAACCATAATGTTGTGAAGGGAACAACAAAACACACAAATATTAACCCCCGATGGTGACCTCACAGAAAAACGTTACAAAACCCGTGAAGGAAAGTATTATTACGAGTCAACCAGCTCACCAAAGAATAGCACTTACACCCTTAGAACTGAGAGAAATGACCAGTAAGTACTGTCACAACGTCTGAGTTAGAAGGACTGAAAATCCCAGGGTCGAGTGGAAGAGTGTGCAAAACACAAGCAGATGAGTAAAAGTGTAACAGTCAAGGCTAGACATTCTCAGAGAGCCACGACCTCACAGAAGACAGTGACCCAAAGTCTTTCTAACAAAGTATATGAAGGTCCACAAGATAAATATCCAGCTAAACAAGAGGTATGCAGAGAATTCGTATTTTAAAAGCTATTATGATACTAAGTGCAGAAGACAATGGAGCAGCATCTACAAAGTTCTGAGGGGAAAAAAGCAGAAAAAGAATTTGATGCTTCGCTAAGCTGTCTCTTGTGTATGTAAACAAGGGGCAGGTATCCCCAGACATGCAAGGACCGAGCAGTGTTAATGAGCCATTCTTGAAGAAACAATTATTCTGATATGAATTAAAATTAAAAGCAATTATTCTGAGATATGAATTAAAATTCAGGAAGAAAGAAGATTTAGTTTAAGGGGAAAAAAACACTAATTGTCAGCAATGAATTCATTTAAATATAGAACTATGATCTAACATCTATAAGAACTGTGATTATAGAATACAATGCAAATATTTATAATGAGAAAATTGTATTGTACAGTATAGCTTTTTAAAAAGCAGGAGGTGGAGCTGATTTCCTTATCTTTCAGAACCTCGAGTGAAATTAAAACAGTTAAAAAATATATAACAAAAAAAAGAAATAATATATAAATTTAATGATCCCAACTATTTCATGTTTTACACAATGATTTTTCTTAGTCCTATAGGGACCTTTTAGGAATTAGTACTTCTTTCAGAAGAGCAAGAAATATTTATTAATTCTTCTAATTTTCTTAAGCATATTCTTTATGTTAAAGTAAAATGATGGTTAACATTTTCAACAAAAAACATTAATAAAATTACAGTTAACATTTTAACAAAAATTACATATTGGTAAAATATTGTGTCTCACTTTGTCTTCCTTTCTATTTGGATAAATGCTCAGGCAAGTATTTAGAAATCTCTAAAGCCCTGAGGATTACTTCTGGGTTGCAGAGATTGGGTAATTGTCCCCCCTTTTTACTTACATTTCCCCACATTGCTTGAATTTTTATTGTTAAGTATGTGTCATTTTTATGTCCAGTCCTTTGCAACCCTTTTTTATATGTATGGTAACAATGTAAAGTAATGACTCATTTTTTAAATGAAAAACAAGAAATTGAAACTAGTACTGCCCTCTGTCCTCAAATTTGGTAGGACTTCCAGGTCAACAGATATGATGATTCATCCCTTCTTAACCCAGAAAATATACTAATACTGGTTCCCCCACTGTGACTTTGCCAACGTGGCTCAGAGGTCCCCCTCTCCAGGACAAGATACAATACTGAAGCGAAGGGAACTATCCACTGGGTTTTGGGTTTATTTTTCTTTTAGAAAACCCAAAGTCCCCAGCAGCATCGTGGACACCCCTACTGCCCCCATCCCTTGGGTCTTAACCTCGATCATATGCTTCTCCCCACACAGTCCTCTGTGACGGTGGTTCCAGGGCACCTTCAAGTACAGTGGCGTGGGACCGACACAAGTGCGTCTTCCCTGCAGGCCCCGTCAGCTCCGAGTAGATGCCCGGTGCAATGCGATACCGAAAAGAGATCGACCGTGTATTGGGCATCATTAAATAATGCGAACTCACCACGGACAACCTCCCTCCGAGTACCCTGAGGCAGCACGGCTGGTGGCATTCCCACATCCACACGATCTGGGCAGCTTGGGAGTGGCCACTGGGGCGGACAGGATGCGGAGGTCGAGGATGAGCGGACGGACTGGGTCGGTCCCCAGGTCAAACCCATGCCCCTGGGCCACCAACCCAGGACTCCAATGGACAGCAGTGCCACGTCCCGCACTGGGATGGCCATGCAAGCAACACGCAGCAATGCAGAGAAGTCAGCCCCATGTGAGACAGCCCCAAGGAAGCTAAGGGCTCCCGAAAGACCACGTGTTTGCGAGAACAGGGAAACCACTGCCTCCTTGGTAAGCCTGGCCGCACCCTACAGGAGGTCCCTGGAGGGTGTGAGGCTGCAGAGGATTAGTAAACCAGGGGTCAACCAGTCTCCTGTTCTCACCTCTACCCTGAGAGCTGCCTAATGAAGGATGCTTCTAGGCGCCCCTTCCAGGTTAGCCACGTGTATTGTAATATATACATAATATCTTTAATTAGGGCATTCTCACAGCCTTGCTTGCTTGTCCTAAAGTGGACAGCACCTCAGGAAATTGCCTCAGCAGGGGCTAGCGTCAGTAAAGCAGGCATCCTCAGGAAAGCACACGTGGGCTCAGCCACCCAGGCACCTACCTGGGAAGCAGCACCGGCCTGAGAAGCCCTCCGAGGCAGAATCTGACACTGAAAGAGAGGAGAGCCGTGTATGACTCGCTTTGATGAATCGAATTCATCACGGCCAGCCTCTCTTCAAGCACCATAAGTGAGCACGTGTGAGCAATCCACTGCCTGTCCTGCCAAGGTGGCTGCCTGCAAGGAAGGGGTGGAACGATCTTGGGTAGTGGGCCGAGTGACATGCCAGCACGTTCGTTGCATGCTCACCCGAGACGCACTTACCCTAAGCGGGGGTGACTCCTGTTTGTCCTCCTGGACCAGGAGGGCTGCCATCTCACGGCCATCATCATGTCAGCACATCAGGGGAGCCCCTCGGATCCTGTAATGGTTGAACCGTCGCGACTTCCCCACGTGGGCCTCACCTCTGCGGACCCTTCTGTGGAGAGATGGGAGGCCAGGGGTTAGAGGGTCAGGTATGAGACCTAATCAATAAGTACGTATTCAGGGAACAGTCACACACCCCCAACAGAAGCTGGCCACTGGCTTCCGGTCCCTCAGTGGAAAGCAATGTGTTGTCCCAGGAGCACTTCAAGGAGGCTGTGGCAGTGACGTAGATGCCACCACCGTAACTCATCACTTTTTAAGTCCACGCGCCCTCCCTGCCATGGTTGTCCGAATCCACAGAGCAGCTGCCAGCGCTCGTCCACTGCTGTCCCCAAAGTCGGCAGGGCCTCCTCCGCGTCCCCCAGGCAGGTGGGCTTGGTGCTGAGGGTTGGTGACTAGGTGGCCCAGAGGGTGGAACAGAGTGATTGCCCCTCTGGTCAACCAGTCACACACCCTGAACGGTGCTGACACCAGGTTCTCCTCGGGAAGGTGGCCTGGGGCCCAGGAAGCCTCTCTTCGACGTCTCGTGAGGTGACGCTGGTGACAAAACCACAGTTGTTTCCCCAGAGCTGGAGTGGCCCTTGGGAAGCCTCCTGGAGGAGGACGCCCAGGTGAGTGGCCCAGATGACTTACAGCTGGGACAAGCCCGTGGCCCTGGCCGGCCAGCCAGTCTCGTCTTCCAGAGAACACGAAGTCTTCTCTTCTGGGTGGCCGTCTCATCTGGGGCATCCTTAGAGGTAGTATTTGGTACTGAAAAAAGTGTTGTCCGTGAATGATTCGTCATAAGTAAAGCGAATCCACCACGAACAACTTCTCTTCAAGTACCACAGAAAGGCAGAGGCAAGACACAGCAGGGTCCCCTTCCACTTCTCCGAGGGGCGCAGTCTCCGACTGCGGTCCTGCGGGCAGATGGGACCCCGAGTGTTAGTGACACGGATGATGCGTGCCCCAAAGCACACCGGGGTGCACGCGGCTGGCCACTTACCTCCCCGGAGCGGGGCTGACGCCCTGCCTGCCCCTTCCCTGGAGCGGTGATGGCATTCCTGAGCCTTCAAGGGCAGGGCTTAGAAACGAGAAGAGAGGGGCTTCGCAGTGCCAGCTCGTCCCAGCGCAGGATGCTCCGTGTGAGTGTGGACCCTGGGCTTTCAGAATAGGGACCGTGGACTTCTTCACTTGGTTCTCTATCAAGCACATCGAAGCACTGGCCAAGCTCCTTTGTGGGACTTGTGAGGTCTACCAGACATGGGGAGTTCCAGAAGAGCCACCACAGGGTGCTCCTGAAGAGTCTGCCCAGCCCTGGGCCCTAAAGTCCTCTCAGAAAACCCCAGGAAAACCCAACTCCCTTCCCACCCCGCCATTCCACCGCGTGTTTCATCCCGATGAACCACCCAGGAAAACAGTTCCCAGAAAGCTGGCATCAAAGGTCACCACCTTCTCCCCAACAACCTGAGACCACTAGGAGCAGGTTCAGTCCTCATGTCCCACAGTCCCTCCACATTTGGAACCATGACTCATCACCATGTCCTCACTACTCCAAAGGGATTCACTGTCCACCACTGAGGGCTATCTGCACCCCGCCATCTGCTACACTGAAGGCTTGCAGGGGGTGGATGGCCTCCCGGCTCAACCTCACCTCCAGACCATTCTTCTTCTCTTTTCCTTTTAAAATTTCAGTTCACAGCATCTTCATCAGCCCTCACTGCCCACTCTGTGGGTCACGGCCACCCAGGTCCTCCTTCTGGTTCACCATCCTCCTCCCGGAACACCTCCTGACCTCCTTCCTGGTAATGACCACCCAGTGATGCTGCCCCCAACTCTCTAGCATTGGCCCGGAGGCTGCCTCGCCTCCAGTTACCTCCGCCAACATCCCACCTGACCCTCAAGCGCATGGTCGCTGCCTCAGCTTGGACCTTGGCGATACTGGTGATGCTACTTCTCCCGAAGCTCCTGGGAACTCACTGACTCGCCCCAGAGCCCCAGTTCAGCAGTGGTCACACCTGGAGACCCTCTGGCTCACCACCTGCCCTACTTTGTCACGCCTGACCCTGGCTGGGCTCATCCCACCCACCCCTGGGTCTGCTGGCTCCACCTTTGGGACCTCCCATGTTCTTTGTGTGGAGATGCCTGTCCTCTTCCTAGCTTCCATCAGCAACTCATAGATCAATACAATAGTTATCCACGCGGGCTCTCTATCACCACCCTTGTGGGCAGAGTGACCATTTCAATACAGACCACACCTCCTTCCCCACTCAGAATCCACCCATAGTTCCCATCACACTCAGAATAAAATCCGGAGGTGCCCAAGCCTCAGAGGCTGCCTCTTTCACCCATAGTTCAGTCCAGCCCACCTTCCTTCTTGCTGTTCCTCAAAGATGCCAGGGAGCTTTCATGTGCCCCAAGCTTCTCCCGAAAATCTGACTCCCAAATCTCTGTCTGACCCACCCCTACTTCATTTCCATTTCTCCTCCCCAGAGAGACTTTCCCAGACCCTGTATGTAACACAAATGTCTATTCTATCAGGGTCTCTTCCTCACAGCTTACCCTACTTTCCTTTCCTTCCTAACTCCACAGTGGATAGAATGATACTGTTTGGCTTTTACCTTCCACCTCTCCCCCGAGATTGTCAAGTTCACATGAATAAGGACTTTCCCTTGTTCACTGCTCTACCCCCAGTTGAACGGACCCAACTAAGGTCTAGAATCATCTAGCAGACAGTATGCTCGATCATGATTTGTGGAATGACATTCCTCATTGATTGACCAACTGATGGAAAATACATTAGCAAAGTGGTTACGCTCATTACAAGACAATCTGACAATGCAGAGAAAGAGCCCTGTTGAAAAAGGATCACGGTCCAAGCAGACACCCCTTCTGCAAAGCAGTTATCCAATAGGCCGGGTCTTACGGGAGAGGAAAGCAAGTGTGACCCACCAGAGACAAATTGAGACTCTGCTCAACTCACTCTCCACATGTATTGGGACGATGTCATGCCAACACGTTTTCCCAAGGTTGGCACTGCTTCCAGAATGCCTTCCTGGGCAAGAGTGGAGCATCAAAAAGTCTTTCCTGGAGCAAATACCGTAAGGATGACCAGTTAGGTTATCAGACAGTATCAGCCCACATCATCATAGAGCATGGTCCCCAGGATCTCACTCTCCAGATGGTCTCCAGGGATTCATTTTATGAAAGCTCTGGTTCTCTTGGGACAGGTGTCAGGTGTTCTGTGTGAACAAGATTCTCAGGGGTCAATCTCTCAGATGGGTTTGGTGTCAATGACAACATCCCTTTCAGAAGATCACAGCCCTACTAGGCAGCCACCTCCTGCCTAGGTTAGTTTCCAGTCTCGGGGGCAATGAGTGACAAGCATCTGAAAGGAGGCACCTGCACTGTGATCCACCAGCCACGTACATACCTCGGGTGGGCACGAAAACCAAGACCTCCTCCTGGAAGGTTGCATGCTGTCGGGGAAGCCCTCCAGAGCAGTATTTGATACTGAAAAACTGGATGTCCCTGTATGATTCGTCATAAATACAGCGAACACAGCAGGGATAACCACTCTTCAAGTACCAAAGGCTAATGCTGATGAACCGTGTCTCCACCAGAGTCTGCCTTGCCTGTAGCTAATAGTCCTAAGGATGAATTGGGGACTGGGGGTTAGGAGGATTGGGTGTCGCTCTTCGTAAATAAAGCCAACCATGCATTCCTGTCCCCTGGGAAGGGGTGGAGGCCTGCAGCTCTTCCCAGGAAGCATTCCAGGCAAGATCAATACTGAAAAACAAACCTTCCCTTGCGTGACTCTGCATAAAGAGAGCCAACCAGCAAGGAGAAGGTCTTTTCAAGGGACAGGTACTAGCAAGGAGGAGGAAGCAGCGCCTCTTCTTCCGAGTCTGACCTGAGAAGTGACTGGATAGGGAGGGACTGTGGATCAGTTGACATACATCATTGACAAAATGTATGTTCTCTGATCAACCGTCCACTCCCCTATCACGGACCGCGCCCTGCACTCAGGTTGGAGTCCTGTTGGAGCACCTCTCCAGGCGGAAGCTCGTCCTGCAAAACAGCAGCTAGGATGTGATCAGCCACACAGGCTGGGATGACAAGACCGTGAATCCCACCGATGCTCAGCCCTGGGGGCTGAGCATTTAAGACCTCAGTGCTTTGGCTGGGGGATGGGGTGCTTCATCCTAACAAAGGCCCAAGGTCTGAGACAGGCCATTCTTTCAAGAATCGCAGGAGGTACTTCCTTCCTGAAAGTGGAATCAGGTCCAGGCAGGATGTACCCAGGCTCCACATGTATGACTGAGCAAGCACTGTGGAGCAAGCCTGCCACGGACCGCACCTGATCAGGTGTGGCAGACTAGAAGCCCCTCCCCCACTCTGCCTCCTCCTGTACACAGACTAAGATGCCAAGGGTCAGGGGTCACATTAGCTCTCCCTAGACTCAGGATTGGCACCAAGAGCAATAACCCTTTCCTGGATTAGAGGTGGCCTCCAGGAACTCGTCCTAGACAGAGTAGGGATAATCAGAGCTGAAAGAATGGTCAGCCCTAAAGACCACACTCCCAAACCAAACTCTCTCTTCGAGGCAGATAAGGTGGACCTGAGCCCCGAAAAGGCCTGGCCCCCCAAATTCCCTATGGACGACTGTGTTCTGAGGGCCCAGGGGTCCTCATGGGCCCCCCCTGCTGCCTGGTCCACCTGTGGACCCAGTGAGGGGGCTGCCACATATCCCCACCCTAAAGGTGGGGCCCCACAACTCAGTCTTCCGTGGTACCAGAATATCCACCACAGACAATGGATGAGCGCCCGATGGACCCCGCGGGGACGCTGACGACAACGTCAGCGTCCCATCTCCAAAGCTTGGGTCGCTCCTGGGCGTCCCTGAGGATGAAGGGCATTCTCGGGTTTGTGGACGGGGGCTGTGTCCATCCTTCGGACACACCCTGGGAGGCAGCTCTGCAGTCACGTACCTGAGGGGTGGACAGCTGTCTTACTGGAAAGCTGGCATCACCAGTGGGTGCTGGACTGAAGCCAGGAAGGGCTCCGCCATGCCGGCCAGGAAAGCCACTGAAACCAGAGCAGAGGGCTTCTCGGGAACCCTCGGAGGTCCATACAGTCAAGACTCTGGAGACGGCGGGCCACAGGGGCCCCCATCCTCCACCAAGTGGGGGTCCAGGTGAGCCTCCGTCCCCATAAGCAGAGGGGAGTCCAGCCTCAGAGAGAGCTCTGCATGCAGGCTGCAGAGGCGGAGCGGTGTGGGCGGGGCGGTCCTCCTTCCGAGGGAAGGGGCTGCGGCCCCACCAGTCTCTTCGTGTGCCAACCTGGGGGCAGGAACTCTGCAGGCTCTGCCAGCAGCGCCTCGGGGAAATCTGCCTGGACAGGAAGTGGACCTGAGGGGTCAGCAAGGTGAGCAGAGGTGGGCCTGCCTTTTGCATACCTGCGGAGATAGATGGTGACCGTGTGTGTCTGGGGAGCTGGCCTGGGTGGGGCCTGACCCTTGAAAGCAGATGGCCCTCAGGGGAGTCTTCATGAAGGACGTGACCTCTGCTGGAAGGTCCCGGGGGAGCAGAAACCACATCCTCTCCACAGGGGACGGTGTAGCCTCCAGGAAGCCGCCCTGGATGGTCAGGGCTGGGGAGAGCTCTCTGTGGGCGAGGCTCGGCCATCAGGCCCCCACCGACTGGCCCTGCAGGAAGAGGGACTCGGGGGCCCTGCCTCAGCCCCTCACCCCCGGGCAGGCTGGACTGTAAGTGGAGGCGACCTTGTCTGAATCATAGAAACACATCAAGTTCACTGCAAAACCACTGCAAAGGGAGCCCGGGCCCCTCCCTCAGCCGGCCTCCCTTCCAGGAAGCACGCCTTCTGAAGCGGGGCTGGCCCCGGGGTCACAGCTCACACCAGGCACACGCTCTCACGTCTCCTGTGCGGGCGGCCCTCGAGGCAGAGTTTGATATTCAAAGAGAGGTTAACCATGTATTATTCATGACGAGCCAAGCGAACATAACACGGATAACCTCTCCTCAAATATCCCTGAATAGTTCTGAAACGAAAACCATGGCCTCTTCCCCAGTGTCGGTCCTCTCTGGCTCCGGAAGGTTCTTCTTAGGAAGACCTGAATCCAAGGGTCAGAGGGCTGGGAACTCAGATCCTGTAAAGAAAGCCCATGTGCGGGCATCAATCATATATCCCCCATACCTGGGTCCCAGGGCTTGCACTTGGCCTTGACACCAGAGTCCACACCCCAGAGCTGGGACCATGCTCAGAGACACTCCCAAAGCAGGTTCGATCCTGAAAACAACAACAGCAGCAACAACAAAGACAACAGCAACGACAATGAAAGTCCCTTCGGGGATTCCTGAGAGTTGGAATTTGATGGTAAGAAGAAACCTGAGGAATGTGTGTCACGGGCGATGCAAAGCCATCATGATAATACCTTTTCTGATAAAATGAAGCATATCATGGATCCCCAAGATAGGGGGGTCCCCAAAAGATGGCCTTGGTCCCAGGAATGCTGCTTTGGACTGACTGGAAATGGATGATTCCGATTCCAGAATTTCATAGTCCCAGTCATCAATCCTGCTGATGATCCAGTATCTGAAGAGCCTTGACACTGGAGGCCTCTCCCCAGCGAGGGTCTTGTATCCAGGAAGCCCTGGGAGGTGGAATTTGACTCTAAGGGAGAGTCATCTCATGACATTTATGCATAAGAGAGCCCAGGGCTGATAAACATTGTGCACAAACAGAAGAGCCTTGTGTTGGCCTGGAAAGGGCTCTCACGATATGGAAGGTGGGGCACAGGGGACACACATCACAAAGAAAGCACATCCTCTCCAGCCCCGAGCTGTTCCGAGTGTTGTCCACCGACCAGAAGCATTAGCATCACTTGGGAACTTGCTAAAAATGCAGAATCTTGGTCCCTGAATCAGAATCTGCCTTTTAACAAGATCCCTAGGTGATGAAAATCTGAGAAGCATATTAGAGTTTGAGAAATACCCCTTTAGCTGACAGTTCACACACACACACACACACACACACACACACACACACACACACACACACACACACACATGTGCACGCACACACACCCCCGAGGTGCCATTGACCACAGGTCTTATTCCCAGGGTCTGTGTTCCCTTGAACTGCAAAGATATCCAACCAGTCAATCCTAAAGGAATCAACCCTGAATATTCATTGGAAGGACTGATGCTGAAGCTCCAATACTTTAGCCATCTGATGCCAAGGGCTGACTGACTCATTGGCAAAGCCGCTGATGCTGGGAAAGAATGAAGGCAAAAGGAGGAGGGGGTGACAGAGAATGAGATGGTTGGATGGCATTGAGCTAACACCAGGAGACAGTGGAGGACAGAAGAACCTGGCATGCTGCAGTCCCTGGGGTCACAAAGAGTCAGACACGACTGAGACACTGAACAATAGCAACACGTCTCATGGGAGAGTCTCTGAGATGAAGTGGGTCCAATAGCAGGCTCATAGCCATGCCACGTCCACCAAGACGGACATTCAATAGACAGCTCCTTAGTAGCGGTGGCAGGAAATGGACTGTGTTTTCCTTAATTTTGCATCTTCTCTAGGACATCGTCTATGCTCAGATTTACGCCAAAGATCAGAGGGCAGGGGAACCAAATGACCCAGTCCATCTTCCAGCTGCCTAGAGAGATGCTTGACAGCAGTCTCTCTCCCAGGAATTCCTCATGGCTGAGATTGAGTAACCAAAAGAGAAAGACATGAATAATTACCAGCATCTTCCAAACGGCCCTGAGTA
Organism: Antilocapra americana; assembly: GCA_007570785.1. Classification (NCBI taxonomy): domain Eukaryota; kingdom Metazoa; phylum Chordata; class Mammalia; order Artiodactyla; family Antilocapridae; genus Antilocapra; species Antilocapra americana. The sequence continues at coordinate 25,678,402 of ML661902.1, read as the reverse complement.
AGCGAACCGTATGTCCACCCCAAAACTGGCATTAGTTCAAGGGGCATCACACTGCAGGCTTGCATTCCCAGGTCACTGAATTAGTTGTCAGAGATCATCAACAAAAACATGCTCCATGATGAGTTAGGCCCCCGCGTCCTCTTGCTGAAGTCAGCACCATCCTCAAGAAAAACTGAAGCACATCTGGACATTTGGGTACTAAAACAATGGTTGTCTGATACTAATCACCATAAATACAGAGACCACACCATGAACAACCATTCTTTAAGCATCAATGGACTGTGCCAACCAGAAGAACTTGGCATTGTCTCCAAGGTCAGTGTCCTTTCCAGAAGATTCTTCTCAGGTGGTCCAGACAATGAGGGTTAGTGGGTCAGTTTCATACATTGAGTTGGCCACATGCTCAGAGGTTGCTCACATCCTCAGGCAGGGGACAGGGGCGTCAACAGCAACGATTTGATCCCAGAGTTGGCTTCGTGTCCAAGCAATGCCTTCAAGAAGCAGGATCTGATGAGCCTTGAATGCTGGGTCACTCATAACATACACCCATGACCAATGCAGGTCAAGATAGCACCAGGGAGCCTGGTGGCCCCTGGTCAAGCTTGGCCCCACCACTAGGTTCCTGAAGGTTCGAGCAGTGGTCCTAGCATGAGCCCCTGCAAGCTCTCAGCCCCCAGCCAGGCAGGAGCCCCCTGGGGTTGACACACACATCTCTACGGAACTTGTCATGGGGTTCGGGAAGCCCGCCGAGGCAGGATTTGATACTCAGAAAGAAACTGTCCTTGTATGATTCATCCCAAATAAAGCGAACACACCAAGGATAATTTCTCCTCAAGTATGAAAGAGTGACGTGGACAGGAACCCTGGCACCTCCAGATCTTTGGCTCAAGAATGGACAGTGACTGCAACTCAGCAAATCTGAGCACACACAGACACATGTTCGTGCACACTCCACACACATACTCGCACACGCATCACAGAGCACGCGTCTCAGGCACCAAGGAGGTGGACCCAAACTGCTCCTCGCTCTGCTTGGTGACCACGCCCTAGTGTCCTGCAGAGGGTGGCTCAGGCAGGTAGCCAAGGACTGCCGCCTTCCCTGGAGCCAGTGCTCTCGGTGGCCCATGGTCACGGCCTAGGGCCCCACTGTACCCTGCTTTTCCGAATGCCTTCAGGAGAAGGGCTTGGTGGCTGCACTTCCAAAGCCTCGGCCACCCCCGCTGAACACAGCATAAACTCGGGGCTCGAGCATCCACTCACATACCTGAGGGTGACCTGCTGGCCACATCTCAACACCGTTCCAAAATGCCGAGGAGAAATTTCGATAATCGCGTCACCATTACCAAGCATTTCCTAGTACACAGTGCCCCGACTATGACTCCGCTCTAAGCCATGTACAAGTCTTAACTCACCCAGCCCCCCACAGCCCTCCAGCCCCCTTCCACACGAGACAGCAGGCATGGGACGACGAAATGTCCGTGCCCAAGGTGGCCCGGTTAGTAAGTGTCAGAGGCGGGATCCGAACACAGGAAATCGAACTCTACGGTCTGCGCTCTTGATACTGAAAAAGTGGATGACCCTGTACGATTCGACATGAGTAAAACGAACAGGACAGGGATAACCACTCTCCAAGTACCAAAGGTTAGCACGGGAAAGAAAGCCACTGCCTTGGGAGGACGTGGAGCGTCTTCAAGGCACAGTCCTGGGGACAAATTAGATGCTGAGGGTTAGTGGATCAGTTCACAGGCACCCAGCATACCCGTGCAGTGACGATGCAGCCACCACCCACACCGGGGCCGACTTGGCCGGCTCAGGACCTGGGTCGTACGCACAGAGCGCATGCCTCCTGACCTCCCCCACTCCCACCCCACGCAGAACCGGGAGGGGTGTCACTCCCCAGGGCCCACCAACTTCTCTAAAGTCAGCCGTGTGCCTGAGATGTCACCTTTGCACAGTGGTGACCCTGAAGCCATTTGCCACACACCACTGGACACACGGTCATGCACACACGTACCGAATCCCTTGCTGCATGTGGACTGGGTCCAAAGTTTGATACTCACAGAGAGCTTGCCCTTGTATATTCTATGTCAAAAAACCGAATATACAAAGGGCAACCTCGCTTTAAGTACCAAACAGTAGTAGCATTGGGCAGGTCCATCACTACTGTTCACAGAGCTGGCCTCCTCTCCCGGGAAACATCCTAGGGAGGTGGAGGGGGATGCAGAGCTCAGCAGACCAGGGGGCAGACACCTCCTGCCAGGTGTGTGCCTGCTGGACCTCTCTCCATCCCAGCTTGGGGAAAGGCAGAAGCCAATGCCCCTTCATTGACATCATCATTTATAGGAATCACTCCAAATCAGGGCTTATTCCTGAAAAGATCAACCCCACATCCTTCCTGGGCATGCCCAGAGCTCAGCTAGCCTCTTGCTTTCTGCAGAATGACGCTGGAGGTGGAACCAGCATGGACACCTCCTCCAGGAAGTCCTCCTGATTTTGCACCAAGGGTGAGGGGATTGGGTGAATTTACATCATGGATGAAGTCAAGGGCCCATGGTCACCGTCATACCTCCCACAGGGGCCTCCTCCCCACACTCCCCATGCCCTACCGGAGGCTGGCATCACACCAGGAAGCCATGCTAGGAGAGTCGACATTGAAAAGGAGTCTAACTCCATGTAGCACAGAGAAATGGATTCAGCAGACCACGACCAGCTCCCCATGGCAGCCTCAATGCCAAGGAGGCCCTATGGAAGGAGCAGAAACTGAAGGCCATGAGTGAGCAGGAAACCTAGCTCATTCCCCAGGGGGAGGCACCCACCTCTTGCAGACGACACCCGCTCTCCTCGATGGGGCCACGGCTATGCGTCTTCCATGATGCTGCCCTCAGGGCCTGGGGACCCCCACGATGGTCAGGCTATACACCAAGTGTATGGTTACACAGCCCAAGAAATGTCTCCACAAGCACAGACCCAGAGCCCTCGTGTTCCGGCTGTCATCCTAGAGATGAACGGGATGCAGGAAGGTCAGAGGACCGGAGAACACATGTGGAGACAGAAGCACTTCCCTCTGACCTTCAGCATCCACGTACCTGGCCCAGGGCGATGGCTCCCATGCTCCTCCCCAGAGCTGGGTGCTTCCTCTGGAGGACACTGTCTCCAGGCAGGACTGGAACCATGACTCACAAATAGAAAGAGTTCTTACAGATTCATCTTGGGGACCGTGAGCAGGAGGGTGCTGTCCTGAACATCAAAGAAGAACCTTGGCCGGCAAATCACAGCCTCTTCCCCTGAGTGAGCGCCACCTCTAGGAAGCCCTCTGGGATGGACTCATTCATATAGATGTTGATCCATCCCACTTGGAACCATCATAAATATAGCCAGAGCCCTGTGGTCCACCATCACTCCTGCGTCTCCCTCAAAAGCATTTGACTTCAAGGTCTCTCATGTGAGTTAGACATGGTACCAGAGAGCCTCCAGGGCGGGACTTGGGAGTCACAAACGGCAGTCCATGTGCCTTTAAAAGAGAAATCACCATTAGACTCAGTGCAGACACAGACAGCATGCACAGAAGGCCGCTGCTGTCCCCCACCAGCCTGGAGCAGCCTCTGGGGAGTCCCCAGAGGAGGACCTGGGGCTGACGTCATGGCCAGAGCCCACGTCTGGGCCTGGGAAGCGAGGACATACCTGAGAGGGGTCGACAACAGTGTCTCCATCCGGAAGGTGGAGCTGGGTCCGAGTGCCTTCCCGGTCAGAGTTTGATACGCAAATAAGAGTCTCCCTCTGTATATTCGCCATTAATAAAGTGAACATACAAAGGGTATCCTCTCTTCAAGTACCAAAGAGCAGCTCCAGCGAGGACCGCGCCGCAGCCTCCCCAGAGGGTGCTTGCCTCCTGCAGGTCCCGAGACTAAGGGGGAGGTGCCGGTGATGACCCCGCCCCTGCGCACTGAGACCTGGCCCTGGGATGGCTGCGCTTCCCCGCATCTCTCCAAGACAGGGCTGCCTCCCAAAGTCAGTGCTGTCCTGTAGCACTCCACGGCCAGTGTCAGCTGACTGACAGTCCTTCAGAGCCTGCCAAACCGCCCTCTGCCCAAAGTCTTTCCCTCTAGGAAGTTCCCCTGGTGACTGCCAGGGATTAGCAGACACAGTCGCATGCATCACTAAAAAGCAAAAGCAAAAGAGGAAACCAGCACAGTCCATGATCCGCTGCACACTCGCAAATCGTGCGGCAGCGTTAAGGCCAGCGTCCTGCACCTGACGTTGTGTCCAGAAAGTCACCTCAGCTGTTACCCAAAAGCACTCACCTAGGGCAAGGTTCACTAAAGGACAAAGGAATCCCCAGGGAGAGGCCAGCTCTCTCCAATCTAACAGTTAATGACATCAGACATCCCAGGGTCCTCCCATCACAATTATGATGCCAAGAGGTGGACTATGGACCAAGAGAACACTGGGCTTATGGTCCCAGGGCAAGTACCATAAAATACAGCACTCAGGGCTGCCAGCTCCTTTCCTCTAGACTAGCAGCCACACCCACTCCCTTCCCTCAAAAGGACATTAAAGCCCATAAGTCAGCCCAAGAATAGCCTGGGTGTGTTGAGTGGCTGGGGCTTCCCTGGTAGCTCAGACGGTAAAGAATCTGCCTGCAGTGTGGGAGATGCAGGAGGCGTGGGTTCAACTGCTGGGTCAGGAAGATCCCCTGGAGAAGAGAATGCAACCCACTCCAGTCCTCCTGCCTGGAGAAGTCCATGGACAGAGGAGCCTGGCGGGATACAGTCCATGGGGTAGACCAGATGAGTCAAGGATGACGCAGGCCCTGACATGCTGTTGAGCCTTCTTTCTCGTGTCTGGGAGACACACTGACCTTGAGGTCTCCTTCCAGAGCCTGGCATCGTGCCTGGGGAGATCGGCCCGAGTGACAGCTTATAGCAGCTTCAGCATCACACTGAGCAGGCCCACCAAGGAAGACACCACAACCCAAACTGACCAGAAAACCACCGCATCCTCTCCAAAGCCATCATCTCTTCCAGAAAGTTCTTGGGAGGATGCAGGGGATGAAGAGGATGAGAGACCAGGTCACAGACAGCAAGAAAGAGGCACATACCCCGTGGTCAGCATGCATTTGCCTACCCTGTGGTGGTCCTGACCTCTGATTCTCCAAGGAGCCCTCCCAGGCAGGCACTTGCTTCTCAGAGAGATTGCCCATTGCATGTCCATGACAATCAATGCAAACCCAAGAAGGGCGATCTCTCCTCAAGCAGCAACCACCACCACTGGCAGGAAAGCCGCTCGCATTGTGGCAGGGCTGGCCTCTGCTCCAGGAGTGAGTCTAAGACAAACAGATGGGACAGGCAGGGTTAGTGGACAGGCAACACGAGCTGTGGGCAGAGTTTCCGGTTGTGGGTGGGCCCCGCATCCCGGAAGTGGTGCCTCTACCAGGGCCCCCTCCTAATGCTTATCCCCAGGTAATCGATAAGATTCCTGCAGAAGAGGGGGCTCTGGAAAATGCTACATAAACATGGCAACCACACAGAGAACAAAATTCATTCAGACTCGATGAAGTAATCCCAAGAGCCGTCTCACGACCGCACAACCAGGCCGAAGGCAAGTCAGCTGAACGGCACACCTCACACAGAACACAGGACACCCCTGACCACCCCTTCCTTCTTTGACGGCGATGTCGCATCCTCCGAGGTTTCCAAGCAGCATTTGATACTGAAAACGTGGATTTTCCTCTATGATTAATCGTAAATAATGTACTCATAGAAGGAGAATCTACCTTTTAAATACCAAAGAAGGATTCTGTCCAGGAGAACTCCGATCTGGGCTTCAGTCATCAAACACGAAAGTCACGTCGGGTGGACAAGCCTCCACGGATGGACGGACGACAGACCCACAGCGTACATCTCACCGAGCGGGCTGCTCGGCCAGAGATGGCTCCAGAGTACGGATGAACCCCAGGCGTCCGTCCTTAACTAAGACATGGCATGCCATCCACCCACCAACCTTCCACCTGCCCAGGCCCGGGGGCCTGGGAGCGGGCCTGGCCCTCCAGTCTTTTCCAGAAACATTTCCAGAGTAGCATTTGATACTGAAAACATGGATTTTCCTCTATGATTATCTATGAATCACGTAAACATAGAAGGAATATCCACCTTTTAAATACCAAAGAAAGATGGAGTTCTGGAAAGGACCTGCGTGCATAATTTACCGAAAGTGGAAGCAAGACGGCCAGGGAAGCTGTGTCCAGTCCTATGGCGGCGCTGCGGCCACGCCATGGCCTCCTTGGCTGGTGGGCTCCTCAGCGAGAGGGGACTTCTAAAGGTGATGGTCAGCAGACATATGACGTGAAGGAAGCACATGCTCTGCAGCCCACCACCTTTCCTCTAACCCAGGTTGGGGGCTCAGCCCTGCCTCCTGCCCCTGCCCCCGTGCCAGTCCCAATCACGTCTCCAAAGCAGCATTTGATACTGAAAATGTGGATTTTCCTCTATGATTAATCGCCAAACCCGTAACCATAGAAGGAAAATCTACCTTTTAAATACCAAAGAGGATGGATCCCGGGAAGCGTCGCCCTAGGCACAATCCATCTGAAATGAGAGACACATAGCAAAAGCTGCTGAGCTGCCCTGGAGAAACTGGGACCCCAGCCTCTCCGCTGAGTTGGCCGCTCAGCAGGAGGGTCTCCCCAAGACAAGCGGGTGGTCCGCAGACATGTGCCAGGAATGGATCGCATGTGCTGGGGTCCACCTACTCCCACTTACCCTGGAGGGCTGAGCCCCCCCCCGGCTCCCCTGATGGAGATTTCAGTCCAGGAAAGTTTCCAAGCAGCATTTGATACTGAAAACGTGGAATTTCCTCTATGTTTAACCATAAATAACATAAACATAGAAGGAATATCCACCTTTTAAATACCAAAGAAGGATTTAGTCCCGGAAAGCATGAACCTGAGCACAACCGTCAAAAATAGAGATAACACAGGACAGGTCCGCTAGGCAGGAGCCTCTGGAGCTGGCGGCCTGGAAGGTCGCCTGTCCCATCACTAAGAGGGAAGGAGGTGGAGTACATTCACTCCCTCCATGTGTGTGTGGAGGGGGGCGGGGTTGTGTTCAGGGGGGACAGTTAACCTTCCTCTCTCTTCAGTGAGGGGGGTGGATTTTGTGTGCCGAAATGTCTCAAAAGCAACTTTAGATACTTAAAATGTGGATTTTCCTCTATGTTTAACTGTCAATCCTGTAAACATAGAAGGAATATCCACCTTTTGAATATCAAACATTGAGCAGCCCTGGGCAGCACAAACCAGAACATGAGACAGCTAGAAAAGATGCAACTGCAGGCCATCGAGTCCTTTCTAAACTCCATGAAGGAACTATGACATCAGAGCCTGGCCCCTTGGGGTCTGCCTTGCTGTCAGCCCCCTGCTGAGGGAAACCCTGATATCTCCACCCTAATCAGGTCTGGAAAAGCAGAGTCTCATTCCAGAAAAGTGTAACAGACTTCAAAAAGTCACCATAGATAAAGCAAATACAGTAGGAGTAACCATCCTTTCAGTGAGTCCTGAAAATATCATAGAGTAAAATCCTATGCCGTTCCTAAAGTCAAGGTCAACTCCGTGAAGCCCTCCTGAGGTATCCTATAACACAGAGTGCCGGAAAGTGTGCAGGATAGTCAGGCATCCTTTCTCATACCTTGGAGGGATGAAGACATCAAAGAACCTTCTAGAAAGTGAGATTGTATTTGGAAGGTCCCAACAGGCAGGACTGGGTAAATCAACAGGATAGGCTGTTGGGGTGCATTAGACAAATACATCACAAACAATATCACTTCCAACCCCACTGAGAGGTAGCAAAACATGATGTTTACCAGCCACCCTCCCTCCCAACTAAAAAATTTTACGGTTTCCAGAAAAATCATTTTTCAGGTGGACCAGGGGGTACAGAGACTTACCAAAATAGGTGCCATGAATTCCTGGTAATGCGTGCTTCCTAAAGTGAAAGTGCAAACGTCACTCCCTCAGTCATGTCCAACTCTGTGTGGCCCCGTGGACTGCAGCCCACCAGGCTCCTGTGTCCACGGGATTTCCCAGGCAAGGATACTGGAGTGGGTAGCCATTTCCTTCTCCAGGGGATCGTCCCGACCTAAAGCAAACAATACATCAACAATAATCCCAGACTCAGTCTCTGTTCTGCAAAGCTGCCATCACCTCCAGGAAGTCCTCCTAAACAGATTCAAAATTGAAGACAAATGGGCAAAAAGGCACTCGTCAGAATCAAAGCACACATTCTGTGGTTGACCCTCCATTCATATTCCACAAAGAGGAACCAATACCAGTTCTTCTTTTCTTAAGTTGGAATTGGTTCAAAAACCCCTTAACCTGGAAAACTAGGGCCTGTCACAAGGCTGGAGGCAGGCACTCCTCCTAGAGATGAGTGGACCCCAGGGGGAGGGGACCACGTCACCCCCATCATCTGCAGAACCAGAGCCCCTCCCTTACAGCCTAGGCTTGCTGAGGAAGCAGCCCCCGACGTCCCCCCAAACATCATTTGTCATCAATAAAGCAAACATATGTAGCCCGGTGTGTTTCACGGGCCATCAGGAGCTGTGCCATGCCATGCGGGTTGGTGTTTCCTCCATGAAGCCTTGTCTAGAATAAGTGGGCCGTAGATGTTTAGGGGATCAGAGGGTCTACGTTTGTGACCAACATCGCTCATGAACCCAGGAGTGGGTCTTCCAAGAATGGCCATGCATGAAGAGGACATGCTGTTAAGCAAAAATTCCCAGTTGGGCTGTATTTTTTTTTTTTTAACTGAAATGTAGGCAGCCAGTTGAGATTTGGATCAGACGTAGTGACTAGCCACGAAACTCCTCTGCAGGTGCCCTGGTGAATCAGTGTACATTTACCTGTCATCTCTTCCAAGAAGCAGGCATCACGCCCTGAGTGTCCTGCTGAGGAGAACATGTCAGCTGGGCTACCAAGGGTCCATGAGCTGTTAACCGTGTCTGCTCACTATTGGGCTTAACCCCCTCCCTCTCCTGTTATCGCCACTTCCCTCTGGTATGGTCTTCCTGGAGAACTCTCCTGGAATAAAGCACCTGCCCACAAGTCTTGAGGAACTCTTCTCCAAGTTTAGGATAAAAGTACAGATTAAAAACAGCACTCTGCCCCCCAGCAAAACTACAAAAAGATTAGTCAGAGCCAACTGGATGAGACCCAGCACCTTTGAGGAGTGTGTAAAGACTGCGGTCTCTTTCTGTTAAGAATTTTAAAATTGTAACTTTCCCAAGAAGACTGGTATTTTTGTCTTAAAAAGTTATTATTAAAATAAAACAATCTGAAAAATAAATTTTGTACTAAAACATTGGTACACCTGCCACACAGTCATAACAATTCCCGTGATCATCTCATCTTTATCCTTATAATTTGTTCAGTGTATGTCTAGTGGCTCATCTATTCTTTCAGAGGTTAAGTTTTGGAAACCAAAACACCTGAGGCTGTCTATTTCAGGATTCTTCTGAAAATCCAAAAAAAAAAAAACACCCCATGCTAAACAACTTTTTGTTCACATTTATTTGTCAACTGTTTAAAAGAAATTGGTGTTACACAGCCTAATTTTTCACATTGACAGATTTACTGTAAAAACAGGATGATAGAGTATCTTTCAATACATTCTCAATCAAAAAAGGAAAGAAAAGAAGAGAAACAAAGGAGAACACTTGCCATCTGGTCAACCATCTGTTCCCATGCCCTCAGAGGGGGGCTAACACCTCCCCACTCCCCATGCTAGAACCTGACCCCCCATGTGCAGCGAATCCTTCAAGAAGGCATTTGATGAAGAAAAGAGATCAACCGTGCAATATCTGCCACAAATAAAGCAAATACATCACGGACAACCTCCTTTCGAACATCTCAGACCAGCTTCTGTGACACGTTCCTCCTCCGTCTGCTGGACATCCTCCTGCAAAGGAAATGGATGGTGAGGGTTCACACACAGAGAACAGATGCCATCAAAGAGCTTGCGCTCCCTCTGAGCCTTCCTTGGACCTACCTGGGTACGCAGGTATGAGTGGTCCTCCCTGACATTGGCTGCAGGATGCGGACGGACCCCCAGTTAGAAAGGAGGCTCGGTTCTGAAAGCTGTACCTTTCCTGTTTCCTTGGGCATAGGACAAAGGCACCATTGGGCAACTTCACATCTCATGGGTGGCTCGGAACCAGAATCCTCCCTCCAGGAGCTCCTCGGGGCTGCTGAGACTCTGGGGCTCCAGGACCAGCTGCCCTCTATCTTGTTTCAGAAATCTTGGCAGGTGTTCTGCATCTGAGCCTTCCCATCAACCAGGAGGGTCGTACTGGACTTGGTCAATCAGGTAAGCTCTGTGAGCTACATCTTGGACAGCTTTCCTTGGTGGACCTCTGGTGACATAGGCTTCTTCTCCAAAGTTGTTCGTGCCCCCATGACAGTCTCTGAAGGGAGGACAGGCCCCCAAGGATGGGTGGGGCAGGAGTCAACCATTCTGCAGGCAGCCGCTGAGCCCAGCATCTCCCAAAGGCCACTCACGGGGCTCGTCATTAACGTCTCTTCCCAGAAGCTGGAGCTGGGCTTCCGTGATGGGGTATGACACTCAAATAGAAGCGCACCCATATTTTTCATCATAAACAAAGCTAGGAAACACTTCTTAGAAAACACTTCTTAGAAAAGATGATAACCCCTTTTCTAGTACCAAACACAGCATTGAGAGTAACCAACCTGATAGCCTCCGGTCCCAGTCGGCAGAGTTCCAGACACTCCTCCTAGGGAAGACAGACACTGAGCATTAGGGGGCCTGGTGTCCAGGCTGCCGCTCCAACTCTCTAGACAGCAACCAGCCACTTACCCTCCGGACCCACCAACGCCAAGAGTCCCAGCTCCAGCGGCCCTTCCTCCACGTCGGATTCAATACTGCAAAGAGGTTGGCCAAGACTGATTCATCATAAATAAAGTTAATTCACCTGCAAATACCTCTCTTTAAGGACCACTGAATAGAACGGTCCACAGAGCCTCGTGGTGCCTCCTGTGGGAAGATGGCGGCAGGATGGGTGGAGCACAGAGGCCGAAACACCAGACAGCATCAGCTTTTAAGAGGCATGTCTGCTCGCACGTCCTGACCAGGGAGCTGACACTAATGTCCCTGCTCTGCCAACGACATCTGGGAACACATCCCTCCAGGGCAGGCCTGGCACCTAGAAGGAGGGGCTGAGCAGAATTAGTCCCAGTGAACTGGCTGACCCAGGAAAACTCCTCTTCCAGAACCCCAGGGACCACCGCCCTCCACCACAGCCGGTGTGTCTGATCAGCCATCCCAGGGAGGTGTGGGGGACGGTCCCCCAGGCGACAATCACAGATGCCATCTGTGCACCTGGGCACCATCCACTTCCATCTCCAGAGAGGGCCGGTGGATCTTTTTCATCGGCTCTGAGTTTGGGGGGCCGTCACTGCCACTGTTTAGTTGCATTATTTCGGGATGGGGGCCTCTTCTCATCTGGACCTCGCCCTCAGATGCTGGGGGGAATTCTTCACTGTGGAACCTGGACATGTTTACCCAGCTTCTCTTGCAGCAGGAAGTGGGAACATGCCTGAGGTCTCTCGCAGCCATGCCCCTTCTTGGAGGCAGGCAGGGCCGGTGATCAAACCAAGGATGGCCAGCCGCACAGCGGCTGAGGGGTCAGCCTCCACATACATACCCGGAGAGGCAGGGACACCAGAGCCCCTTCCGTGAAGTGCCGTGGGGGCCAGGGGACGCCTCAGGCTGCGATTTGATGCCGAAAAAGAAGTGCACCATGTTTGTTTCGTCACATATCAAGCGAAAAGAACATGGGCGACTTCTTTTCAGGTACCAGTGGTCAACCCTGATGGACACGAACATGCTCACAGCCCACAGTCCACCTGCGCGGAAAGGACACTGAGCATCAGGGTGCAGTGGCAGGGTCTCAGCCAGCACCATCTACTCAACGGGCGCTTGAAAGCAATGGGGCGTCTGCTCACCTGGGAGGAGGCAGACGGTGCTCCGTGTCTGCGGCGTCTGGGCAGCCCTCACGGGTGAGGTTGACACAGGCAGGAGGTGGATCACATGGTCATCATGGATAAAGTGAATCAACCCCAGCCCGTCTCTCACTCATGATTCCAGGGAGGGCTCACGGGCAGAATCCAATAATTAGTACAGACTGGTTCCGTAATGTTTGTGATCAAGTCCACAAATGGTCATGCCGAGCATTATTTCAGAGGAAATGGGGTGGTCTAGGACCCTGAAATCAAATCTCCTCCATGAATCAGTGGTTCTGTAAGGCATCCTCTTGAGAAACGAGAAGCCAAGGACCTAAAATTAGGTGGGTCAAGCCACTGAAGCAGCATCTACTGTCCATGGACCATCCCTTGGGTGTCTGGCAAGCTCCTGACTCCGGCATCCCCTTCTTACAGACACTCATGGTTTCTTCAAGAGATGGTCTAGTTCTACAAGACATTGGCTGTTCAGGATGACTTGTGACAAATACAGCAAATCCATCACAGAGGGCCACTGGACAGTGGGGATGAAGAAATGTCTTTTCCAAAGTCAACATCACTGCCAGGAAGTCCTCCGAGGGAGTGGGGAGCCTGGGAGTAAAGGAGGCAGGGGAGATGTTCTGGGGTCCAACCGTCCTTCAGATCTCTTGGAGAGGGGCCCATGCCAATGGCGTTCCCTGGACACAAAACACATTAATTGGGGATTACTTGTCATTCATAAATTAAACCAAGAGGACGACACTTTTGAAGTGCAAACACAGTAAATACAAGAGAAAAAGTCACTTTTCAACAAGGATTCATCTTGGGATATTGAAGACAGCTGAACCAAGAGACATATATCCTTGAAAGATTTATGTTTTGGTTTTTTTTAATCACTGCAGCAGCATGGTATCATATGTTTATACCCCAAGTAAGATAAAACCCAACTCAAACTGGCCAAAACAATAAAGGGAGAGAGAGGCTTCATATAACTGATTGGCTTATACAACTGAAAACTGTCAAGGCAGGGCAAGCTTCAGGCGAGGTTTGATCCAGGGGCTCAAACATGAGAGAAATCAAGGGACTCTGGGGAAGAAAAAAAAGATTGGGGGGTGGGCAAAAATCTTGATCAGAGTCCACTACAAGTGCCCACATGTCTTCCGTGAAGTTGACACTGGAACCAAGACGTCTTCGAGGCTGAATTGGATACTGAAAAAGAAGTGCACCGCGAATGTTTCGTCACATATAAAGCGAAAAAGACACGGGCAACTTCTCCTTAAGCACCACAGGTCAGGATCATCCGGCAGTTCAGCTTCTCCGTGGCGGCATAACTTCAGCAGACTTCTGAGAGCAACTAGGTCCTGCCGGTGCATCAGATGACGTGTCTTCATGAAACGGGTGCCAGAGGGATGTTTCATGATTTCAAAACACAGAAGACAGCCCAAGGACAACAATGCCTCAGAGGAAAGGGAACAACCTTGGGCCTGACAGTGTCACCACTGCTGACTGCCTCAGCTCACAGAAGTGCCCCCAGGCAGACAGGACATGGGAGGTACAGTGAATGAAATCTGAGTTTCTGGGGGCCCGTGTGGATGACGGACACATCCTCTCCTATCTCCACATCCCACCCTTGTGGTAACCTCCTTGTGGTGCCATGGACCGCCCATCACTTGACTTTGGGCTTGGCTATGTGACTTGCTTTGACCAATGAGACATGGACAGAGATGTGCCTGTTCCAAGCTTCAGTCTTAAGCAGCCTCTGAGTTTCCCCTTACTTTCTAGGGCCCCTGTCATGGCTGCATGACCCATGTACCAGGCAGTCCAAGAGGAGAGTGACAGACGGTGAGTCCCACATTCACCCCTTGGAGCAAGCCTCATCTCCAGAACTTGCCCTCTGTATGGAAAAAATGGAAGTCACTCAGTTCTGTCCAACTCTTTGCAACCCCATGGACTGTAGCCCACCAGGCTCCTCTGTCTATGGAATTCTCCGGAGCAGAATACTGAAGTGGGTTGCCATTCCCTTCTCCAGGGCATCTTCCCAACCCAGGAATTGAACCAGGGTCTCTTGTATTGCAGGTGGGCTACCAGCTGAGCTACCAGGGAAGGACACCCAGAATTAGCAGACCAGGAGACACATATGCTAAGCTGAGCATATGGTCTTGACTGAGACATCCACATCCATACCTTCATGGATGGTGAACTCCAAGGCCCCTTCTTTGCTGTTGGTGTCATGTCCAGGTTGCATCTGAAGCAGCATCAGTCACTGACCATTGTCCAGTCTGCATGGGTCCTCCTAGGTCCAGAAAATGCAGAACAACAGACACAGAGATGAGTGATGACAACAAAGCCTTCTCCCCAAGTAATGAACGTGGACTTGAAATGCACTCAAGGAGAGGCTGGATTCTATAGGTGATAACGATCCAGAAGAGGCACATCGAAGCCTGGGAGCACATCGAGGCCGCCCCTTAGCTACTCACTCACTGGTAGCGGTTCAGATACCAATGGTGCTACGTGGAATCAGGCGTCACACCCAGAAAATGCTCCAGGGTGGTTTTACTACTGAGAAGAGACGGACCATGTGATATCCATCTCATACGTGTCAAGCGCATCAGAGAGCCTCTTTTCAGACCCCACAGGAGAGAGCCGACATCACAAAAGCAGGTGCTCCCGGCATTAGCACTATTGGCCACAGACATAAACACGCGCACACTGAGGACAGACTGGACCCTGAAGCAGGTGACACACATATCCTGTCTTCAGCCTGTGCTTTGGGCTGGGCCACCTCCCTGACACCTTCTGTGCAGGTTAACCATCCTCCTGGGAAAGGCTTGACTGGGAAGAGACGATTCACTGACGATTACGTCTGCTTATTTTTAAAAGGTGGGAGAGGGAGCACCCACGAGGGCAACCCCTCTTCCCATACACAGTCCCCGATCCTCCTGCATCTTTTCCAAAGTTTCCACGTGCACCAGGATGTCATCCCACAGTTGGAACGGGTGCTGGTGGATAGTCAAACGGGTGACCTACATCATAAATGAAGTGCACGTCACCGGTCTACCATCCCCTCAGCTACCCTGGAGAGCGGCTGGTGTGTCCAGAGAGCCATCCGAGCTGGATCCCACCCTGAGGCGCCACCACCCGCCGAGAGTCATCCAACAGACGAGAACCACGAGGGGCAGCCTCCCTCCCACGCAGCGACCGGGCCCTTCTCCAAACGTGGCTTCGCTTGCAAGCAGCTGTCCCTTGGAGGGCTGGATCCTGGAGGCCCCCCTCCACCCCTGCGCTGTGACACACGACAGCCCGTCTTCCTCCTGGCTACTCAGACTGCAGCTGGCCACGTCCCTTCCCTGAAGGCTGCATCGGGAACAGGAAGTGCCTCCAGGGTGGGATTTGATACTAAAAAAGAGGTTTCCCGTGTATGTTTCATCGTAAATACAGAGAAGACAACACGGATAACCTCTCCTTCAAGTATCGAAGATTAGCCCTGGTCAAAACACACACCAAAAACACAAAACATCGCGCAGTCTTCGGCTGATGCTGGAGGAGTTTTCCCGAGTCTGTGTGGCCCCAGATAGAACAGTTGCCATGTGTCGTATACAAGCGAAGAGTCTGAACTCAGTGTCTTGGGGTTGCTTCCGGAGGTCAGCGAAGAAACCCTTCAAGACTTAACACTGGAAAGAGGTCACTTGTGAAATATTTTCCACCAGTACAGAGAACACTTAATTACGACTGCTTTCCAGGAATTGGAGCTTTCCTTGATGGGGAAACTGTAATCTCCTTCTGGAAGTACTGACACGTAAGACCTCAGGAAACGTCCCAGCAATGGTCTGCGTGCCAAGGTCAACATATGAGGAACAAATTCACAGATAAATCCCGCATTTCGTGGTCAAGAGGCCGGAGATGTGGTCTGCAGTGAACAGACACCCAGGCCCCTGCATGGAATCGGCTACAGGTCCAGGTAATCTTCCAGGTAAGCTGTGGTTCTAAAAATAGATGCACGGTATCAAGTTAGTCCTAAGTAAAGTGAGGGCCAAGGCAGGGGAGGGACAGCTGGGGATAGCGCCAGGCCTCCATCTTCCACATGAAACACTATTTAACTACCTTCCACTGCCTTCCATTTAATTCAGCAGAATTAAGGAAGGAAGACAACTTTCATTTCTGGAAGTCAGTTGGCCAAATGTTTGTGCCACGTCTGGGTTGGCTTTTCCGTTTTACTGCAAAACCCCTTTGACCATAATTCGTCGTTGGGGGAATATTGATCTCTGCAGACTTTCATTTCACTAAGGAGGCAGGCCTACCCCAGTAGGCCTGGAGAGTAGGAGTCAAAGTCACAGAAACAAAAGTCCAGGCTTTCTCTTGTCAAGTGGTATACTGGTGCCCCACCCTCTCTCTATAGCTGGCCTTCAGAACAGAGAACAAGAGCGTCACCACCCAGGTCGCCCCCTCCACCCTGACAGTCTGCCTCTGGTCCTGGTGAGCCACCAGAGTGCCCAGACTACAAGAAGCCAGCGGCTGCCGCCCTGGACACGTCAGAGGCGATGGCCCCCCACCGTGACCCCACTTCCTCGTCTTTCTCTCTTTTTCCCCTCATGGTTCTTTTCTGGTGGAAGGAATGATGTTTGGGCATCAGCCAACAGGATATCAAAGACTGGTAGGCTTCCCTGGGGGCCCAGATGGTAAAGAAGTTGCCCACAATGAGGGAGACCAAGGTTCAAACCCTGGGTGGGCAAGATTCCCCTGGAGAAGGGAATGGCAACCCCCTCCAGTACTCTTGGCTGGAGAATCCCATGGACCGAGGAGCCAGGCGGGCTACAGTCCCTGGGGTCGCAAACACTCGGACACGACTGAGCGACCGACACTTTGACTTTCCTCAGCGCTGTTCGCGGCTACCGCCACAACCATCCGGACACTCGTCAA
This sequence comes from Antilocapra americana, assembly GCA_007570785.1. Lineage (NCBI taxonomy): Eukaryota > Metazoa > Chordata > Mammalia > Artiodactyla > Antilocapridae > Antilocapra > Antilocapra americana. The sequence goes on along the minus strand of ML661902.1, from coordinate 25,661,478 downwards.
GCCGAGCGGGGAAGAAGTGGGGAGACCTGGGGCTTCTCGAGAATCCACGCCCCTCCCCAGCGGCCACAAAAACGCCAGAACCGAGACACGGCCTACTGCCATCGAAACGAACATGCTGCAGACAGCCTACCTCTGCCCTGGCTTTAGAGCCGACCGAGAACCACCTCCTTCCCCAAAGGCCGGCGTCGCCTCCACGAGTCCTACTGAAAAGGATGTGAAAGGAACATCAGCGTCAGACACGCCATGCAGAGCAAGGGAAACAGAGGTGCGGGCTCATTCACCCCGGACTTGAGCTGACAACTTCGGTCTCATTCAGGAAATCTTCCAAGCTGGTATTTGATACTGAAGAGAGGTTGGTGTGGGTGCCCCCTGATGCATGTAAGCTCAGTCATGTCCAACTCTGAGACCCCACGGATTGCAGCCTGCCAGGCTCCTCTGTCCATGGGATTCTCCAGGTAAGACTATTGGAGCCGGGTGCATTTCCATCTCCAGGGGAATCTTCCTGACTCAGGGATTGAACCCACATCTCTTGTATCTCTAACATTGGCAGGCGGGTTCATTATCAGCTGAGCCACCAGAGAAGCCCTTTGGTGTGAATAATTTGCCATAAAACATGGAGTGTACTGAAGGAAACCTCTCCTTGAGGATCGCAGAAAAGAGCCACCTCCAGACACACAGCTTCTTCCTTGACAGCAGCATCGCCCCCTAAGGATGAAGTAGATACAGTGGTAAGCGAACCAGGTGTGTCCCAGGTAAAGCATATGACCTGCAGTCAGCTATCTGCTCATTTCTCCTGGACCAAGGTTGATGATAAAGCCCTGGTCCCTAAATTGGTAAAACATCAAACATTCCTAAAGAGGTAAATACACTCCAGAATTCCTATTGGAAATAAACAGCTCCTATCCCAGACCAATTCTAGAGACCCCCAAAGCCTCGTCTTGATCCCAGAACTGGTTTTGCCTCCCGAAGATGTCATTATGTCTAGGGCATCTTTTCGGAATAAACCAGAGATTGAGGGGCAGTGGTCCAAGCCCCCTACACTGTCCAGGGCATGCTGGCCATGCAATGGGCATCCACCAGCATGGCTTCTTGGGCTAAGTCCAAGATAAATGCAACCACAGGTGACCTACCTGCGTGTTCCAGGCATGGAGCTATCTCGGGGACCATGGTCTTCCTCTAGGTGGGCATTGCCTTGGGAAGTACTCCTGAGAATGGATAAGATACTGATGGTTAGTGGAATAGGCAACTAAAATCAGAAATACGGGACAGGCTCATGGGCCACAAGTTATCTGTGTCCACAGCTCCCCATCCCACAGGCTGAGGTCTGGACCAGAAGGCCTCCAAGGTGGGATCTGATACTGGAAAAAAGGTTAACCAGGTGTGTTTCATCCTCATGAAAGAAACAGAGACCTAGAAAACCTCTCCTCAAGTACCACCAATTACACTGACATGAACTGGTTCTTCCTTAGACTTGACAGCCAGTCCCAGAAGCCCTGTTAATACAGATTGCACATGGATCGTTAGTAGAACAGGTGACGTGAGGCATACATACAAGGCACGGGCTTTGTGGTCAACCACTTATTCTGTCCACTGGGTGGGAGCTGACAGTAAACGTCTTTCCCGGAAGCTGAGGTCTGGACCGGAAGGCCTTCAAGATGGGATTTGATACTGGAAAAGAGGTTAACCAGGTGTGTTTCATCCTCATTAAAGAAACAGAAACCCAGAAAACCTCTCTTCAGGTACCATGGATGAACACTGACCAGAACACCAGTGATTCTTCCCCAGACTTGACCTTCAATCCTGGACGTCCTGTGAGTACGGAATTGGACTCTGTGACGGTCGCAGTGCTGGTTTAAGCCACTGGTTGAGCGCATGCTGTCCATCCAAGTACCCCAGTGGAGCAGACCTGGTGGCAACCTCAACATCCTGAAATTGGCATCGTGGCCAGAGGCTGGTGAGACTGCAGAGATGCTGCTCAGAAGAGCTGTCACATTTTTGGCTCACTCCCAGGGCAAACTTTTCTCAGTTACCATAGAGACACATATGCCCCAAGCTAAGGTGGGTGCCCCCCCTCCAAACCCACCCTCCCCCAAGGATTCCCTGGATACTGAGGTGTATGACCTGGGTCATCAATAAAGTCCACACGCCCTGGTCAGTGGGTCACTCCAGTACTTTGGGGTGGCCTCACAGCTGGGAAGCCCTCCAAGACAAGATATCCTACTGGAAACAAGTCCAAGTTTGCAGGATCTGGCCCACGGTGGCAGACGCCTTGAAGCTGTTCTCTTCCGAGTCTGGCGGAGTCCGGTTGACCCCACAAAGTCTCCTTCTGGAAGCTCTCCAAGAGGGGATGAGGTACTGAGGGTTAGTGGACCAGGTCACAAACGGCACAGATACAGCGTGTGCTCTCTGGTCAACCACCTCATGTACCCAGGCACGTGGTGACGCCACGCTCCTCGTCCTCAAGTCAGCCCTGCCCTCGAAGCCGCCAAGCCAGTGGGGTCTGCTGGGGAAGAAGGCTGCGCGCGTGAGTCAGCGTCACCCACAAGACCAGTGCATCGTAAACAGACCCCCCCCCGTGTGGCACCGAGCGCAGGCCTAGTGTGCCCACCCCGCCGTTGATGTTAGCTCCGGGAAAGCTTGCAAGGCGGGATTAGATACTGCAAAGAGGTCGACCGTGTAATGTGCGCCATAAATAAAGCGAACGCGCCACGGACCACCTCTCTCCAAGTACCAAGCAGCAGCAGGGTGGACGCCAGGGCAGGGGCTCTTCCTCAAAGCTGAGATCACCTCCTGGAAGTCTTCCAAGGCGAAGATGTGATATTAAGAAGAAGTAGACCATGTGTCCTACGTCATAAATAAAGCGTACACACCATGGTCAACCGCGTCTTCAAATACCAGGAAGTGACGCCGGCGGCGCCTCGCCTCCCTTCAGCTGGGACCACCTCCCAGGAGCCCTGGCAATCTACATCAAGAGTTCCCACCATCAGCAAGGGTGGCCATGACCACACCCACGCCGATGCCACGACCACCTCCAGAATGCCCGGTAAGGCTGGGGTTGAGTGCTGAGTATTGGCTGGGGGGATAAAGCCCGCGATCTGTGCTGGGTGGCGCCTCCCACCTGCTTCTGAGCTGGCATGGCCTCCAGGAAGTCCCCTCAGGCTGACTGATGCTGAGAATTAGTGGACCACGTGACATACGTCATAAAGCACACGTACGTTTTATGGTCGACCATCTCTCCACATACAGCGAAATGGTGCTGAAGCCAGACCAGCGCGTCTCCCACGAAGTTGGCTTTGCCTCTGGGAAGCCCTCTGCGACCGAATTTGATATTGAGAAGACGTGGACCACATTACATACGACATAGAGATAGCGCATGTTCTGTGGTCAACCATCTTTTCAGGTACCGTGGGAAGGGCTGATGTCAGAACCGGCGTCTCTTTCCTCTCCTTAGCATCACCTTCCGGAAGCCCTCAGAGGCTAGAGGCAGTATTGAGAAGAGGCCACTAGGCAATGTCTGCTAGAGGCGCAGTGGACGCGGCACAGAGAAACCCCTCAAGGACCCACAGTGGAGATGACGCCAAGACGAGCGCTATGCCTGATGCTCAGCACTGCCTACAGGAAGCCCCCCAAGGTGCAGTGGTGGTTACGAAAAGGTGGACTGAGTCACATGCTTTGTAAGTAAGACGTATGAAGCATGGTCAACTTCTTCTAAGTATCTCAAAGCAGTCCTGGAGCCAGAACTGATACCTCGTCTCCAAGGTGGACATGACCTCCCTGGAGACCTTCGAGGCTGAACGCGATACTGAAAAGCAGCAGACCACATTCCATACGCTGTTAATCAAACACATGCAGTGCGGTGAAACCCTTTCCAGGTACCGTGAGGTCGGCGCGGGCGCCAGAACCAGGGCTCCGACTTGACTCTCAGGCTGGCAGCATCTTCGGCAAGTTCCTCAAGCCTGGATGGGAGATGGGGGAGAAATGGGCCTGCGGATCGTACATCATCTGAAAGCACTTGAGGCCAATCATATCTTCATGGAGGTTCAATGTAGAGTCCAGAGCAGAGGCGTCTTCCCCGAGAAGACTAAGCTCGATATGGAAAAAAGATAGACTGTACACGCATCGTCAACAAAAAATATGAGTCAGCGTGTCTCTTCAAGTACCTGGTGTGGCATCGTCTTCAGACACCGTATCCACCTCTACATGGGCACATGCTCCTGAAGTCAGTGGAGGATAGCTTTGAGGCTGACGGGACGCAGAAGACGGCAGAGCCCTCCGTGAACATTCTCGGTGCTGGCCACCGTTACTTCGAGTACCATGGGCGAGGGGTGTGCCACGGTGGAAACAGGATAGCTCTCGAGAGATGATGGTTGTCCTAGAGAAGCCCTTGAAGGCTGCATTTGACAGTGAGGAGAAGACGGCGTCGCAAGCAATAACAGGTTAAGAATACATCTACCAGTCTACCATTCCGCCGAGTACCATGGAGCAGGGAGGGCGCGGAGACCAGAGTCGCCTCTCTGAACTTCAGGCTTTCTCCAGGAGCGTTTGGATGGCTGGGCTGGATACCAAGAAGCGGTTTACCGTCCCACATACATATTCAGAATGTATGTGGGACGGTAAACCATTTCTTCAAGTACCGCACGATGGCAGTGACGCTGGAAGAAGGCTGGCATCTGCAAGGTTGCCTCTGGGGACCTCTTCACGGCTGTAGTTGATGCTGAGAAGAAGCAGGTCATGGTGTCATACTAAACAAGAGTTTTGAAGCCAACCATGGTCACTGAATGCCAGAGGGCAGCACGGATCCCAAAAGAGAAGCAAGATCCACTCCCCAGAGACGGTGAGATTTCCCGAGGCAGAACTTGATATAAGAAGAGCGAGAGCGTGTAATTTCGCATCATGCAGAAAAGAACATGCCATACAGAAAACCATCTCTTCGAGTGCCGTGGAGAGGCCTGATGCTGGGTCCGAGGGCGCCTCCCTGAAGATGGCGTCACTTCCGGGGGCCTCGAGGATGGATTTGATACTGAGGGTTAGTGGACCGTGTTACATACGTCACAGATAAAGCGTACGCTATACGGTCTACTATCTCTCCAAGTACCACACAGGGACGCCGAGGACAGAGGTGGGGACACGTCCAGAAAGGCTTCCGGAGCTGAAGAGAACCAGAGGGCAGGTCGACCACAACACATACATCATGCGACAAGCACACACAGGCTAGAAGTCTTGTCTCCACTGCCAGGAGTTGGCGCAGATGCTGGAACTGGTGGCTTATCCCCAAAGCTGGCAACTCCTCCAGGAAGCCCTCCAAGGCTGCAAGTCCCACCGAGCAGAAGTGGACGATGTTCTGTGTCATCATTCCAAAAATATTGATCAAATGCCTACCAGGTGTCAGGCACTGTGTTGGACCTGAGAGAATGGATAGGTGGGTATGGCAGGAGGGTGGGCATGGCATGTGGCAGAGAGGAACATGTTAGGGGCTGGTTGTGAGCAAACTGAGAAACAGAAGATGGTGTGTGTGCCATCATAAGGAACACCTGTCTGGTTCTCCTGAGCAGGCCAAGCAAATAGTCTCCGGGCACATGAAGCCCAGGTGGTGAGCCCTAGTTTTGAGCATCAAAAAAAATATATATATATACATATATATATATATATGCCACAAAGAAAGACTGATGGCCAAGGGAATTTCCAAGAGATTGTCCCAGGCCAGATGGGTTCTGAGCAGTAACCACCGTGCCATCTTCGATAAACAAGACAGATGTCGTTTTGGTCAACGGACTCCCTAAGGTCAGAACCTCCATCTCATCCCCCATCTTGGCATCACCTCCAAAAAAACCATGGAGGAGGAATTTAATATTGATCGGAGGTGGACTTTCATACAAACATAGGAACTTCAACATAGGGCACTATCTCTCCAGTACCGTGATGGAAGCTGGGCTGCTGGGTCTCCCTGAAGGTGGTGTCGGTTTCATGAAGCCCTCCAAAGCTGGCTGGGCTACTGGGAAGTGGTGGCCCACGTCACACCAGTCTTTCCTCGTGCATAGGCCACAAAGCAAGCCATCTCTTCAAGGACCGTGACTGAGGCTGGAAGCAGCGTCTCTCCCCCAGGCAGCGTCACCTCCAGAAAAGCCCCCAGAGGATGCACTTAAAAGGCCTTGTTGCAAGACATGGACATCAGACACGGGCCCCGGGGGTGACCGCAGAGTCGGGCCACGGCTAAATGCAGTGTCCTCTTCCCTCACGTTGGCATCACCTCCGGGGTGCCCTCCAAGGACGGATTGGATCCTGAGAGTTAGTGGACCGTGTTACATAGGACAAAAATCACAAAGCCTACGTTCCACAGTCTACCACCTCTGCAGGAACCGTGGAGGGGCGCTGACCCCAGAGTCAGGGCTTGTCCCTGAAGTTGGTGTCGCGTCCAGGCTTCAGGTTTCTGAGGCCCCATTTGGCATTAGGAAGCAGGCACATGGGCAACACAACCTGCTCCCCTCAAATGTGGGGGAGCAGTTCTGATAGGGAAGACATGCCTCCCTCCTGAACCAGCATCTCCTGTAGGAAGGCCGCGCCAACTCGGAAAGACCAAGAAGAGGCAAACCCCACAACGCTGACCGTGCTTTGGCCACTGCATGGTCAACGGTGTCGGAATCAGAGGGAGGGGCAGTGGCTTGCTCTGCATGGCAGAACGGGAAGCTCTAAGAGCAGAGCTCATGTGTGAAAGGGGGCTCTCAGTTTCTGGGGATGACCTACGCGCGCTCACCCAAGCTCTGACAGTCCTTGCCACATGCCACACCACCCTTGGAGACTCGAGCTGCAGGGCTGGGTGTGAATCGGGCTCTTCGTTCTCCTGCTCAACACCTCCACCTCCTCCCAGAGGACTTCCCTGGGTCTCTCCATCCCCTCTCATAGCCCACCTGCCAATACAACCACGCTGGATGAATGGGAGGCACAGCCGTGAGGTTGGGTAGTCACTACGAAAAAGGGTAGGGCTGGCTCCAGGCAGCACGGTGGGGTATGGCTGTCTCCTGAAGTCTCAACACCCACTGCATTGCACCCCCTGCTCACAGTCCAGCTGTTGAAGACCAAACTGCCTGGAACCACATTCAAGGCTTCAGCCTTCGTCCCCATCCTCACCCCTGGGGCTCCCTGAGCCCTGACCCCACCCTCCAGCTCTGACCTTTGCATCCCCTGAGTCTCCACAGCCCCCCACCCATGTGGTCTACGAAACAAGCTCATGTTTAGCAAATACCCATGAGCTGCTGGGACTGTGAATAAAACATGATCTCTGTCTTCCTGGAGCTTCTAGCCTAACAGGGGAGACTCACGTGGAAATAATTATCGCAGAGCATTGATTTCTAAATTAAAAGGGGCCAAAATGTTGTGAAAAAGCAGGGACGTGTAAGAAGATCTGACCATTTTAGAGAAAGCTTCTCAGAAGAAGGATAAAGTAAAAGATGAAGGATGAGGAAGTTAAGCCAAGAAGAGAAACAAGAGAGGACCATGCAGGGTTGAAGCAGAGGAATGGATGCAGTGTGGACTAGAGAGGTGTCTCATGGACCAGATAGAGCACGAGCCAGATCAATGGCTCCTGGACCAGGCCAGTGGAGCACGGTCTGCATTCAGCATGGTAAGAAAAAAGCATCCATGTGAATGGCACATGGAGAGCTAGAAATGTGCCAGAAATCGAGCCAGGTGAGATCCAGATCATTTAGAGCCTTACAGCAAAGTTTAAAGCTAACGGATTTTACCCTCATGCCAAGAAAAAGCTGATAAAGAACATGAGTTTGGCATTTTTGTATGGTATTTCTTGCAAATGTGAAAAGAAAGTGCTGGGGGCAAAAGTGGAAGCAGGGAGAAAGAATACAGGAGTCTCAAAGAGGAGACTGGTGCCCTGGACAGAGTAGGAGCCGTGGATATGGGGGGGAAGTGGGCATGTTTGGGAAGAGTTAGGAAGAAGAGTGGAAGAGACTTGGAAAGGTCCCAGGTATGGGTGGGGAACGGGGAGCGGTGAGACAGTGGGAAGCATCTGGGCGAGTGTTGGTCACAGAAGCCAGGAGAGGGCCTCTGGGCTCTGGGGAGCAGCCAGAGAGAATGAGCATGGGTTGGGGCAGGAGTTCAGTGCTGAAAACTCCGAGTTCAAGGCGCTGGTGAGAAATCCTAGTTGAGATGCTGAGTCGGCAATCAGATGGAAGTCACCAATGATCCTAATGGAGGCACTTCTGGGGAAAAGGTAGGGTCAGAGAGCAAACAAAAATGAGGCACGGAGAATCCACCAAGAAGATGTCAGCTCGATATTTTTTAGACTTGAAGGACGACAGCCTGGTAGGACCCCGTGAGAAGGCTGTAGGAAGTAGGGGCTGGAAAGGGTGGTGGGAGACCCCTGAGAAGCTGAAGAATGGAGTCAGGCTCGGGGGCGGGTGCTGCTGGGCCAAAAGCAGGTCACCTCCTCCACCGGTCCTAGGGAAAGGGAAGCAAGGGACCGGGAGGGTGCGGGGAAGCTAGGGGTGTTCACTTGGATGGCCTTGATGTTCTCTGTGTCCGTGATGGAGGAGGGAGCCAGTCACATTGCTCCTTGGTACGGGGGCTCCTCTGACGCAGGGAGGGGTCACTGGCCCAGCACCAGATATTCCACAGAGCAGTGGGCAAGGAAAGAGTGGATAACTCTCAGTAGCAGAGATGGACTCAGAAAGTACCCTTGTCCTCCTGGATAAAGTGACATGCTACTCCACTGGCATCCTGGATCATAGGGACACAAGGGAGCCCACCTTTCCCTCCGACCCTCCAGACCCCAGAGGGTGGCTCTTCTCAGTTCCCCAGAGCCCAGGCATCACTCCACTCCCTTGCATGTCCACCGGCTCCTCCGCTCTTTCACATCGACCCACCTGTCCACTAACTCACCCCTCACACACATCTGCTCCCCCACGAATTCACCTGTTCACTGACGTCCTTGCAGACACACAGCCATGAACACACATGCGCCAACGCCAGTCCCGTGAGGAGCCCAGGTGACCCTGGGGCGACTTCCGTGTTCCTGCCTCCTGGGAGCTCACAGGATGGGGGAAAGACAGGGTAATCCACACAGCGATGAGTGATGACGGAGCTGCACTGAGGGTGAGGATTTCTAGTCCAGAATTTCAGCTACTGCAGGATGGGCTGGACCGCAGAAAGCACTGTGTTCCTCCCAAAGATTAGGGCAAGAGGGTTGGGAAGGTAAGCGGGAGATAGTGAAAAAACCCACTCATCGCTTAGCATCTGGGGGGGATACACAAGCGGAAGGGGAAGAAACAGATACATCCTCGACTTAATAATTACACAGAGGGCAGAGGGAGTACAAAATCATTTCACTTAAAAAAAAAAAAAACTATTTCATTTTTACCACAGAGAAAGTTAGATGTAAGCCGTTTAAAAAAAAACAAAACTGAGGTGTAAGCACTAACAGACTTAGAAACAGACTCTGTGCTTTTCGAATCATCAAAAAACAATTTTAAGAAAAACGTTGTTGTCCTTGAATCACTAAGTCATGTCCGACTCTTCTGTGACCCCATAGATGGTAACCCTCCAGGCTCCTCTGTCCGTGGGCTTTTCCAGGAAAGATAGTGGAGGGAGTTGCCATGCCCTCCTAAGGGATCTTCCCAACCCAGGGATTGAACCTGCCTCTCCTGCACTGCAGGTGGATTCTTTACAACGAGCGACCAGGGAAGCCCAAGAACAACATATTGTATGTAAGACAGCAGGAAAGAAAGTAAGGGTGAAAAAAGAAAACAAGCCTTAAGTGCAATTCTTTGAAGTTAAAACAAGAAAATCAAAACAAATGTGAGTTATATGCCCTTAAATGGAGTTTCCAACTCAAGTCAAAAATCCTCAAAGCCAACTCTATGTTGTCCATCTGAAGCATACATTCAACAAATTAAAAAATAATCAAACCCAAGGAATGGGCATCCATTTTCTTGCATTTGACTCTCAGGCAGCCCACACAATCATGCAATGAATTCTGAAAAAACCATGGAATTCATACAGCAGCTGACAGCCAGCAATCAACTTCCTATCAGCAATACCCTCAGTCTTACATATACAGCAATTTGTTCAATTTATTTGTGCAATTCCTTAAATGATCCATTGTGGCAGTTTTCAAGTGGTATTTTAGGGGTGCGTGGGGCTCACACCACTGTCAGGATGGTGCCCACAGCTCAAGGTCTCCTATTCTACTTATTGGACTTCTGGGTAATATCTGGTCTGAATAAAAGGCTTGGCTGCATTTGAAAACCAGTATTTAATTACATTTTGCTCTTATTGTTTTATAAAAATAAGTGGAAAATGGAAAAAGAAAATCACTGATACCAGTAGTAAGAGTACAGATCTTACATGTACTTAAGAAATTAAGACAAACATGGAAATCCTTAGGCAAACCCAATATGGCTAGCCCTTAGCCTCAATAATTGAATTTAAGGCAGTCAACTACGTGTATGGAAAAAATAAAATTAAAGAACATCTGTGGAATGCTAGAAATTGCCTGGAAAGGTACAGGATGTTGACCTTTCGAGGAGCAGAATTCTTTGGAACATGTGAGTCTCGGGTTCAACTTTCAAACAACACTTTGCCTTAAATACAGACTTCCAGAAATGATGATATGAGAAAGCAGGGTTACCTAACGCCGGAAAACAAATGAAAATGAAGCAGAAGTGCTTTTGAATTTCAAGTACCCAAGAGCAAAGTCATTATATAGGTTGATGAAAAACACCTCTCAGAGACGAAGTTACCGTCCACAGCAACGACACTGACAAACATTTACACTCGGCGTACAATAGCATCCAAAGATGGGGAGACAGAAGCACAGTTTCCAGAAACCTCTCAGTCCAAAGGTATCAAGTGGGCAAAAAGAAATTGAGAAAAATACCTTGAATCTAGAGACAAGCAACATCATATTTAACAGAAAATGAGAAATAAAGAAAAATGCTTACTTCTTCAATATTAGTTTATACTGTTCAAAAAGTATATATATAACAAAGGCAAAAAAAATAGATAAATGTTATAAACTCTTGGAGTGATGTGTAATTATGATTGTTTTATAGGTTACTTAATTCTAGGAAAATCCAAAAGAATAAACTGAAAAGTTTGTAAAATGAAATGCCTTTACATCAAAATCTGTATCCTATAAACAAGATGTCACCTTACTTTTAAAGGCCCATGAGTCATTCAAAAAAATGATTAAAGAAGGCACAAAGAAGACATCCATAAATTTTCAAAGTAGAAATTTGTGTGTCCACATTCTCTAACCACAATAAAATGACAATTTAATAAGAAAGTATAAACAAAAATACAACCCAAATAAAGTAGAATATAATTTAAAAAGTAAGCTCCATTTTTGCACATTTAATTCAGATAATCATTTCTTCTAAGAACAAGAAGAAATGAAAAGCATTAATTACAAGAAACTGAAAGCATAATTATAAATATTTTAAAACTTAGAAAAGACTACATATTAAAACTTATCACACGCAGTCAAAATTGCAACTAGAGGAAAATTCATCTTATGAAATGTTTTCTTTATTAAAGAAGAATAACAGAAAGGACATATGAGCAGGCCCACAGAATAAGGAAACCAGAAAGCAAGAGTCCACAAGGATAAAAGCAGATATTGGTGAATTTGAACACACACACAAAAAAGTTAAATTGACAAACCATTCCAAGAACTGATTCCTTGAAAAATCTCTGTAATAGACACTCCTGCAGATCATTTAATGAAAAGAGAGATAAAGTACACATGTGCAAAATTAAGAAGGATAAAGGTGATACAGAAATAAATTTTATTAGACAAACACTACTTATAATTCTATACCAAGAAGTATTTACATCTCAAAAAATAGATTATTTTCTATGATTAATATTCGCGTTAAAAGAATCACAGAGCACTCACTATGTACCAGACTCAATACAAGATACTTTATCTCTTTAATTCTCACAGTGGCCCTCCTAGCTTCAGGCTCTTCTTATCCATTTAACAAGTGCACAAACCAAGAATTAGGGAGAAGACACAGTTTTCCTGAGGTCACATGAGAAATGACAGAGCAAGAATTTGAACCCAAGTTGTCCGATTCCACTGCCTGTGTATGTAAACACTGAGCTATATTAGAAAAAGAAGCAAACATTCTAAAGATTTAGGAAACCCAAAGTATCCAATAAATACAGAAGAAATAGAAAAAGTTGCCAGAATTATCCCAGGAGAGTTATATAGCTAAGTTCTTTCATGTTTTTCATGAAGTAGATCATTTAAATGAGGTATATATGGTACAGAATACAGAAAAAGATGGAATGTTCCCTAATTCATTTTACAAAGCTAGCATAACTTTGATATCAAATGACCAAAACTTAAATTCCAAAACTAGCAGACCAAATCATGAAGTATATTAAAAGAACAATCAACGAAAACCAGGTAGAATTTGATCCAAAAATGTTTCAAAGTTATGAAACATTATTATAATTCATTTCATCAATAGGACAATGGAGAAAAATAACACAAGTATCTCTATAGATACCAAAAAAGTATTTCAGAAAATTCTAATCCATTCCTGTTTTTAATCATACATGAAGTAGATATTTAATTAGCATTATAAAAAACACATGGCCTTAAAAAGTACCTGTTATCATACTTAACATGAACCAGCAATGAGACAAAGATTTGTTATCAACAATTTAATGTTTTGGAAGATCTAGATAATACTATAAGGCAAGAAAGAAAAATAAAAGAGAAAAAATATTTTAAATGTTTTCTATAATTGTATAGAAATGTATAACACTTTACCTAGAAATTCCAAAACATTCAACTGAAAACTTATAGAACATATGAGAAAATTCAGAGATAGACAATAACAGTAGATACATAATCTCTTCCCTACATACCAGTAATAACCAGTTAGAAAATACAAGAAAAATTCACAACAGAAGCAATACTTAGTTTCTCAAAGTAAAATTAATAACAAATTGTGAATTTGTCAAATTTGATGAATTATGACTGCATATTCTAAACTATAAAAGATGTAAAGCCCAAGTGTCAAAATATACCAGTTCTCTTGAATTTATATAATTTTATAAAATTTTCACAGAAAATCTATAAGGACTGTTTTTAACTTCGCTGTATCACTAAAATTCACCTGGAAAAATAACAAGTGAGACTAATCAAGAAAATCTTGAAAAATAAGAATGAAGGAAGATGACTTTTATCAAATAATAATACATATTTTAACAATATGTTCTATTATAACAAAGCCATATTAGAATAAGAATAGACAGATTAATGTCATAATAGAAAGCCACAATGAGAAACAAAAACTATTGAAGTATCTAGAATGTGGTAAATTTCATCTACCACATGCTATCAAACATCTAGCATCTGGAAATGGAGCAAAAAGTTGTTTCTTATAATAATTCAATTAAAGGATTAAAGATTCAATATAAAGAAGGAATCATGAAAGAACTAGAAACAAAATGACTAAGAATATGAGCTTGGGATAGGAAATGTCTTTCTAAGAAGCAACTATAAGAAAAACTTTGTGATATATTTTTTAGAAAATAAAATTTTTAAATAAAAAGTTAAATGCTCCATGAACAAAATGGAATGGTAAATGAAAAATGAGGGGAGGGGGCAGGATATTGGTAATATAGGATGGAAAAACAGTTACTGTTCTTACTTTGAGAGGTATTAATAAAATAAAAATAAAAGACACAGCAGTAGAGAAAGATGAATAATTGACTTGCAGTTCAGCAGAGTGAATAGCAGATAGATATCCACCAGCCTTTCCTCTTGAAACTGTGCTAAATGAAAGTGAAGAGATTTTGATCTTGAGCATGAGTACATAGGACAAAGGGAGGACAGTCATAGATTTGGAACTGACTCAGAGCTGGGAGCCCTCGAGAGGCAGTGAGGAGAGCTGGGATAAAGACCAGTGTTGTCAGCAGAACCCACAGAAGTCCCAGGAACCTCCAGGAGGGCCGGGCCTAAATAAGATCGATGGGCTAAGAAGAAGACAGAGCCCCGAGTCTTCACCCATTAGGCAAAGCCTTCCCTAACCCTGAGAGAAGACTGGAGAGGTATTATATGTAGGGAGCAAAGCAGAGGTGACTGGAGCTGAGACGCGTGCACAGCTGAGGGCAAGAATCCTAAATTCAAAAGAGAAAGAAGGCAAAGCTTTGTAAGGCAGATGTTGAGACGACTCAGTCTTCCTTCACAAACCCCACAGAACACCGGCAACTAGTAAAATTCTAGATCAGAAACTCTTTGGATCGTCCAATCAGTCCAAAAGAAAAAGACATAAAAATGCTAACACCTAGGGTTCCACAATACAAAGACCAGTCAGCTGTCTCTACAGTAAACTCTGTAGTTTACAAGACCCAACCACATATGGAGAGCTTCCAAATAGCTCTTTAGTTTATCTGGATGTGTACATTGTATATATGTATCAATAGCATCTATATCTATATATCTATCTGTACAACCAGAGTGTTGAGAAAAGAACCTAACATGAAAGTTAGACATTGACACATACTTGGAAGGAAAAAAAGAAAAAAAAAAAAAAAGCTTGGAGACTCTTTAGGAGAAAGAAAATTTTAAAAAACTATTATTAATATTTTTATAAATATCAAAGAAGCAATTGCATCAATGAAACAAAATTCAATAAAATAATATTTAGAGTATAATTTTAAAAACTTTTGAAAATCAGAGATTGCAGAAATGAAAATAGATTAAAAGATGAAGACAGAGTAATCCATCACCAAGACAACAAAGAGATTAAGACATGAAAATCAGAGGAAAAATATGTGAAAAGCAGAGAACCAGTCAGAAAGATCCAACATACCAACAATATAAGTTCAAGAAAGAGAAAAGAGATGGGAGGCCATTGTCCAAGAAATGTCCACAAGAGACAGACATAAGCTTTCAGATCAAAAGGGCCTGGCAAAAACGGATGAGTGTAGATCCGCTTCAAAATGCATACACATGAAACTCAAAACAAAGTGAGAACTATAAGTTCCAGAAAGGGAGGGTAAAAGAAGATCACATACAAGGGATGAGGAATCAAAAATCTTCAGACTTCTGATCAATAGCCCTGGAAGTTAGAAGACAATTATTTATGCTTTTTGAATCTGAAGGGGGAAAAAAGGTATCAACTAGAATTCCATGCCAAGCTAAACTATCAACATCAGTATGGACTAGACATTATCCTTTTCTTATGCGAAAGATCTCCAAAAATTTACCTCCCATGGACCCTTTACCGGGAAACTGCTAGAGGATGCACTCTAGCTAAACAAGGGAGTAAACAAAACATGAGGAAAACACAGGATTTACAAAACCAGGGATCTGACCAAGGAGAATCCCCAGGAAGAAATGAGGAAGTGATTCCACTATAAGGGCAGAAAGCCCAAAGATGAACCAATCCTGAAAAAAAGAAGGATGGAGGCTCCAGGAAGAGATGCCTTCAAAAACATATAAACACATTAAATAAAAACAAAAAACACTAATGTGTTTGGGTGTCATGACAGGCTGGAGACAAGTTTGGAATAAATTCATTAGTAACCAACCAAAGAGAGAACGAAAAAAGAAAGCCGAAACCAAAACAATTACCAACTCCAGAGAAAACAAAAGTTGTAAGGAAAAGTAAATAATCATGGTGCTATTGTTGTACTCTCAAGTTTTTACACTGTTATCATATACAAAGACTGAGTACTGATTAAACCAAAACTGAGCTAGATATATTAAAAGAAGGGGACAGGCAGGTATTCTTGTGTGTGTTGAGGCCAAAGGTGAAAGATTTAAATCTTCATTTTCTGTGGTTGCAAAGTCAAGCTAATGCCTAAGCCAAAAAAAATTTTTTTTGAGAACTAGAAAAATCAGAGTGTTACTTAGAAAAATTGTTGTAAATCTCAAAAGAACCTTTTGAAAGAGTAAAAAGCTGTAGCTGAGGTGGAGCAGGATATGGAGTTGGAGTGAAGGATGCTTCTACAGAACCTTGTAAAGCTATTTGACTCTTAAAATGAAGCATATGCATGACTTTGACAAAAAAATAAAATTTAATGAAAGTTGAATAAAGCAAAGAAACCGAACTGGCAATTCAGCTACAGAGAACCAATAAAGATATGGGGGAAATGCTCTTATCACAGATAATAAAAGAACTGAAAAGGAGAAGAATGCAATTTGACAAATTGATGAACGTTAAAAACCTTGATAAATCCCAGAGAAACAGTCACTTGTTAAACTAATTCTGAGAATGTGAATTGGTACAGAGTTCAAGGGGGACAATTCCGCCATAAAATGCTCACACCCTTTGACATGGCCACTCCACTCTTAAGAGTACAGACAAGAGACATACGTGAAGATGAAAAAAACAAAGCTGCTCACTCCAACTTTTATCATCCAGCTTTTAAAAATCTTGTAAATATCTGACAAGAGTGCATCAGTTAAATCAATTATGATATAGTCATTTGCTAGGATACTAGGTTTAAAAAAACCGCAAGATAGGAAATTACTTAATGGCATGGGAAATGTTTAGGATGTATAGTTAGGTGAAAAACTAGGATGGCTATGATGAACACAATTAAAAATGTATGTCCATATGTATACACACACACACAAACACACACACACACACACACACACACTCACTCACTCACTCACTCACTCACTCACTTTTGTAATTTATAGGTGAAACCAAAAGACCAGAAGCTGGTCTTCAGAATGCTGGCAGTGGTCATCTTTGAATGATGAGACTAGGGTGAGCCCTGTTCTTCTTCTTGTTCTGTTTAGTGTTTTACAATGGATGTGTTTCTTTTTCTAGAATTACTACATGTAATAAGTTGTAGTTATCAGCTTAGTATCTTTTCTAGGAAAAACTCACATGACTCCCCCTTCTTCATTCTCCACTACAGAAATGAAATTATCTGCATAATTTGTAAAAGAGATTCAGTTGAGGGTTAGGGTGTGAAGGTAACCCTGAGTCCTAAAAAGGACTCTGGTGTCCAGTCAGCTGCAAAGTGACCAATTGGGTGGGACCAGAGATGAAGGCCAGGTGTCTAGGGTCAGGCCCCTGCTGACCTCACCTCTTTGCCCTGGGTAACTTCTGAATGGCTTCACCCTCCACTCAGAGAAGCAGCTGCCAGAAATGGACCCACCGCTACCTGCCATCGCTCCAGGCGGGCAGGGCGTGCCTTTGTGCCCCTGAGACCTGCATGTATGCCCCAGCTTTCCTAGGATTGCCTCTAGTCTTCATCTTTTCTAGACCATGCCTGACCCTTAGTCACAGGCACACATGCCTTTTAGAGTATAACCCAGAAAAGCAGAACTCACCCAGCGAAGGAAGGGATCCACCCATCGGAATCACCCAGGGGAAGTCCTGTGCTCCGCCAACCACACCTCCACGAGCTCCACGCAAACAACCTTCCAAAACAAGAGGGCTGAGTCACAAAACCAAGTCTGCATGAGTCTGACCACGACCGCAGTGTCCATCCCTAGATGGGTGTTAGGAATGGCAAGGCTAGCCCAGGGGACGTGGAGCTGGAGCAGAGCCACTCCCACCTTGGGGATGCTTCTAATCCAACGAGAAACGAACAACTAGGGCATGAAACTCAGGGGTGCTGCACAGGTCTCGGTGTGGATGGGGGAAGGATGAGAAACCCAGGCTGGAACACGGCAGGGGGAGGATGGAGTCTCAGCAGCCTGGATGTTCTCGAGATAAACACAGGGGTCCGTGTGATTGGCTGAGGCAATCAACGTCCCCAGCTTTCCACCCATTGAGGTGGCACTACGATTAGCATCACTGTCGTCGTCCTTATATCCAGGGATACACAGAAACTGGACTGACGACAGTCCTCAACCCCAATACCAGCCATCACTGGTCCACAAATGGCTCTTTCAGTTTATCCTCTTAATGTGACATTTTAAGAAGGTACTGCTCATTCATAAACCCACCAGAGCGCCAACCCAGAGACCCTGTCATTCGCACCCCCCAGGGCTGGGTGGCCCTTCTGTGCAGCCCCGGGGTCAAAGGGCTCCCCTCCAGCCTTGCCGTTGGAAGTGGACATCCCCCAGTCCTGGATTTGGGAGCTCTGCTCTGGCTCTCTACCTCTCAGTTCTCGCCTCGCCATTCCTGACCCGAGAGCCTCAGCCAGGCTTTCCCTGCTGGGAAGGAAACAGGCTGGTCTCCACAACAGACCAGATCCAACGGAGATTCTCCCGGAGGTCCTGGCAGCCAGGGTTTGGGGGCAAGTGGGCACCAAGCGGGCTCTGGGGCAGGAGGAGAGCTCAGGCAGACATAGGGAGGCCCTGCACCAGCTCCCCTGATGCACAGGGCCATGGGAACCTTGTATTTTGAAATGAGCTGTTTGGGGCAACTGTGGGGGGAGCATTTTCTAGATGCTTCTCTGCAGGGTTTTTATAACACTTCTCTGCAGGTAACCAAAGTTACTGCACTGGTGCACTTATCCAGGGACACTGGCTCAGTTCTTGCATCCTGACAAGCAAACCGTGAACCCGTGCTGCAATGCTCTCAGGACCCAAACCCTGGCATGAATGGAGATTAATCTCCATCAGTGGAGATGGGGGAGGGCAAGGGAGGGCACCCGGGGCGGTGGGGGGGGGGGCTCATGCAGAGGCCGGCTGGGGGTCCACCAAGAGCCTCTCCCTCCCTTCCTTCTCACATCTGCCCCACACTTTCTAGCTCACAGAACCCTTTCCTCTGTGCCCTGCTGCACCGCAGAGAATGTCCACCAGCTAGGGAGTTTCATCTTCCGGTCAAGCCTAGCCCTCAGACCCCCAGTCCACCTCCAAACCAGGTACAAGGTGCAATCCCTGAGGACGGAAGGCAAGGGGAAGGAGCTGGGAGACCTGCACAGCACAGGACTCAACCGGGGGAGTCCCAGGGGTCCTCTTGCCCTCTTGTCCTTGGCCAGAAGGGTAGGCGTCTCCTTCTGTGACCTCCCACACCCTCACAGGAGGCTCCTGCAAGTCCGAGGAGTGCCTACCAGCTGCATAAACAGCTGAGTCCAGAGATGCAGGTGCACTGCTTGCTAAAATACTCAAGTTTTGGGGATTTGTGAGCTGCAGAGGCGCGTGCTGTTTGGCGGGAGGGGGTGGGCCAGGGGAGAGGGTCTAGACATAGTTGGGGGGCATGAACAAGAGGGGGCCGGAGCCCAGAAATGCAGGAAAGCAGCAAGGGGACCCCAGGGACAGAGTGAGCTGACAGATGGCCTTTGAAAAGTCTGACCTTGGACCAGGCTTCCCCAGAGAACCCCACAGGAGGGCTCGTCAGAAAATGAAGGGACGTCTGGGGATGAGGCCCAGCCCCCGCCAAGCGAGCGGACGCGGATTGCAGCATGTTGAAAAAACACACAAGCTGGGACATGCCTTAGATCTGCGGGAAAAGCAAATAACAACTGGCCTCCAAATTATAAGTGAGGCTCAAGGGCTTGGGAGGAGCCATGCGATGGGGCTCAGGAACTCAAGGAGAGAGGAGACAGATTTTCTCTCACCCCCACGAGCAAAAGGGGGATGAGAGAGCTTGCTGCTGCCATCCTTGCTTCAATCTGCAGATGGGGAAACTGAGGCCGGGCTAGGCGGCCTCTGGCTACAACTGCGAGACGAGGGTGGTGAGAAGAAGGATGCAACACCCCTGGGAGGGTCCCTGGGGGAGACCAAGGTCCCCTGTGAGCCTGGGAGACCAGGGGAGGGAAGACGTGAGGAGGAGGAGGCCAGTGGGGAGATTCCACGCTGGAGGGAAAACTGACAGCTCTGCTTAGGCTCCAGGGCAGGGACGGGAGAAGACCACATGACACTGCGCGCTCACGCTGCACAGCGGGGAGGGAGCTGCACGCAGGGGCCACGGGCTCTGGTCAGGGCACAGCTCTTCACACTTTCAAGATGCTGGCAGAATCAATGAATGAAATTTGACTTCCCTTTTACAGATGACAGGCATGGGACTTGGAGAGGCCTGGTGATGTCTCCAAAGGCACATCTTGCCGTCCTTCCTGGTAGAAAGAAGACGAAGAAGTCAGTAGAGAACGAGACACAACAGAATCGCCTGTCCTAGGGGGCCAGTCCAGCGCCAGCACCCACTCATTGAGGACTGTCGGCCTCTCCAGCGCTCACACACGTGCCCTGCTATTTCAGGACCAGCTCAAAGTCCCCTCCGGCTTCCAGAGGGTCTGAGGCCTCCAGTGAAAGCTTAAAAGGAGAGCTGATGAGGCTGACCCAGCCCGCTCCAGTTTCATCAGAGAAGCAAAACCAAACCGCGGAATTCTGTCTTGCAAACCCTCATCCTACACCGTGACTGAAGGTTTGTTTTCAATCTTCCCTTCCCTTCTTTGGGAGGAGGCCTCAGCGACCCCCACAAACCAGACTCAGGTCTGGCCCGTGGCCACTGGGTTTCAAATTTTGAAATGGGCCTTTTGCAAAATGTTCAGTTTCAAGCCCTTGGTCCGATTGCTTACATCCTGTCCAAACTTCCTGGGGGAGTGAGATTTATTTAAGAAAGGAATAAAATCCCCATGTTCAGGCCATTGAGTGAAAACATGTTCCATCCCAGGCAATTTCAAGGATTAAGGTTACATATCTCTTAATGAGTCGCAGGCGGAAGGCAAAGTGGAGCTGGCTGGAGGAACAGGACCAGCCTCAGTCATGAGGAGGTGCCAGTCCTTGGTGCCAAGGACCCTGATTCTCTGCCACGGAGGTAATCTGTCCCCCAGCATGGCCTCACAATCATTCCTTTGTACATTCATCCATTCTTTCACTTCATCTGCATTCTTACTGATGGATGAGCTAGACTACATAGGTTCTATACTGGACAGTGGGGGGTCTGAGGCAACTGACACCGAGCACCCCCAGTTGGGAAGCTCAAGGCTGACTGGGAAGGTAGATGCCTAACCAGATCATTGCCAAGCAACAGGACAGGTTTCTGCACAGAAGTCACCTTTATGGCAATGGAACATTTCTGAGCATGGTGGGGGGGGGGGCGCGGGGCGCTCATCCCACACAGGGAAGCAGGACAAGCCCTCCAGCGATTCAGTACTGTGGGGAGAGGGCGAAAGGATGAGCCTGGAGAACCAGACATACACAGACCCAGGGGTGAGGGGAGTGCTCTGCTGGGTGGTACATGAGGCCAGGAAACATGTGGTAGGAGGTGTGGCTGGAGGACAAGTCATGAGGATCCTCGAGCATGAAGCCAAGGAGCTTGGACATCGCCCTGAGGCTCTGTGAACTCATGAAAAGGCTATAAGGAGTAGGGGACTCTTCTCCAGGCATTCTAGAAAGATACATAGGGAGGAGGGGCAAGAAGACCAATCAGAGGCAGATGAGAGCCCAATTAGCCTGGACCAATGTGGAGTGATGGAGATGATAGGGGTGGACTTATGGGCTCCCTGGAGAGATGCTGAAGGCGGGAGGGACTGGACTCAGAGGCAGAGTACGGGGGGCGGGGGGAACCCGGCGCAGCACTTGCACACAGCCTCCAGTCAGATCCAGACTCTAGCCCAAGGCCGTCAGTGCTTATCGCCCTGCTCACCCTAGCTGAGGCGGGTCCACAGCTACCAACATGGTCTGAACTCCTCTACAGAGGGGCTGGAGTTTAACCAGATGGGAGAGAGCTGACCCAGAAGACGCAAAATTAGAGGCCCGGATGCCCACAGTTAAGAAAGAGGATGCAATTCTACCTGCTCAGTCTGCAGTAGAAAGGTCCACGGTTTGAGCCAGCATCAAATCCTTGCAAGGGAGATGGCTATACTCCAAGCCAGACGACCAAGTAGCATCATCAAGTTCAAAGGAAGGATGCAGGATGAGGAGTGGGAGATGGAATCCAGGATCAGGAGCCGGTCAAGACAAGAGAGGAAGAGGAGTGGTCAGAGCTAGATGAACCGGGGACACTGAACGAACAATTGCTGGAGGGAAGGAGCGGGTGGGAGGGGCAGAGGGAGGGAGGGTGGATTTCGGGCAAATGCCCCACCTGGTGCAAAAGTACAGTCGACTCACGTTTCTGGTTATCTGTCCCTGGCAGAGTGCACATATGCTGCCTGAAAAGTGAGTGGCCTGGGCTCACCCTAGCTGGCATTCTTTAAAAAACCAGTGGAACTCTTCATTCTTCTGGCACAGGGGAATATGGGTGCCACATCTATGCAGGAGTTTTTAAATGAATGCAGGTGACACCATCTATTACAGCTCCTTAGTAATTTCTAAGGCATCTCTTCCCTCCCTGGTACTGAATTATCAACAGGCCAGGTATGACATTAGGTAAGAAGAACCTCATAAGCTTTTGTTAGATAAGGTTGGGCTTCCCAGGTGTCTGCTAGTGGTAAAGAATCTGCCGACCAATGCGGGAGATGCAAGAGACTTGGGTTTGATCCCTGGGTCAGGAAGATCCCCTGGAGGAGGTCATGGCAACCCACTCCAGTATTCTTGCCTAGAGCATCCCATGGGCAGAGGAGCCTGGCAGGATACAGTCCATGGGGCCACAAAGAGTCGGACACACACACACATAAGACAAGGTTAATTCTCAGGACAATCCAGCCAGGGAGGTATCATTATCCTTGTCTAACAGGTGATGGTGAGGCTGGAGGTCCAGGGTGTTCCCTGTCTAACCCACTGTCCCGCAGCTGGAAAGCAGCAGGGAGCAGAGGAGCGGCCCGCCTCACTGGGGGGCACAAAAACAAGACTGTTATTTTCGACCTCCTGTCTTGGCAGAGGCTGGGGCAGATTTCGGGAAGACCCAGGGCCTCCATTCCACCAGTCCGAGCCAACGTTGCCCAAGGATGGGCCGAGGTCCAGGACAGTCGCAACTGCCAGGATCCTGTCTCACTGTCTGGCACTGGATGCAGGAAGCTGGGCTCGAGGGAGAATTTGCACTCGGGTGGGAGAATGCTCGGACCATCTGACACTCCGCCGCCTCCCCACAGAACGGCTCCCGGCCACTCTCAGAAGGACCATCCCAGTTCCACAAAAGCACGTGTAATTTTAGCTTTGCGTTCATTCATTCAGCAGGGATTTCCTGGGCGCCTCCTAGGCTCAGGCTGGGAAGGCCCTGGGGAGACAGAGAGGAATCTGACCCAGTTCTTGGCTGGCGGGGCAGGTCAGCTCGGTGGAGACACATAAACAGATGCTTGTGAGGGGAGGAGGATGGGTAGCCCAGGTAGGTAGCATGTGCCCTGGGGCTGGGATGTGGCCCAGTGGCCAGGGAAGGGAGCCCAGTGGGACTCCTCCACTCACTGCCTTGCACCCGGGTCACTGACTTGCTCACTCATTTACTGGTCCGTTCACTTATTCACTCTTCCATTCACAGAGCACTCCATTTACTCTTGGATGACATACTCATTCCTTGAGTCATTTACTCACTCAGTAATCATCCTTTCCCTCGATAACTCTAATATATGCATTCCCCCATCCATTTGCCTATTCACTCCCTCATTAATTTGTGCCATGCATTGACTTATGTACTCATTAGTTAAACTATTCAACCTTGTCTTCTTTTTACTGACTTTATTCCCTCACTCATTTTCTGACTTATTCATCAATTAAAGCATTTGGTTCCTCATCAACTCACTGGCTTATGCATCCCCTCAGTACTAACTTCTGTGAAACCATCCATGGATAAACTCTTTCTGAAATCCATTTATTAATTCCCTCATCTTTAACTTATTGGACCACTGACTACTGGTCTTTCGTTCATTCCCTCCTTGACCTATTTGTCACTCACCATCCACCTCTTGACAATTTTACCTACACAGAGACTCATTCACTCAAGAATGTAATATACACATACTGATTTACTCAATGCATTATCAATTTATTCCCTCACTCTTATACTCCACATTTTCACTCAATTTTCCATTCCTTTGTTTACTCGAAGACTTATTCATTCACTAACTCACTGCTTCATTCATTCATCATGTGTACCATTTATTCAACAGCTCCTTCAACAAATTTATTATGCATGTTCTACATGCAGTGCCTACCAGGAGTGCAACTCCTAATGTCCTGGATCTTACCAACCAGGGGTTCGGTCATCGGCTCAGGCATCTTCTCTTTTATAAAGTATGTGATATGTAAGCTGAGGTCCTGCCTTCTGTGCTTCTGGAAAACCCATGTACTTGCCTTTATATTGAATTATTGTATTTATCAGTAATCCCACCTAATCCCAAATAGTTACCTGATAGCTAGAACTAGATTTGATTTAGATATGAATGCCATGACTAATATAGAGCCTGACATGGATTTGGATCTATACTTACTGAGTTGAAATTATTACCCAAATATTGGTTATTTTTGCACTCTCTCAGATACCAAATGCCAGAAAAATTTTAAAGTACGGGGCATAGGGACCTCCTGCCATAACTTCCAATCAGTTCACTAATATTTGCCCTAAGATAGGGTAAAAAAATAATTCAAGTAAGCAGCATGCAAAATATCCAAATAATTTCAATGCAACATGCAGAGGAGAACTGCGTACTGTGCTGCCCTCTGTTTGGTTGCTGCGTCGTCTCCGACGCTTTGCCACCCCACAGACGGCAGCCCACCAGGCTCCTCTGTCCGTGGGACTCTCGAGGCAAGAATACTGGAGTGGGTTGCCATGCCCTCCTCCAGGGGATCTTCCCAACCCAGGACTGAAGCCAGGTCTCCTGCACTGCAGGCAGATTATTTACCATCTGAGCCACCAGGGAAGCCCAGGAATAGGGGAGAGAATAGCCTATCCCTCCTGCATTGCAGATGGATTCTTTACCAGCTGGGTTACCCAGGAAGCCTGGACTACATACTACGTGCCATTAAAATATCTTTTTAAATGTTTTATTTCATAAATTTCAGTAATGTAGAATGTAATAATAACAATCCTTGTTTCAAAATGCATTTTTACCACTGGCCCTCTTCTTACATAGTTTTTCATAGATTTAACTCACTAAAATATAAGAACGAACACAACGAATATTTTAACTTCTATGTCCTCACTATACACAGAATTAATATTAATAGATTAAATCTTCTTGGTTAAATGGATCTCAGAGAAGCAAAGCTGGGTCAATTGCAATTCTTGTTTCATAAAATTTTATCATTGGAATACTCTTGGTCATTTTAATTTTCTTTATATATGAATTTTACTTATTAATTTAGTCGGGTACTCATTTTCAAAAAATGAAATCAATAGCAAAGAATCTGCTTCTAAACAAGAGGGAGGTAAGAATTTGCTGAATGAGGCAGGGAGCTCAAACTTGCTGCTCTGTGACAACCTAGAGGGGTGGGACTGAGGGGGAGATGGGAGGGAGGGCAAAGGGGACGGGAACATATGGCTGATTCATGTTGGCAAATGGCAGAAACCAACACAGTATTATAAATCAATTATCCTCCAATTAAAAATAAATTAATGAAAAAATAAGCAATAGGGTAAACTTTGACTATTAAGTTTCTCTGTGTACCCTTTACACAGAGTGGTAAAACAGTTGAATTAAACAAATCCTTGTTCCATGAATAATCACATTATTGGTCATGAGTGGCCACTGTGATTTTATCAGCATGTTTATCTCTAATTTGTTTAATTATTTATAACCAAGGGCCAAGAATAATATCTTTGACTAAGTCTAGAATTCATCTATGCCCATTTTACTCTAAAAGGTAGCATTAAATCTACCTTCTATTGAAAATCTTTTTGTTTTTTCCTTTTGCAAAATGAATCAACCGTGATGTTTCTCAGACAAATTGTTATCCTTGGTGCCAGCGTAATCTTTGATTTGTTTTATAACTGCATGAAGCCATCTATTTTTAAAGAATATATTCATCATCCCTAAACAAAATGACCAAACCAAGAATAAAAACTTAATCGCATACTTACTTCAATCTATATTCTCCTTGACCACACAGGTAACAGGTAAGATCATCATCATGAAATAATAACTCAAACAACCAAGGTGCAGCCGTTCTAGGGCACAAAACAGATGAAAAAAAGAATCAGATACACTGATCACTGGCTCATATTTTATACTCATTCATTTACCCATTTATTTAATCCTAATTTTTTCTTTCATGAATCAAAGCCACTTCAAACTAAGAGAAGGACATATATTTAGCTTAGCTGTGTCTCACAAAAACTGGTGACAACTTGATGTGTGTCTTCTTAATGGACCAACATACTTCAGATTGAATGAGTGAAGTAATTATATTTCAGAACTGAAATTTCAAACTGAACTAAAACTAATTTCAGAACTGAAATAATTATATGTATATAATTTTTATAAATATAAATTTATATTTATATCCATTTATAAATATTTAAAATATATATTATATATAATAATATTTATAAATATCCTCAAAGTTGGTCTGTGTTTTGACCTCTCTTTTCTTTTCAATATATTTATTGATCCATTCATTTACTTTCACATGGTACAAAGCCAATATCTATGAACCCTCTCAACTAGATTCTCAAACATCCTAAGATGATTCCCCCCAAAATCATACACTAATTCTCTTTTCACCATGGACCTCAGTGGTTCCAAAAATGATTGATCATAATTTTCATTCAGATGCATTCCATTCACATCATTGGTCCAGGTGTGGTCCTTCAGTATTTAATCTGAACAATTTTTAGATGGTACAATGAACAGCCATGAATCCATTGTCCTACTCAACAAATGGAGTACTGACTTCCTAAATGAGTAACAGCCTACATCATCATCAAGAGAGGAATGGGGCAAACATAAAAGGGGACATATCAGTTTTGAAAGGAATGGGGAAACTCAGTTTTTTTTCTCTTTTATCTCATTTGTGCTAAATTGCGTTAATCATAAACTTTGGTTCAAAACAAATTCTCATCATAGGTCTATGCATGGTATTTAATTTTAATTGCATTTATTCTTTTTTAATGATACAGTGGAAACCCATAAACGAACCACCCAAACCAAGAACTTTATTACTCACATGTCATGGTGTGCTCCTTCCCCAGAGGGATCAGGCAGAGCTCTTCAGGGATGGAGAATAACTTAATGAGCTATAGTCCATCCATCCTGTGGAATGAAAAGATGTTGACAAATGAAAATGCCTGGATTCGGGTTTTAATTTAGTGAACACTAGGTAACCATGACAACAACTAATTGTAAACAATCATTTATACTACATTCTTATCTCTGACCCTATGAATGAATGAACCTCCATTTTATTAATTAATGCATTCAGTTCATTTTAATAGCATAATAAGCACCCTTAAATGAACCACTCAGCGTAAGAACTATGAATCTTACAGACAAGAGACTCTAGGCAACATTAACAACATTGATAAGAGGTTAGAGCTTCATTTTGTAAAAGGTGCCTGTTGTGTTGAATCAGATTCATCATGAACCTCGGTTGCCAGCACAATCTTATCGTTGGTCCTTATGTGACCTTCTTGGGTTATATCCTGTCATTTTTTTTTCAACTGTTCGACTTGCAAAAACCAGGAGTCACTATCAGACAGGCAAGCCATCCGCATGGTGCTCTGGGTGAAAACAAATCGCTTGCTCTATGATGGACTAAAATCCCACTACCCAAGGTATAAAGCAGTGAGAGGAACAGCCATCAAATGTATCCCATACTTTCAAACCATACACTGAATATCCTAAACAGGTTCCCCCAGTGAAGACAAGAACTTGGCTATTACTCACCTTGAACCATGAAGGTCTTAATCATTACAGAATGATTAGTAGTTCATGTCCATTCTGTGAAGAACAAAGCAAATAGCGAAAAAAAAAATGGGGGTGGGAGGAGAAATGTATAGGCATTCTTTTATAAATTAAAATATTAAATGAAATGATAGAATATCCCTTGTCCCCAAAAAGGGAAATATGGAAAGGAAAAAAATTCTTTCCACTGATTCATGTTTTCCCCTTGATTGACTTGCTATTTAGGTTTTGACTAATTTACTTCATTATTTATTTGCATTTCTCTTAATAAACTAGAACTCACCACTGATCGAGAGCAAGAATACTGACTATGACACTTCTCTGTCTAAATGACCTTACCTCAAATGGGAAACTACTCTGGTTTATTTATTTATTTATGAGCCTCAGGGTTCTAGGATGATATTTAAAAATGTACAACTCAACAGTTGTATTGACTGGTTACAGCCTAATCCTTGATATGTAATTCATTCTCATCTCTGGTCTTTTCAAATTTTGTGTCCAGATGTAGCCTTTTATCCATTGTTCTGTAATACAAAAGACTACCCGCCCAAGGATGAAAACTCTGTTTATCACTTATACAGGCCTAGAGGCTTCTTATCCAGAGACTCCCTAGCTATGACATTTACCTATGAGGAGCCACTCTGGGGAGCACAAAACTAATATTAAAAAGAATGAAACAGCCTAGATTTAGACTTTGCTCTAATAGACTAGTGGATGCAGAGTGAGAAAGTTTAGATTAATCTGAAAACTCTGGGTGGGCCACTTACTTCAGTTGGTAGAAAGTGAACCCCTCTTTTAATTTAACTAGTTCAATGACAAATTTTTCAAACATTTTGTTAAGATTCCTTTTGATGTGGACTATATTTTAAAGTCTTTATTGAATTCGTTATAACATTGCTTCTGTTGTTTCGGTTCTGATTTTTTGACCATAAGGCATGAGGAATCTTAGCTCCTCAACCAGGGATCAAAACCACACCCCTGTGGTGTGTTTTGGAAAGTGAAGTCTTAACCACTGGACTGCCAGGGAAGTCACTCAATATTCTTACCCAAACTAGCAAGGGACAGAATTTCTGCCCTAAGAGGGACATCATCTGAGTGGAACTGGCTAAATCATAATTATTTCAAGACACGCTCATTACTGGCCCATGCTTTGTCCCTTTGAGCGACTGACTGTCATTAACTTATTCATTTATGCACACTAATGATAAAACTGCACACGCTCAATGCCACAGCATGAATACCACTAATACATGTGCAGTTGGCTGCTCATTACCGAACCGATAACTGACAGTGTACCTCCGTGATGGAATTCTGTGAGCACAATAGCTCGTGCTGCCTAACACACTTTTATCAGTGTCCTTCTTTAATTTAAACAGCGCCTAATCTTTTATTAAATTTTATAAACATGTTTCCTAATTAGTAATAAAACAAATAACCGGTAGACCAAAGACATCCCAGAATGTGAAACTGACAGTTCACGCAATTGTCTCTATGTGTTGCATTCTGAAAGATAAGCAATGTGAATACTAACTGCTCAAAAACAGGTTAATAATACAGGCTCCATTACGAATGCAATCATTGCTCTAGGCCTGGCCACATTTTTATGCACTCATTCCTACTGGCTAAACCTTCATGCGTTAATTCAATTATATAATCATTATCCGTGACCCAAAAAAGCCCCCAAACAGGATATCAAATATTTGTGACAATTGTCTATAGGATCATTTTCAACAGAGTCATAGATTAGACTTCTTCTCGTGGGGGACCTCAGATATCCAAGCAAGTATTATTCAACATCCTTGACTCAGACACCACCAGTCATTAGCAAAGGTTCAAGCAGAGAATCTTTTTCTTCGTGCTAAGTCGCTTCGATTGTGTCCGACTCTTTGTGACCCCATGGGCTGTAGCCATCCAGGCCTGTCTGATAGTATGATTCTCCAGGCAAGAAAACTAGAATAAGCTTCCATGCCCTCCTTCAGGGGTTCTTCTGGACTAGGGACCAAACCCATGTCTCTTATGTCTCCTGCATTGGCAGGGGGGTTCTATACCACTAGCACCACCTAGGAAGTCCCTTTTCTTCATTATATTCTGCCTATTGATTTATTAAGTTATGACTCATTATAACTAAAAAAAAATACATGAATCAGAAAAAAAAACAAAATAAGAACCTTGATATCCCTAAGATCTATCTATCAACTCATTTCCCAGAAATGAGATCTGTTTCTTGAATCGACCTCAATGCTTCATACATGGATGCCCTGACACAATTTGGCCTATCAACCCACGTTATTGGACTACAGTTGCCTGGCTTTGATTATATTTCCTACTTCTTAACAATGCACTGACTATGATAAACCAACCAAACCAAGACATGAACTTTAACTGTGACTCACACTGGTCTCCTTGCTCCTAAGTTTGGGGCCATGGCAGAATGCTAAAATCAATGTAGGAGTGATCATTCTGAGCAGCACAAAAAAGAACAAAAAATAAAGTTTGAGACCCTCTCTCTATTGGCTGTTTGCATTCCACCTTTCCTAGGCTCAGAGCCGCTCAGAGTTCCAGACACACATTCATTGTACACGACTCATACACCACCAGTAGTCATCAGGGATCCAGTATTTCTTCTGAGAGTCACAGATTATCAATAATTTATTCCTTTTTATTCCAACATATGGATATACCACATTTTGTTTGCATATTCACCAGCTGATGGACATTTAGATTGTTTGTACGCGTGCGTGCTCAGTCGTGTCCGACTCTTTGAAACCCCATAGACTGTAGACCTCCAGGAGTTTCTGTGCGTGGAATTTTCCAAGCCAGAATACTGGAGTGGGTTGCCATTTTCTCCTCCAGGGGACATGGATTCAGTATTGTTCCACTTTTGCTTCATTCATAGCTATGTATACTGATCAAATCTCATATGCCACTGGTCATCATTAATGACCCATGT
Organism: Antilocapra americana; assembly: GCA_007570785.1. Lineage (NCBI taxonomy): Eukaryota > Metazoa > Chordata > Mammalia > Artiodactyla > Antilocapridae > Antilocapra > Antilocapra americana. The sequence goes on along the minus strand of ML661902.1, from coordinate 25,630,871 downwards.
TAGACCCTCATTTTATTCATTTGTGTTACATTTGTATCAATTAAATCATTCATCATGGATATTAATAAAAATCACGTTATTTAAGAAAATATACCAATGAGATCCTTAAATATTCCTGAACTCTGTCTAATGAAGCTTCTCCTGTATACACTGCATGTGTGTGTGTGTGTGTGTGTGTGTGTGTGTGCGCGCGCGCATGCGCACGCTTAGTCACTTAGCCATGTTCAACTCTTTGTGACCCCTTGGACTGTAGCCCACCAGGCTCGACTTTACTCAGACAATAACTGAAACCAAAATAAGATCTTGACTACTGTTACTCACCATGTTCTCTTTCCTAACACAGGCAACATAATCTTGACCAAGACAGAAGCCAAGACCAGCTTGGTGCATTCACACGAAAGAGTACCTAGCACACCTAATCATAACAAGCTGAGATATTCTCCTCTCCCACCTGATGCACTATTTCCATTCTCCATGTATGGAGTCATTTCAGTGTTTATTAATTCATAGGAATTTTTATTTTTCTCTCAAACAATAAACATCAAACATGCAACTGGCTCAGGGCAATTATTGGTTACCACTTATCACTGAAACTATTCATAATTTAAGACATAATATACTTAGTCCATTTTATTACCTATTTCAATATATTAATATTCATTTTCCTGACTAAATATTTTATTAATGAACAATGTTTCACCCTCTTCATCTTTATTCATTTATACATTTGCTAATTTATTCTGCCATTGATTCGTTTATAATTATATTTTTAAAATTCATGAGCACAAAGACCAAGAAAGAGATCACTGTATAATATTGAAATCTATCTGCAGTCATTTAAAGTATGTTGAATAGATGAGCTCTTTTGCATTGCACCTCAGACTTCTAGACTCGTAGAATTCATTGTATGTGATTCACACACCAGACATCATCATTAGACCGTGACTGGTCAACTTTCTCTTCATTTGCATCTATATTTGTTTATTAATTCATTAACAAGGAAAGTGAAAGTGAAAGTCACTCAGTCATGTCCAACTTTTGCGACCCCATGGACTTTTCAGTCCATGGAATTCTCCAGGTCAGAATGCTGGAGTGGGCAGTCACACCCTCCTTCCGGGGATCTTCCCGATAACACTATTCCTCCTCATACATTCCTGACCTTAGTTGAAAGGGTCAACTGAAGCAAAGACAGTAAATTAGAATTTTTCATGTTGGACCATGTTCCAGGCACACATATATATGACTCATACATCAACATTGGTCACGATTGATCTAATGTTGACCCCCTTTTTTCAAACATTTTTATAGCTTTATTGATCAAATAATTATTTCACTTATAATAATTTTAATGCTATGATTCACAAAATTTCAAGAATACCTTTTGTGTCCCTAATCTATATATAGAATTATTCTCACAATGATATATCTTTTATTAATTATCCTCAGTTTTTCTTATATACTTCAATATAATGTTAACTCTAAATATATTTCACACTTTGAAATGAATAACAAAAAAACCAGAAACCGAGAAAGCAACTTCACTATTACTCACATTAATCTCTGTATTTCTATTATATACAGGCAACTGGAGAGCTCTTGATGGTGGAAGATGCATCTGAGAAGCACAGCACACAGAGCAGACAGCAAAATAAATTATGACACAGTCACCATTTCTGAATAGGTATCAAGGTTTTCAATTTCATTAACAATATCTCTTCCTATACAACATACATTCTTAATTGGACAATGTTTCTTCCTATTTTTTTTAATGTATTTATTCATATATGTCTAATGAAGTGAAAGTTGCTAAGTTGTGTCCAACTCTTGGAATTCTCCAGGCCAGAATCCTGGAGTGGGTAGCCTTTCCCTTCTCCAGGGGATCTCCCCAACCCAGGGATTAAACCCAGGTCTCCCGCATTGCGGGCGGATTCTTTACCTGCTGAGCCACAAGGGAAGCCCAGGAACACTGGCGTGGGTAGCCTATCCCTTCTGCAGGAAATCTTCCCCACCCAGGAGTTGAACGGGGGTCTCCTGCAGTGCAGGAGGATTCTTTACCAACTGAGCTGTGAGGGAACCTAATTTCCTTATTAAAAACAAATCTAAGACTATACAATAATATGATCAATATTGATCACAATTAATACAAGAATATGATCTCTGCATATGTCTCATATCTCTTTACAGAAACAATTTCAACAGGGGAACAGACTAATTTTGCTCCAGGTTGGACCTCGGGGTTTCAGACACATATTTTCTCATCGCCAATGACTCCTTTATCATCGGTCATCATCATTGGTCCATGACTGGATCTATTCCTCTTCATTTGTATGTTTGTACTGATTAAATTATGAAGGCATTGATACAAATAAAAATAACACATGGGTCATAAAAGCTCTAGGACAAGATCAAGGATAAACCTAACATCAATTTGCAGAATCACTTTCCACATAGAATAAACCCTTTTAATTAGCAGACCTCATTCATGTTCATTATTGATTAGTCAACATAGTACTTCATATTTATCATTAGGCCATAATAAACTTTTTAATCAATTTTATACTTTCTAATAATACTATAAATACCCTTAAACAGATGACCCAGTCCAAGACAATAATATTGACCATTATTCACCTTGGTCTCACAATCTTGGCAACAACAGAGGCTAAGATCAGCTCCAGCATCTATTCTCAAAAGGATCAAGCAGACAAGATGATAAAAATGTTGAGAATTTCTCTCCATTGATTCAGAGTTTTCACAATTCATTTGCATAGTCATTTAGGCATTTATTAATTTATAGTAATACTTATTTATTTTGCTCTTAATAAATCAAATATCAAAGTTGTAACTTTATCAGTAAATGATAATCATCACTATTATTCCCACTCAAAGACATATACACATGATTATTTTATTTTCCATCCCAATTTATGCCATCAGATTTCTTTATAATACTTATAATGAACCATGTTTGTTTCATATTTATTCACTTGCATATTTGTTTATCCTGCCACTGATTTCTTAATAATAATAATAATAATAATAATAATAATAATTTTAGATATTACTGTACACAAAGACTAAGAACATGATCCCCATATATGCCTGGCTACTCCCTATAGGATCACTTCAAAAGAGAGGAAAGTATTAGCTTTTTTGTGTTGACCTGTGGTGTTCCTCATCAAAGACTCACATCACAAGTCAGCATTGTTTGCCCATATTCGTCCAATTACCCTCCTTTTTACTATCATCCATTCACTATTACCAATAAAAAAAAATGCTTCATGGTCACAAAAACTTAAAATAAGGAAGGTCCTTGGCTCTTTCATTTGTCTATAGAATTGCTTCCCACAGAAACTGTCATCAGTTGACCTCAAAGTTTCCTATTCAGCTGCATTAATATAATGTTGCATATTAACCCCACTTTTACTATTTGGCCATGGTTCACAATCATCAATTATTTTTTTAATAGAATTTAAAGAATGCAGTGAAAATCTTACAAAAACAAAAACCACAAGACCAAGAAGAGGTTTGACTGTGACTCACTTTGCTCTCTCCTAAACCCTCAACACTTCGAATGCAACCACAGGATTCATGACCACGAGGAAGGCTTACATCAGCCTGCTGTGACACGTCTAAGGAGTAGAAGATAAAGCAGAAGATCAAAAAGACATTAAGATCTTATTTCAATTAGTCTTTGAATTCCATGCTTCATTTAGTCGTTTCAGTAAGTAGTGAATTGGGATCACTCATACTTTAGCTTCTCCTAAGTAAAGGAACAATATCAATCTTGACGCTGACACAGATCACTGACACATGACGTGGAGAACAGAAACATTTTACTTTTCAATAACTATACCATTCTTAGCCAACGAATAACATCCCTGTGCCATAAATTTCCTAATTTACATTTGTTTTTAATGTATATTAATAGAATTTCTTGCCTAACCACATTTCCATAGTTGAACAAAGTTTCACCAGTTTCATCTTTATATATTATTTCATTGCTCCAATTATAAACATAAAAAGAAAATGTATGAACATAAAACAAAATACTTGTATATTCCTGACAGGTGTCTACAGGGTCACCTGGAACGAGGCAATGGGTCTCCATTTGCCTTGGACCTCAGAGTTCCAGACACATATTCATGGTACACGACTCACACACGCACCGAAAAACCATCATTGATCCAATGTTGTACCTATTTTCTTCATTCACTTCTATGATGTTTATTGATAAATTCATTAATTCACTAATAATAATTTTAAAATTCAATTATTTGCAAAAAGAAAAAAGAAACAACCTGAGACCACTATTCTATGTATAGAATCATTTTCATACCAACACATCTCGTTCTTTATACCCTTTGTTTTTCTGTTACATGTCAATTCAGCGTTTATCACTGGGCTACTGTTGGCAATTCTTATTATACATTACTTTTCAACAATACATTAGATGCCCTGAAAGAAATCACAGAAAGGACACAAGATTTTGACTTTTACTCACACTGGTCTCTGTGCTCCTAACACAGAGATGCAAACACAGAGGTCACTACCACGGTACCACTGCTTCAATCAGCCCGAAGGTGTAGGGTCTGCAAAGAACAAAACAGTCAATGATTTAAAAAAAAAAATAGTTTAAGCACAATGCCCATCGATCCTTGATTTTCACATTTCATTTACTCACATACTGAAGTATTTATAAATTATTCATAATTTTAGTTGTAGATACATTGGTGAGCCACTTTTTCCTGAGTTTCAGTATTTTCAATTTTATTAATAGTGTTTCTTGCCTCACCACCTGTTTATAGTTAGACAAGGTTTCACCCTTTTTACTTATTATTTCTTTACATTTTTCTTTACCTATTATTTACATTTCTTTACTGGTTCTAAAATTAAGCCTTAATAACAATAAAAAATATAAATCAATACAATAGCTGTACTGGGTATATTTCAATATCTGTCTCTAGGATGAAATAAAAGAAATACACTAGGTTTTCATTGGACCTCAGTATCAGGACATATATTATTCATTACCTAGACTCATCTGCTACCAGTCATCATCACTAAGCAAAGAAAACTCTTTTATTTTTCATTCTCATAAACATTTGGGTATATTTATAAACTTGCTACTAAATACACATAAATGAAAAATAAACTAAAACATCCTCAATATCTATCTCAAACATCCTTTCCAGAGACTAACTCTGCTTCCAAAACTGACCTCAAAGATACCTTTATAGATTAATAAAGATAATACTTCACATCAATCTGATACCTCTCACGGCATTTTCCCTTCCTTGACTGTTTGAGCAAGCTCCGGGACTTGGTGATGGACAGGGAAGCCTGGCAAGCAGCAGTGCATAGGGTCGTGAAGAGGGGAACACGACTGGGCGACTGAACTACAACTATCCTTAAACAAACCACTCAAACTAAAACACCGGCTACTACTTACATGGTCTTAACATACCTACAACACAAGTGAAGCCAGAGAGTGTGTCACTGTGGAAGATGCTTCACTCCGTCTACGTGCGCCCCTTCTGAGGAGTATAAGGCAAAGGAGATGAGAATAAAATGAGGCACTCTTTCAACATCTGTCTATAAAATATCTTCTCTGCTGTGAATGGACAAGCTTAATCCAATACTGGACCTCAGAGTTCCAGACAGGCTTTCATTGTATACAATTCATATTGATGATGACCAGAAATCATCATCAATCCAACATCGGTCCCCCTTTTTCTGCACGTACTTCTATATCTTTATTGGTTACATAAAAATCCACTAATAAATTCAGCAAGATAAAGCAAAAAGAGCCCAGGTGTACACTGAAGTATTATGACTTTAATTTATAGTCCTCAATAATACATTATTTTCCATATATACATTCATCAATACAATAGCTCATATATCCATATTCAACACTCTGATGAAGCTGCCTTCTTTACTTATAGTCAACATTTCTTTACTTATTTTCAACATTCAAGAATAATACAGTAAATTACTTCAATAAAAAAAAACGGAGAACTTCAACTATGACTCACATTACTCTCCACCTTCCTGTTATACAGGCAACCCCAGAGCTTCTGTCCATGGAAGATGCTAAATCATCTGTACTGGTCTCTTTCTGAGGAGTACAGAACACAGACAATAATAAAAATATGGATGCCTAATAACCACTGGTCCTTGTTTTCTATGCTTCATTTACTCGGTATTTAGGAATGTATTACTTTTCCTTTCTGTTCACATTCTTCTAATCTTGTTAAAAGAAAAAACCTCAGTTTTCAGTCTGAAGTAGAATTACTAGACTGTCTCTGGTGCATTTCTAGGTCTTCCCCGGTGGCTCAGTGGTAAAAAGTCTGCCTGCAATGCAGGAGACCCAGGTTCAACCCCTGGCTCAGGAAGATCCCCTGGGGAAGGAAATGGCAACCCACTTCAGTATTCTTGCCTGGAGAATCCCATGGACAGAGGAGCCTGGTGGGCGACAGTCTCTGGGATCCCAAAGAGTCGGACATTTTCACTTTCATGCATTTCTGTCTAGTCTTGGTCAAAGATGTGACCCTCACCCATTGATTTAATATGATGCAGGGTTTTCAGGGTTTAATATAGTATCTTTTGTCTCACTCAGTATGTTCCTATTTGGACAGGGCTTCAGTTTTCTGCCTTATGGTTATTTACATTTGCCTAATGGTTCTTCAGAGATCCATTAATAGTAACAAATTTAAGTCTATGAAATCAAAAGAAGAATATAACCTACCCATATTCTAGATAGATCGCTATAGAAAGAAGTTCACCAGGAGAGACTGCTGACGTTCTGGGTTGGACCTCAGAGTCTAAGACACGTTTTCATCGTTTAGGACTCTTCCCATCATGATCATCATCACTGGTCCATGGTTAAATCTCTTTTCTTTGTTCATTTCTATATTTGTCTTCATCAAATCATTGAATGAATGGTAATATATATTAATCATTGAATAAATAATAATAATAAGTATATAATAATGGCTGTTATGTTGTCTTAGTCACTCAGTTGTGTCCAACTGTTTTCGACTCCCATGGATTGCAGTCTACCAGGCTCCTGTGTCCATGGGATTCTCCAGGCAAGAATACTGGAGTGGGTTGCCATTTCCTTCTCCATTTAGTAACAGTAATACAACCTCTCTTCTGCCCATTATCAATTATTTGAAATAATCATTCTTGATTATTTATCATTGAACTATGGTAATTTTTAAATTAATTTAATACTTTTTCACAATACCATGAGGACCCTCAGAGAAATCATCCATTCTAAGACAACAACCTTGTCCACTGTTCACCTTAGATTCCGCCCTACCACAGTTGGTGTGCCAACTGAGCACAACAAACTGAAGTATCAGGAACATCTATCCTACAAAATAACAAACACACATGTGGTAAAACTACTTAGATATTCTTTCCATTGATCCAAGAATCTGACTATTCATTTGCATAGTAACTGAGGCATTAACTAAATTACGCTCATATTTGTTTTTACCCTTAATAAACCAAATGTCAAACTTGTAACTGACTCAGCCAGTAACTAATACCTATCACTTTCTATATCACCCTTAACCAAAGAGGGAATACCTCATACCTTTCCTATTGACTATCAATCTTTTCAATATATATATATATAATAGTAATTTTTGCCTAACCACATATTTTTATAATTGAAAAGGCTACATATTCATCATTTTTTATTTCATACATTTGTATATTGATTATTTCATTGATCCAATTACAAAAATAGAAAAAAATGCATGGTGATAATAACCAAAACAAATATCTTTGTATATTCCTAACCACTGCCTAAAAAGGTCACTTCACACAGGTCAGTGGACTTGACTGCATTTGCATCAAACCTCAGATTTCCAGACTCACATTCATCGCACACAACTCGTATGCCTCAGGAAGTCACCATCAATCCAACACTGTCCATCTTATTCTACATACATTTCTGTTTAACTTAAGAATCACAAATTCACTAATAATTTTATTAGCACAATTTTAAAAAAAGAGATGCTATATACAGATTTATTCTTACTTTAACACTGTAATACAAGAATATGATCTCTTTATATTCCTGAAATCTCACAAAAGAAACAGTTTCTCATCAGGGAGAAAATAGTACTTCTGTGTGTATCATGGACCTCAGAGTTCTAGCCATGTTTTCATCGTTTAGGACTCTACCCGAAACGATCATCATCATTGGTCCATGACTGAGACTCCACTCTTTGTTCAATCCTGTTTATTGACTTACTCAGTAATTTATTAGCAATAATTTAAAAACCCTATTATTCACAAAACTCTAGAAGAGTCATGATATTCCTATGGTGTAAATAGCTCTCATTCTTCCAACAATGTATCTCTTTTAAATGAGATGCTGTTTTTTACCTATGCAGTAATCAATTAATGTGTCATAAATCTCAATAGTTATCACTGAGCTAGACTTAGCCTTCTGTTATCCTATGTGGAACATTCAGCAATACCCTGGGTTCGATCCCTGGGTTGGGAAGATCCCCTGGAGAAGGGAAAAGCCACCCACTCCAGTATCCTGGCCAGGAAAATTCCATGGACTGTATAGTCCATGGGGGTCACAGACAGACACGACTGAGTGACTTTCACTAGTGACCAGGAGCTTCCCAGGCGGCAAAGTGGTGAAGGATCCACTTGCTAGTGTGGGAGACACAAGAGACGTGGATTTGATCCCTGGATCAGCAAGATCGCCCGGAGTAGGAAGTGGAACCCACTCCAGTCTTCTTGCCTTAAAAATCCCATGGAAAGAGGAGCCTGACAGGTTATAGTCATGAGGTCACAAAGAGACGGACACAACTGAGCATACACCCCTCTGGTCCCTTATTCTGCCCCCCTCAACCTTAACCTACGTGGGAACAGCTGTGTGCCGTTTATTAGTAATTGAAATTCAGGGTGTCCTTGGTATATTAATAGTTTTTCATGGCTCACCACATATTTCAGTAATTGGAAATTGCTTCATTTCATCCATCTTTATTTTTAATTATATATTTATAGATTCTCCCATTTTCCAATTATAATAATACAATGAAAATTCATGAACACAAAGACCACAGATAAGCCCCTCATTTATTCCTGACACCTCTCTACAGGATGCCTTCTCAAGTTGAGAATGGACTAGACTACTTTAATACTGCATCTCAGAATTCCAGACAAGTATTCACCATATATCCCTCATCAATCCAACAATGTTCCTATTTTTCTACATTTATTTCTACTTGTATTGATTAAATAAAAATTCAATAATTTTAGCAATACAATTAAAAAAAGTCTTAATGTGTAAAGAGTATATACTTCTTTTTAATAGATTGTTTTTCATATATGCTTTAATCAATATAATGGTTTGTATATCAATGCTCAACACTGAAAAGCAGCTGCCTTCTTTATTTTTATTCTACATTGCTTAATAATACAGTAAATTAATTTAATAAAGAAACAGAGAACTTCAACTATCACTCACATTAATCTCCATGCTCCTATTATACAGAGGAAACTACAGAGCTTATTTGCCCAGGGAAGACACTAAATCATGTGAACTGCCTTTATTCTAAAGAGCACAGAACACAGCTGATAAAAACAATGAGACCTAATAACCACTGATCCTTGTTTTCTATGTTTTATTTTCTCAGTATTTAGGTATTTATTACTTTTTCTTTTGCTATATATTTTTTATCTTGTTGAAAGAAAAAAAAACTCAATCTTTACTCTGGGACAGAACAATTAAACTTCCTCTTATGCATTTCTATCTAACCTTGGTCAAACCCTAACCCTCAACCATTTATTTAATGGGACTCAGGGACTTCAGTGTTCATTATAGTATCTTTTGCCTCACTATGTTCATTTTTGGACAAAGCTTTACTTTAGTTTTCCTTATGTATATTTATATTTGCTTAATGGTTCCATCAAAGATCTATTAATTATAACAAATCAAAGTCATGAAATCAACGTAAGAATATAAGCTACTTATATTCCTGATATCTTTCTAGACAGAAACAATTTCACCAGAAGAAAGACACTACCAATGTTCTGGATTGGAACTCAGAGCTGCAAACATAGTTTTCATTTTTCAGGGTTCTTCCCATCACAAACATCACTGGTCCAACACTGAGTCTCTTTTCTTTCTTATTTCTAAATTTGTATTGATTAAATCATTGATTAATTGACATTAATAAAAATAATATATGATTCACTAAATATCCCAAGAATAAAACCCTTGAATATCCATAACCTTAGTTTCCCGAAAAGGCACTCTCTCTTCTAATTTTGGACCTCAATCCTGGCCATTACCAATTATTCAAAATAATCTTTCTTATCATATTTATCACTGAACTATGAGTAACTTTTTGATTAATTGAATCCTCTTTTTTAATGATACCGTAAGGAACCTCAGACAAATCACCCAATCCAAGACAACAACGTTGACCACCCTTCACCTTAAGTTCCTTCCTGACACAGAGGTGGTGTGACTACGCAGCACAGCAGAAGCTGGCGCAGCAGCAACATCCACCTGCAGAATAATAAGCAGACAAGGTGATAAAAACACTGAGCCAGTCTCTCCACTGACCCAAATATCCCACTATTCATTTGCACAATAACAGAGGCGTTACTAACATAATAATAACTGAGGAGCGTGTTGTCAAAGTTGGAACTGACCCAGTCAGTCCCTAATACCTGTCACTTTCGATATCATCTGTGGGCCAAGAGATAACACCCTAATACTACAGCTTTCTCGATGGGTATCAGTATTTTCAATATATATCAATGTATTACTACAAGATACTAATTTTTGCCTAACAACATTTTTTAGAATTGAAAAAGGCTTCACATTCATCTTTTTTAACTTTACACATTTTTATATTGACTGTTTCATGGATTCAATTATAAAAACAGAAATACATGGAAGAAAATTTATGACCAACCTAGAGAGCATATTAAAAAAGCAGAGACATTACTTTGCCGACAAAGGTCCATCAGTCAAAGCTATGATTTTTCCACAGTCACGTATGGATGTGAGAGCTGGACCATAACGAAAGCTGAGCACCGAGGAACTGATGCTTTTGAACTGTGGTGTTGGAGGAGACTCTTGAGAGTCCCTTGGACTGCAAGGAGATCCAACCAGTCCATCCTAAAGGAGATCAGTCCTGGGTGTTCATTGGAAGGACTGATGCTGAAGCTGAAGCTCCAATACTTTGGCCACCTGATGCGAAGAACTGACTCACTGGAAAAGATCTGATGCTGAGAAAGATTGAGAGCAGGAGGAGAAGGGGACGACAGAGGATGAGATGGCTGCATGGTACCACTGATGCGATGGACATGAGTTTGAGTAGGCTCTGGGAGTTGGTGATGGACAGGCAAGCCTGGCGTGCTGCAGTCCATGTGGTCACAAAGAGTCAAACATGCCTGAGCAACTGAACTGAACGGAATTAACGTGATCATAAAAGCAAAAACAAATATCTTTGTAAATTTCTAACCACTGCCTATAAGGTCATTTCAAATAGGACAACAAGCCTCAGGGTTTCAGAGAAGTATTTACTGTACACGACTCATACACCACGGGTAGTCATCATTGATCCAATATTGTCCCTCTTTTTTCTATGTGCACTTTTATTTCTTCATTGGATAAGCCACAAATTCACTAATAATGTTAGCAGTACAGTTAACAAAACAAAAATTGCCTGGATATACCTAGAATTATTCTTACTTTAATATATATCTCATTAACACTCTCAACTTTCTATATGGTTCACATATCCATACTCAACACTGAAATGGGTGTCTTATTATATTCCACATTTGTTAATAACACATTGCATTATGTTAATAAAATAACAAACTGAGAAAAATTCCAACTATCACTCACATATCACTTACTCATCCTCCTCCTGTTCAGAGGCAACCGTAGAACTCATGCCCATGAAACAGGCTAAATCCTTCATTCTGAGGAGTATAGAACAAAGATGAGAAAAGTATTCATACCTAATTGCCATTAATCCTTATTTTCCATATTTCATTTAATCGGGTAGTTACTGTTTCTCGTTTCAGTATTTTTTATTTTGTTACAAGTGAAAGTTCAATCTTTAGTTGGAGGCACAACAACTAAACTGACTCTTACACATGCATTTCTAGCCAATCTGGGTCAAATAGGTAACTCTCATCCATTTATTTTGTGGGCATCAGTGTTTCTAATGCGTATTAATAGTATCTTTTGTCTTACAAAATTCCAATATAGACAATGGTTCATCCTATTTTTCCTTATATTTTTATTTGCTTAATGCTTCCACTATCACAGATCCATTAACAATAACAAATGTAAGTCTATGAAACCAATACATGAATACACATTTTTACATTCCTGACATACGTCTATAGAAATAATTTCACACAGGGAACAGACTACTTATGCTCTGTGTTGGACCTCAGCATTTCAGACATGTTTTCACTGTTCAGGACTCTTCTTTTCATGATCATCACTGGCCCATGACTGAGCCCCCTTTTTGCTGTTTATTTCTATTTGTTCACTGACTAATCTATTTATTGACTAATCATTCTCACAGCAGTGTACTCATTTTAATTTTTTATAATTCACTAATATTTTTATATTGAATATATGTAGATTTATTGGCATACAATCAGTCTACAATAATGCATTAGTTTCAGCTCTATGGCAAAGTGAATCAATGATATGTGTATGTATACTCCCTCTTTCTTTAATTTCCTTCACAGTTAGATCATCACAGAGCACTGAGTAGAGTTCCCTGTGCTATATAGTAGGTTCTCATCATTTAACGATTTTATACACAGCATCAGTAGTGTATATAGTTTAATCCCAATAAATAATATGCTGTTTTTCATCTATGAGTCAATCAGTTCATGTTTTATAAAGTTCTATGTTTATCACTGAACTGCACCATCCTTCAGTTATTGTATATGGAAATTTCAAGTACACTGCATACACAGAGGAGAAAAAAAATTGAGAAATTTGACCATAATTCGTGTTGGACTCTGTGCTCCTAAGAAGTACAATCATAAGGCATTACAAGAGACTAGAGGTGTCAATGTGTCCATTTTGAATAATATAAAGTATGATCAATGAGAAGAGAAGAAAAAAATCTATCACCACTGACTCTTCGTCTACTTTTCATTTAACCAGTCATTTAGGAATATACAACTTTTTTAGAATGCAGACATTGTTTTCTTTTGACAGAAAGAATAACTTTAAATGTGAGACTGACTCGAACAATAAAGTCACCTCTGAATCGTTCAGGTCCGTCTGAAACTTGGCCAACCCCTGAACCATCCAGTTCAAAATGGACATCAGTGTTGTATTAATATCTCTTGCTTCATCATATATGTTCATAATTAGATAATAATTCACTGTTTTCCTTCATCTATTATCCATACATCTTTAATGGTGCTTTCATTGATATAGTAACAATTTTTACACTCAGTCTAAGAACTTGAACTTTGTACATTCTTAACACCTGTGCATAGGAAGAAATAAACGGAGAAAAAGAATGAGGGTTTTGTGAGACCTCAGAGCACCAGATTCTTTTTTGCATCATCCAGGGTCAGGCTATCATCATCACTGGTTCATTCGGGCCCACGTTTAGTTCATTTATACTTGTATTCATATCACTTAAATCATTACTTCACTGATAATAACAAAATAAATATTCGAGTAACAAAAACCAAAGAGCAAGCCATTAAACATTCCTGACTCCTCTTTAATTAATACCAAAATAGATTGCACCTTTCATTAATAAATATCAGTGTTATATATTATCAACTTATCAGCATATGGTCTCAAGTCATATTTATCATTTGGACATAGTTAGCCTTTTCCTTATATTTGCTCCTTTCAAAGAATATTATGAAAACACTTAAGCAACACAAACCAAGATAAAAATTTTGAGCATTACTCACCTTGCTCTTTCCTGAAAATGATATTGATCACAAGAGAGGCTGAAATCACCTTGAGCTTCTGTTCTGGAAAGTATCAAACAAAGAAGGTGGTAACAGATATAGAAACCTTCTCTCCATTGAGCTGCAGACTTGATTATCGATGCTTTCATTGGCTCAATTATCATGACCAATGAAAATGCTTGAATAGAAAGACACTGCTTTTCTATTGGATCTCAGAGTTCCAGACACATATTAATCATTATCAATGACTCATACGCCGGCATTTATCATCACTGATCCAGAAAAGAAGACTGGCTCCTCATTCTGTATTGTTAATTGATTAATTCATTGATTCGCTAACTATAATTTATAACTCTATGATTCACAAAACCCAACAAAAGACTTGACACTGCCAACACTCACAAGTTGCTAGAAAACTACTCACATCATTATGTCTTTCTTATCTATAATCAGTTTTTCACATAGGCAATAATCAATATAATGCTTCATACTAATCTCTTTATTCTCAACAGGATTAAAATGACCCGCTTTCCCTATACTTCAAATATATTAATAACACAGCAAAAACCTTAGACAAGCCATTCAACCCAAGACCACAAAATGTGATGATGCTCACACAGTTCTCCGGTTCCAACCACACAGATGCCATTCTAAGCAGGTGCCCCACCAGGACGCCTTCCTTCAGGTCTCATGTGCCCACTCTGAGGAATATAAAGTGAAGCAGGCCATCAAGATGGCAGAGACAATCTCCACTGGCCCTGCTTCCACACTCGCATTATTATTCAGGCCACCCTTAACTTAGGATACACATGACATCTGTCAAAAACGAACCACTGGGATCTCACCACTGTGTCGGAACCTAAAGAATGTCTTTCACTTAGATCCTGTCACCCTCATCCTTTCCCTAAGGGGTAACGGTCCTTATTAATTGAACGTCAGGGTTTCCATAGAGATAGTATTTCTTGTCTCACTACATATTTCGATAATTAGACAGTGTTTTACTCCATTCATCTTTATTTTTAATTAAGTGTTTATTTATAGATTCTCATATTATCCAATTATACAGATATGTGCAGCCTGGCATGCTGCAGTCCATGGGGTAGCAAAGAGTCAGACATGACTGAGCAACTGATCTGAACTGACAGAACTGATACTCATACTCAACACTGAGATGCAGCTGCCATCTTTACTTATATCCCACATTCCTAATAATACTGTGAATCACCTTATTGACAGAACAAAGTGGAAAAAAGAACAACTATTACTCACATTAATCTCCATTCTTCTATTATACAGAGGCAACTAAAGAACTTGTGTCCATGGAAGATGTTAAATCATTCTACTGCATTCATTCTGGGGAGTACAGAAAATGCAATATAATAAAAATATTGAGAACTAAATTTACTCAATGTTTAGGTACTTATTATTTTTTCATACTCAATTTTTTGTCTTGTTAAAAGAAAAAACACAATAATTAAACTGCCTCTTATTTATACATATCTCTCTAATCTTGGTCAAATAAGTGACCCTCAGAAAATGTGTTCAATTTCGACCATGCTCTGCCCTAGTTTTCCCTTATATATTAATTTATGTCTACTTAATGGTTTCAACACAGATCCATTAATACGTAACAACAAATAAAAGTCCAGAAAATCAATACAAGAATATGGTCTTTGAATAATCCAGACCTCTCTCTAGAAAAGCAGTTTTGAAGAGGGAGGAGATGGCAGGTGTTCCGGGTTGGACCTCAGAGTTTCAAACATGTTTTCATCGTTCAGGACTCTACCCGAAACGATCATCATCATTGGTCCGTGACTTGGTCTCTTCTCGTCATTCATTTCTATATTTGTATTGATTAAATCATCAATTAATTGATATTAATGAAAATGATCTATGTTTCAGTAAATGTCCCAAGAATACGACCTTCAATATTCATAATCTCAGTTTACAGAATATTTTCTCATTCAGAGGCTTTCTCTTGCTTTGTCCAACCTCAATCCTGCACATTAATCAAAGCGATGTTTCTTATCATATTTACCACTGAACTATGAGCAACATTTTTATTAATTTCATACTTTTTAATAATATCATGAGCACCCGCAAACAAATCACCCAAGCCAACAACCTGGCCCATTATTTACCTTAGGGCTTTCCTGACACTCAGGCAGCCGACAGCTGAACACAGTGAAGGCAGAAGCAGCGGGAACACCCATTCTGAAGAAGAGTAACAAGCAGACAGGGTGAGAAAAATATCCAGATATTCTCCTAACTGATCCAATAATCTGCGACTCATCTGCACAGGAACTTAGTCATTTACTAAATGATGATGATACTGATTTCTTTTTCCCTTAAAGAATCTAATGTCAAATTGATTACTGACTCAGTCAGTAACTATTACCTTTTATTTTCCACATCACTTTTAACCAAAGAGATAAAGTCTTTCTAGGACTTTTTTTTACCTAATGGATATTAATGTATTAGTCTATGTTAGTAATATTTCCCAAAACCACATATTTTTATTACTGAAGTCTTCATAGTCATCATTATTTATTTTTTAAGTTTGCATTGATCAAATTATAAAAATAGAAGACAAAATGCCTGGTCATAATAACCAAAACAAAGATCTTCTTATATTCGTAACCTTTGACTATAGGATCACTTCAAACAAGACAGTGGAATAGACTCCATTTACATGGGATCTCAGAGTTCCAGACATGTATTCATCATACATGACTCATACGCCACGGGTAGTCATCATTGATCCAGTATTGACCCTCTTTATCTACATACATTTCTATTTCTTTCTTGTGTAACTCATAAATGCGCTAATAATTTTAGCAGCGCCATTAAAAACTCAGGAGCTTTGGTGTACACAGAGTTGTTGCTAGTTTAATATATCTCAGATTAATAGTCATTTTCCATTTTGGAGAATCAGTATAATGGACCATACATACATACTAAACACAGAAATGCAGCTACCTTCTTTACTCATATTCCACATTTCTTAATGACTGAGTGAATTTCTTTAATAAAAAATATTGAAAATGGAACTTCAACTATTACTCACATTAATCTCCATTCTCTTATTATTCAGAGGCAACCACAGACCTGGTGCCCATGACAGATGCTAAATCATCTCTAATGCATTCATTCTGAGGAGCACAAAACACAAAAGATGATGAAAATATTGAGATCAAATCGCCACTGATCCTTACTTGGGGCATTTCATTTATACCACATTGAATTATTCATTATTTATTCTTCCTATGTTTATTTCTTAAACTTTTTAAAAGAAAAACTTCAATCTTTAGTCTGAAAAAGAATAAACAAATAGCTATTATATAAGCATGTCTATAGCATTCTGGCCAAAGGGGTGACCCTCACCCATTTAACAGGATTCAGAATTTTGAATTTTTATTTACAATAACCTTGTCTAAAAGAAAGATATTCATATGAGAACACTTTCACAAGTTTTCCTTACATGTTTACTTATGTGCTTAATGATTTCATCATAGATTCATTGTTTATAACTACTATAACTATGAAATTAATAAGAATATGATGTTTTTGTATACCAGACAACTACTTACAAAAACAATTTAAACAAAGGACTTAGACTACTTATGTTCTGTGTCGGATCTCAAAAAGACACTTCAGAAATGTTTTCATCCTTCAGGACTCTTCCTGGAATGATAAGTATAATTGGTCCATGTGTGTGTCTCTGTTCTTTTTTCATTTCTATT
Organism: Antilocapra americana; assembly: GCA_007570785.1. Classification (NCBI taxonomy): domain Eukaryota; kingdom Metazoa; phylum Chordata; class Mammalia; order Artiodactyla; family Antilocapridae; genus Antilocapra; species Antilocapra americana. The sequence goes on along the minus strand of ML661902.1, from coordinate 25,613,160 downwards.
TGTTTATTGACGAAACAAATAATCCATTCATAAACATTTTAAAACTCTATTATTCAAAAAACCTAACAAGCCCAGGACATCACTACTGTGTAAATAGTTCAATTTCACAGCAATGTGATTTCAGCATATTTTTTTAATTAGATGCTATTTTTGATTTATATGTTAATCAACTAATATTTCATCAAATGCTCTATTTTTCACTGAGCTATAATTGACTTTTTGTTATTCTGTATGGAAATTTCAAACTGTAACCTTAATACACATAGACACACACAAATAACACAAACGCAGAAATCAACAAAACCATGATAAACTTGACTAAATTTCTTTCAGATAAAAATAAGCAAACAAACCAAGACAAGAATTTGGCTATCACTGACAACGGGGCTTTCTACTTCTAACACAGAGATGGAATTGTAAGCCACAAAATCAGGGGGAAAGGCTTCATTAAAATTTTAACACTCTGTACTTCGAAAATACTCAACAAAACCTTGTTAGAGCTAATATATCTCTGCAGAAACTCTCATCTCATATCTGTCTCATATTTATTGTAAGGTTTCACAACGCATTAATCAATAGAAGCTTCATACTCATTACTTATTTATCAATGGGATAAAAATGGCCTTATTTGATTATCTGGGAAAGGGAATGGCAACCCACTACAGTATCTTGCCTGCAAAATCCCATGGATAGAGGAGCCTGGTGGGCTACAGTCCATGGGGTCACAAAGAGTTAGACACAACTGAGTGACTAACATTATTTGATCATATTTCAAACATCTTACTGGAGAAATGATTACCAATAGAAAACAGCAAAAAGAGTTAAAGAGCAGGTAATGCTCAAAATGGTCTTCGGGCTCCTAAAAAATGCATTCCAACACAAATGCCTCCCCCAAACTCTCAGATTCCCTTTATGTAATACTTTAGACTCCATAAAATGTATTCATCACACATAACTCACATGAAACTAGTAGGCATCAATCATCCAATGTTATCTTCTTTCACCTCATTTATTTCTACATTATTAATTGCATAAATACTCACCTGGCCTTCTGTCTCATAGCAACCTGAAGCTCACGACCTTGATCACCACGGGGGCTGAAATCACCATGAGCTTCTATTCTGAAAAGTACCAAGCAGAGAAGGAGAGCACAGAGATAGCAATTTGCCCTCCATGGGTATATATTCATGCTTTTTGATACTTTCATTGGCTCAATTACTGAAACCAATGAAAATCCAAGAAGAGAAAGACTACATTCTTTTCTATTGGTCCTCAGAGTTCCAGACACATATTATTCGTCATCAATGACTCATATGCTGGCATGGATCATCATTGATCCAGAAACCATGACTTTTCATTCGATATTGGTTAACTGGTTCATGCCTTAATTCACTAATGACAATTTTAACACTATGAGGTTAAAACGAGACCAGTGAGGTATCATAGGCTCATAGGTCTCTAGGAATTTTTCACATCATTCCATCTCTGTCTCATCTTTGCTATTGCCTTACCCACGCATCACCTCCTTGTTCATCAAAATACTGATAAAAGTGGCCTTCTTTCATTTTCTGCCACCTAAGTCAACAGTGTAATCTTTACTTTTAGAGAAACCACCTTAGAACAGATGAGGAATGAGATGATTCTCACATGGGTCTAGGGACTATGGGTCCAACAGCAGAGATGCCCTCCTAGGCTGGTGTTCCATGAGGAATCCCTTCATCAGATCCCATGCATTCACTCTGAGAAGTATAAAACAAAGCGTATCATCAGGATCAGGGAGATACTCTCCACAGCTCCTTGCTTCCATTCAGGCTTTCCTTAACTTAGGGTATGTGGGAAAACAAACCACTTGGATCTTCCTGTAAAGCCACAAGACAAAGGCTGACTATTACTTATCCTGTCCCCACCATCTGTTCCCTAAGTGGCTTCCTCATTGAAGTCTGAGGTGCCCTTGCCATATTCAGTCGACCTTGCCTCAACCCATGCTTCCAGGATTGGCGACTGTCTTCCCCCTTTCACCTTTACATCTCCTCATGTGTTTAGGAAGACCTACTCTACTTGTCCATTCTACTCAACAGAAGGTTCCAGCATCAAAACAAGGACCATTAATGTGACCCTCATGCATTCTTGACCTCTGCTATAGTGTCATTCCCATCAGGATAACAGGTGGACTTGATTCTATTTGCACTGGACCTCAGAGTTCCAATCACATATTCATCATTCACAATTAATTCATATGCCACTAGTAGTCATCATCGACCCAATGTCCCTTCTTCTCTTCACTGATTTCTACATTCTTTAATCATTAATTCCACACATCTCTCCTAGTACTCCCCTTAAATGTGATCATTACTCACATGGTTTCTACATTCATAAGGTCCATGGCCATGGCCTACTGACGGTTTGTTCAGCTCAAAGGCATTGATTCTCATAGAGTCCAGTCAATGAAAATGAAAGAAAAAGAAAGAGAAAGAAAAATTTAGGGCCACTGATTCTTCCACTCCAAATTTCATGTTCTGAATCATGAGGAATTAATACCCATTTCATAATGCAAAGATACTGCTTTCTAGAAACAGAACTATACTCAAATTCAAGAGTATACAAACAAGTGACTCTGCCTGTGGCATGTCTACATGATGCTTTGCCAAGGAGTTAAACTCTTAGGTTCACGTGTTGCTGAATGTGTATCCACAGAAGCAATTTTTATCATTATTTCTTGCCAGACCGCCAGTGTCCAGAGGAGATATTAACTGACCTTTTCTACTCAATCTAGTTGGTATATCCTTTCAAGGGACCTGTCTTTTGATAACAAGATATCTAAATTCACTAACCCCACCTAAGAATATGACTTTATAGATTCCCAATATCTATCCACAGGAAGAAAGAAAGGTAATTAAGAGGGGATGTGCTGTCACGGTCCTCAGGCTTCCATATACTCTGGGTTACTTGCCCACCTCTCATTCTCTACCCAAGTTCATCTTTGGGTCCCTTAGGCCCAGTTCTAGGTCTTTCATTCACTCATTTTGATCATATAAATCATCATGTCATCAATACTGATGAAATAAAGCAGGATGACCCCAAACACAGCAAAAAAGACCCTCGAATATCTCAAACTTCTCTCCACTCACTACCACCATCAAGGAACCAATGAAAATCCATGAAGAGAAAGACCACATTTCTTTTCTATTGGACCTCAGAGTTCCAAACATGTGTTATTCATCATCGATGACTCATACGCTGGCATGGATCATCATCGATCCAGAAACCATGACTCTCTCTTCATTCAATATTGGTAACTGATTCATGCCTTAATCCACTAATGACAGTTTTAATACTGGAGTTATAATGAGATCCACGAAGCCTTCATGTGGCTCATAGGTCTCCAGAAATTTTCTTATATCATTCCATCTCTGTCTCATTTTGCTCTTGGCTTTTCCCACATATCACTTCCTTATTCATCAAGGAACATTATGGTCGTCAGTTTCAGAGAAATCACCCGACCACAGACAAGGAGTGAGCTGACTGATGCCTACACGGGTCTCCTCGCTCCTACATCAAAGATGGTGTTCTAGGCTAGTGCTCTATAAGGAATCCTTCCTTCACATCAGGTGTGTTCACTCTGAGGACCATCTATATGCTGGAGACACTCTCCACTGGCCTCTGTTTGCATTCAAGCCATCCTTCACTTAGGGCACCTGGGAAATCTTGTGAAAATGAATCACCTGGATCTTACCACGGACCACAAGATGATGGCTGCCTATCACTTATCTGGTCCCCTTCATCCTTTCCCTACGTGCTAACAGTCATGCCCCATGACTTCCTCATTGAAATTCAGGGTGTTTTTGCCGTATTCATAGTCTATCTTTTCTCAGCCCATAGTTCCATGATTGGAAATTGCTTTCTGCCTTTCATCTTTACTTCTCTTTATGTCTTTAGGAAGAGCTCTTCAATTTGTCCATTATAGTCAACAGAACATTCTGGCATCAAAACAAGAGCCACAGATAAGCCCTTCCTGTATTTCTGGCCTCTGCCATAGGGTCACTTCCCATAGGATAATGGATGGGCTTCACTTTATTGCACTGGACCTCAGAGTTCCAGACATGTGTTCATCATTCAGAACTCATACGCCACCAGTAGTCATCATCAATCCGATGTTATCCCTTAGTCTCCTCACTTATTTCCACATTCTTTGCTCATTAATTCCATACATCTCTCCTAGGTACTGAACACCCTCTTAAATGTGATTATTACTCACATGGGTTCCTACAATCATTAAGGTGCATGATCATGGAATATAGAAGCTTGATCAGCTCAAATCCTTCCATTTTCATTAATAGGAAGCCCAGTCCATAAAAATGAAAGAAAAGGAGAGGAAGGAAAATTTAGGGTCATTGATTCCTCAAGCTTCCAGATTTATCTTATTCATTGTTTATATCTCATCTTCCACCAATCCTCATTATTGGTTCATTTAAGCCCAATTTTAGCTCATTACTTTCTATGTTTGTATCAACTACATCATTACTTCATTGATAGCAACAAAATAAATTCACAGTTAACAACAGCAAAGAGTAGGGCGCTTGAATATCTCTAACTTCTCTCTTATTGTTAACAAACAGACTCTCTTTCACTAATGAATATCGATGTTACACAATATCAATTAATTAGTATAAAGTTTCAATCAAATTTATCAATGGGCCATTACTTACCTTTTCATTGCATTATTTTTTTAAAGATTTTTCCATGTGGACCATTTTTAGAGTCTTTACTAAATTTGTTACAATATTACTTTTTTTTTAAATGTTTTGGTATTTTGGTCATGAGGCATGTGAGATCTCAGTTCCCCAACCAGGTATCAAACCTGCACCCCTGCCTTGGAAGATGAACTTAACTCCTAACTACTGGACCACCAAGGAAGTCCTTGATTGAACTTATTACAAAGAAAACACTTCAACCAATTCCCCAAACCAGGATGGAAATCTTGGCCATTACTCCCCTGGATCTCTGTCCCATAGCAAGATGAAAATGATAACTTTGATCACAATAAAGGCTTGAACTTTGATTCTGAAAAGTATTACATAGAGAAGGTGATAAAAATGCTGAGACTTTCTCTTCATTGATTGACATATTTATTGATTGATTCTTTCATTGGTAAATTAAGATTGAAAATGTAAGAGAAAAGACATTTCTTTTGCATTAGACCTCAGGGTTCCAGACATGTATTTATCAGACACAACTCATATACCACTAGTAGCTATCATCGATTCAATGTCATATCTCTTTTAATTCATTATTTCTGTATTATTTATTGCTCAATTCATAATTCAGTAATAATAGTATTTAAATGGCATATGAGAACCACCAAAAAGCTTAGAAATCTTATATAGAACCACTTTCATGTCAATATTTCTTTAATTATTTTGTTTTCATTATATGACTTAATCATATAATGCTTCATATTAATCCCATATTTCACACTGGGCTATTTGGATTTCATTGATTGTATTTCACAGTTGGCAATAAAAAAAGTCAATAACTTTAAACAAAACATTGAAACTAAGAACAGAATTTCTCTATTACTCATACGGCCTCCACAGTCCTAACAACCAGAGATCTCATGATGGTGGAAGAATGCTTCTACCAGTTTACATGTACCCATTCTAAGGAGTACAGAGCAGAGGCAATGACGAAATGGAGACCTTACCGCCACTGATCCTTGTTTTCCACTGTTCATTTACTCCTTTAGGCATTGATTAATTTTTCACAGTGTAGCATTTTTTTCTCCTAACGAAAGAAACCTTTAAACTTGAAACGGACCCAGAACAACAATGCTGACTCTTACAAATCAGTGCCTTTATGATCTTTGCAGTAAGAAGGCAAAATGCTTAGCTTGATGCATGTGAATCTTTTCAATTTTATTGATAACTTTCCTTACCTCACCACATATGTTCCTAGTGGACAACGCTTCCCTTTCTTCTTTTTATGTGTTCTTTTATATTTTTAATGGTTTGCTTATTGATTATCATTAATATATCTAAACCTGTAAATCCCAAAATGGAATATGATGTCTGTGCTTTCCTAACATCTATCACTGGGGTCATTTAAAATCAAAGATTGACTAGATTTTGCTTTGTGAGGAATCAGGTTTACAGAAACATAGTATTCACCATAGACTCCCATGCTTCCAGGCATATGGTACAGGAGGAGCTCTTTCCCCTACTAAAATCTACATTTGTTTATTAATTCATTATTATTTAAATGAGCAGAAGTTACACAAATAAATCATGAGTAATACCCTTGAATATCTCTGACATCCCTGTAAACAATCATTTCCACTGACACTCAACTCTTTCATTAACTGATCTCAATGTTTCATATATGGATTAATTGTCATATTGTTTTGTATCAATGGTATTTGACATCACATTTTTGGAATTTTTTATGATATTTAATTTTTAATAATATCTTTTAAAAATATGGCTTAATTAAAGACAAGTACATTGACTAGTACTCACATTGTTCTCCATACAGATGCAACCACAGGGATCCAGCCTACGGAAGATGCTTAAGTCAGCTCAAGGGCATCCATTCTGAGGAGTACATGGCAGAGCAAATGGTAAAAAATTGAGAACTAATCCTCATTGACCCTTGCTTTTGCATTTCATTTTTAGTGATTTAGACAATCATTAATTTAGAATACTCTATTTCATTTTCTCTTAAGAAAATGAAACTTAAAATTTGTCCCTGACAAGAAAATGAGTAGTGACTATGACTATTGTCTATATGATTCTTATCCCAAAATTTAACAGTCATGCACTGCTTGTTTCTCTTTGGACTTCTTTTCCAATTTATTAACAGTATTTCTTGCATGACCACAGTTTATCAATTGGGTAAGGATATATTCATTCAGCATTATACACATATTTATAGATTATTTCATTCCTCCATTTATAACAATAAAGTGAAAATGCATGAATGAACACAGAAAAAAATAAGATTCTGACTTCTATCTATCGGATCTTTACAAGCAAAGATAACACACTGGATTTCCTTCTCCTAGACCTCAGCGTTTCAGGCACACATTATTTATCATCTATGATTCAAACCACCAGTCATCATCATTGGTCCAGGATTGGCACAATTTCTCTTTATTAACTCATTAATTAACACTAATCATCTAGTAAATACTCTCAAGTAAATGCTCAACACAAGAACTTTTACTATTACTTACACTGGTCTCCATACTGCTAGTGAATGTATAGAGGCAACCAAAGGGCTTGGGATCATGGAAGATGGTTAAATCACCTCAAGTGCTTCCACTCTGAGGAATACAGAGCATACTAGTTTATAAAAAAAGATTAGGATCTTATCTACAATGATCCTTCCTTTCCACATCACTTACTCCATTTTTTATGTATCTATTAATTTTTCATCACACGTACACATTCTTTCTATTAACAAAGAGAACAAACTCAACCTTGGAACTGATCCAGAATAGAACTGACTCTTAATTAGCCATGTCTACATGATCCTTAGCCAAAGAAGTAACATACTTGATCCATTTATTTCATAAGGGGCTTCAGTGTTTTCAAAATTTATTAGTAATATATTTTGCCAAACCTCATGGTTGAATAATGCTTCATTTTCTCCTTCCTCCTTCTCTAATGATTGTATCTATGATCCATTAATAATAAACCTAAATCTATAAACCTAAGAACATGACGTTTGTGTATTTCCGACAGCTGTCTATAAGATCCTTTCCAAATTAACATCTGAACATGTTATTTTGGGTGGTGGATCTCAGTGTTTCAGATACTTCTTTTCATCATCTACAACTCGTTTGCCACCAGTCATCATGACTGTTATGTGGTCCATTTCTACTGTTTGGGTCTCGTTTTCTTCATGGGTGTCTATATTTGTATTGTTCAAATTATGAATAATTATTAATTTTTTATAATAAGGAAAAAATAATTCATGATGAAAAAGTCAAGAATAAGATTCTACAGTCTGTCTATACAATTATTTCCCACATGGACCATATCTCTTCTGTTATTCCATCTCAATGTTATATGCTATCAATTAATCAACATGTTTCATAGGTATATATTATTGATAATAGTTATCTTTTTAATTTAAGAATTTTTAATAATACCAAACACACCCTTAAATGAAAAATCAAACCAAGACAAGATTTCTGATCATGACCTACCTTGGTCTCTTTCCTGACAGAGACATGATGATAATCTTCATTGTGGCAGAAGCTGAAGTCCACTCCAATATCTGTTTTGAAGAGTACCCAGCATAGAAGGTGATAAAAAAAAAATAAGATTTAGACACTCTCATCATTAATCCATACTTTCTACCATTCATATACATAGTAATTTAGGTATTTATTAATTTATAGTAATATTTATTATTTTTCTCTTAATCAATCAGATATTAACATTACTCTCCTACTGATTCTGTTACAAAAATATTTTTTAAATCTGTGACCACAAGTCGAAAAAAAGATCCTTGCATATACGTGAGAAATGTCTACCAGATCCTTGCATATACTTGAGAAATGTCTACCAGACTCTTTCTGTGTTAGACCTCAGAGCTCCTGACACGCAGTATTCACTACACACGACTCATATGCGCCAGTCATCATCATTGGTCCAGATTTTACCCTTAGTCTTCATTTTTTGTTTAATACAATCATTCACAAATAATAACAAAATTTGTGTAAATCACAAAGACCTAAGTAGTTTCTGGAAAATTCCCAACATGTCTCCTAACAGACTCAATGTTTAATATACCAATTAATCAACATCATGCTTCATACTAACAGCACCTTCATTGTCAGGCCATAGTTGGCCTTTCATCATTATATTTCATGATTTTTTTTGGCTGCATAGCATGTGGGATCATAGGTCCCCGAAAAGGGATCGAACCCTTGTCCCTTGCAGCGGAAGCATGGAATTTCAATCACTGGACTGCCAGGGAAGTTCCAAGTCTTTAAACAGTGAATACCATTAGCTACCTCAATAAGAAATTTAACTATTACTTACAGTGGTTCCCTCACATAGGTGCAGTCATAAATTTTTTGATCACAGGAATCATGGCAGAAACTTGAACAGCACTGAGAACCCACCCTGAGGAGTACAAAGCATAGCAGGTGATAAGATAATTCAGGCCTTACGTCCATTGATCACTGCCCCCACATTTCATTTCCTTAGTCATTTAAATATATACTAATTGATGTTAATAATTCTGTCTCATGTCTTAAAAGAAGAACAACTCTGAACTCATCACTGACACAGAGCATTAACAGTGACTATATATTATCTCTGCTTGTGCATGAGATAGTTAGCTAAAGAGGTAACACCCTTGATGCAATTATTTCTTAAAAAATATTCATACTTCCAAATTAAATTAATAGTATTTGTTATCTCATCTCCCATAACTGAACAACACTTTACCCTCTTCATCTTTATTTACTCAGGTAATTGAATAGATTTTTTTTTTTGGTAACAATAATGCCATCCAAATTCATGAACCACTAAAGTCCAAGAACTTTGTCCAGGACTAAGTTATAGGACTAGCATTCCTAGCCTGCCTCAGGATCACATCCACCATAGACAATAGACTAGATAGATCTCTTTCTGTACAGTACAGCTGAGTGCCAGATACAGGTCATCCATCTCCCCTGATTCATACCCTACTAGCTGTCCTTTGTTGGTCCACGATTTGCCTTCTTTCTCCTCATTCATTTGCACACTTGTTGATTTTTAATTTTTAACTGACTAATATTAATAAAAAAATTTACATGAAGCACAAAACCTCAAGAACAAGAGCCTCAAATATTCCTAACATCTGTACATACAATAATTTCCCTTAGCAATTTTCTCTTCCACTAGTCAGTCTAGGTTTGCACCTGCTCATTAAGGACCATGTGTGACATATGGATTCCATAATGGGCCACAGCTAACTTCTTAGATTATACTTACTGCATGTTTTTGACAAAACAGTGAATATTCTTAAACAAGACACCCCCACCAGGATAAGAGCTTGGCCTATTACTCACATTGGTCTCTTTGCTCCTAATACAGAATTCACTGCCACGGCAGAAGGCTTACATTATTAGTTCAGTTCATTCTGAGTATAAGTAATGCAGATAAGAAAATCTTGAGACATTCATCCCATTAATACATGCTTTTCTCATGGCATTTTCTCAGTCATTTGTGTATGTATTATTTTATGGTGAGTTAACAAACTACTTGAACTCAGATTCAGACTCAAAGCAAGAATAGACTAATATGTGTCCCTGCCTCTACCATTCCTCCCCAAACTATAACCTCCTGACTCATTTGGTGCTTAATGAGAACCTCCTTCATGAGGGTCTAAGTTATATTAATAGGAATTCATGCCTCACCACATATTTTCATACTCGATATGCTTCAGCCATTTCATTTTATACACTGACATATTTGTTTATTCTTCCATTTAATTATTTAATATAATAAAATCAAAATTCAAGAAGCACCAAAGACTGAGAGTACAATCTTTGGACACTACTGAAGTCTATCCGTTTCCACAGATGTAAACATAATTTTTTTGTCATGGACCTCAGTAGCCTGTAGACGTTTTAATCATAAAAAATATTTCAAAATGCATTCCATTCCCATCATTGGTCCATGGTAGGCCCTTTATTCATAATGTGGACGCATTGTGCATGGGGTCACAAAAAACTCTTTGTGACCCCATGGACTGTAGCCCGCCAGGCTCCTCTGCCCATGGGATTCTCCAGGCAATAATACTGGAGTGGGTTGCCATGCCCTCTTCCAGGGATCTTCCTTACCCAGGGATCGAACCCACATCTCCTGCGTCTCCTGCATTGCAGAGAGATTCTTTACTGCTGAGCCACTGAGGAAGCCCGTGAACCCAATATCAGAACTAAACCGTTGACTAGTGTTCTACTTACATCACCAATGTGCTCTTCTTCATGATGAAAACAGCTTACATGGCTATCAACTAAGGAGTGTTTAGGGAAAATCTAAAACAAAAATTTAAAGAGCTATAAAAATGGATGACAGGGACTCAAACAGTATTTAAAATCATCCCAAGTGGTCAAATTAATCATGATCAAATCAATCATAAATTTTCACTTCTCACCATTCATACAGATCTGTCCTTGTTCAATTTTGTTCATCTATGTAGTCATACACTCATTTCTTAAACACTGGCAGCCTAGAGATCTTGGTCTTTTCAGTCCAGGTGCACCCATTTAGTGGTCTATAAAGATGACGTTAAAAGAACGAGACGTTTTCTCCATGTGCACACATGCTCAGTCATATCTGACTCTTCGCAACCCCGATGACAGTAGCCCGCCAGGCACGCTTTGTCCATGGGATTTTCCAGGCAAGAGTACTGGAGTGGGGTGCCGGTTCCCACTCCAAGAGATCTTCCCAACCCAGGGATTGAACCCACATCCCCTGTGACTCCAGTAGGTGGATTCTTTACCACCTGAGCCCACTGGAGAGGCCCTTTCTCCATTAGATATTTAGATCTTTATTAATTATTGTATTTCTTATTTCTTGAAAAATATGCAACCTGAAACGCAGCAGTGACGCGCAGGAAGACCACTAATTATAATGACATATATTTGACTTTATCAGCGATGCTCTAGAAACATTGCTTCCTGATAGGCAGCATTAGCAGAACATGGGAACATATGACAAAGGCCGATTAGTGGAACCCACACTAAATGTATTGAGTCAGAAATGCTGAGACAGGGACCAGCAATCTGTCATCTAACAAGCCCTTTGGGTGATTCTGATTCCCACTCAAGTGTGAAAACACTGCTGTACATTAACCAAACCAGAGAGGTAACACCCTTGAACTACTGGTTTCTTAATGTATTGCTGCACTGCATAACTATGTGAAGAAAAATTTCTATCTATCCATCTCCCTATTGATTCTCTCATTCATTCCCGTAGACTACTGTAACAAGTCCCCAGGATCTATCTAAACCCCAGAATTAGGTTCTTGAAAATTACAGAAATCTAACTAAAGACTTATTCCCACAGATAATAATATCAAATCTCCTTTTGAAATGAACTTCAATGATGCAGAACTGAATTAATCATAAGACACGTTCAGAATGCATTCCATTCACATCATGGGTTCCTGCTTGACTCTTTCTCATTTCAATTCTACATTCTTTAAAGATGTAAAAAAGAACCACCAAGGACTCGCGATCCACTCCACATTCAAACAATGTAAATGGCTTACATTTTCCTGCAGGTTGCTTCACTAAATTAATAGCTTAGATCTTTTCGACCGAGGAATGTTTATAAACTGTGGTGCAAATCTAATCTAGAATAATAAGCAGCTGTGAAAGAGAATGTAAAAGCCTCAAACATTTAGAAAATTATATTGAATTCAATGACTTCATAAAACTTGCCACACTGCGTATCTTCAGCATATATCCATATTTTGTCTTCTTTGACTTTATTTGTTGGTAGCTATTTATTAGTAATTTTAATTTTCACCTGTTCATTCTTTAATTCATGAAGTAATTTGACAAACTATTCGTGTTTTTAAATAAAATGAAAAATGTCACTAGTGTGGGTGCATGCCATGTGGCTTCATTTGTGTTTATGTCTTGGCAGCTCTTTGCAACCCTATGGATCGTCCCCCACCAGACTACTCTGTCCATAGGATTCTCCAGACAAGGGTACTGGAGCGCACTGCCATGCCCTCCTCCAGGGGATCTTCCTGAGCAGGTGTCTCTATGTCTCTTGTATTGGCAGATGAGTTGGACATTCCTCTTTATCTATTTACTTCGATTTTATTCTACCATCAGTCAATTAGTAATAATAAATCTTAATCTAGGATGTAAAACTAAGAACATGATCCTTGATATATTTCTAACATCCATCTACCAGATCATTTCCAAAAGAGAGATTGAACTAATTATCTTTTGTGTTGGGAGTTACAGACACATGGTATTCATTGTCTATAATTCCTCTGTCACCAGTTGACATCATGGGTCTATGTTTGAGTCTCTTTTCCTTCATTCATTTCTACTTCTGTATCAACTAAATCAAATCAATTCATTGATAATGATATAATGAATACATGATTCCACAATCCCAGAACAAGATATTTGAATATCCTAAATATATATATAGAATATATAGAAACCTATCCCATGTAGACTTTATCTCTTTAATCAATGAATTTTTGTTAGTCAACATAACATTTAATTATCAATTAATTGATATAACATTTCAAATGATTTTTATATTTGGACATAGTCCATTTTCATTATATTTATTATTTTTTTATTACTGTGAAATCCTTAAACAAATAAACAAAAACAAGAACTTTAACCTTTACTCACCTTTATCGCCTTCCTGACAGAGGCAACATGATGATCTTAATCAGAGTAGAAGCTGAAATCAGCTTGTAGGATCCATTCTGGATAGTACCTAGCAGAGAAGCTAATAAAAAAATGGAGACATTTTTCCACCAAAATGGAGACTCCCACCAAAAATGGAGACTTTTCCCACCAAAGAGTCATTTAGGTATTTACTGATTAATGGTAATATTTCTTTATTTTTCACTTAACAAATGAAGCATCAAAGTTGTACCTGACTCAGAGGAGAAACTATTACTTATTATTGTCTGCATCATCCTTGGTTAAAAATATAATACACTTGATCCATCTAATTTCGACTTCAGTTTATATTAGTATTCTTATCATGATTATACATTCTAAGAATGAACAATATCTCAGCCTTTTCATCTTTACTTAAACATTTGTTTATTTATTCTGCCATTTATTCTTTTAGAGTAAGATTTTGTAAAAATTCATGGACACAAAGCCCAAGGACAGGATCTTTGTATTGAAAATATTCCTTACATCTGTCAATAGAATCAGTAGAGGGACTGGGCTAGATTTCTCCGTGTTGGGCCTCAGCGTCTCAGACACACGAGCACTCATCGTTTATGTGACTCATACGCCACCAGTCTTCATTGTTGGTCCAAGTATGGAACACTTCCTTCATTCTCATATATATTTACTGGTCAATTCATCAATTCACTAATAATAGTAACATAAATATCTGTGAATCACAAATACTCAAGGAAAAGATCCTAAATATCTCTAATGTCTATCTATATAGTCATTTGCCACATGGAATATACTTATTTCATTGATCATCTTCATTGATATCAACACCAATTAAGCAACATAACATCTCATGTCGTTTCTGTATTCATCTATAAACCATAGCTACTCTTCTTTGAATACATTTAATGCTATTTTTATTATCACAGAGAAACACCCAAACCAAGAGAAGAACTCGACAATTACTTACATGACCCACATGTATTTATACACAGGAAAACCAGCAGAGGTCCTGATCACAGTCAAATGCTTAATCAATTCAGGGGCATCCATTCTGAGGAATACAAATCAGAGCAGGTGACAACAAAACTGAAGGACACTACACTAATTTTAATTTTCACATAGTTGCTTAGGAATATAGTACATTTGGATCATATTTATTATTTATTCTTAACAAACAAAACAAGGTCAAGCTTGACACAGACCAAGAATAAGAACAATTACTATTATTTACCGTCTGTATCACTCTCAGCCACCGAGGTCAAGGACATGAACGTAATGAACTTCAGTATTATCGATCAATATTAAGAGTTTTTATTGACTCACCACATATATTAAGAGTGAATCTACTGCAACATCTTCATTGTAATTTATTTACACTTGTACATTGATCTTTTTTCCTTTGGCCTTTTTTTTCATAGTAAGATAAAAAATTGATAAACACAAGCCAAGAAAACTATTCTTTTGATTTCCTAATTTGTAATACTATGCCAAATAGAAATAGTAGTAGTATGCCAAATATTTCGTTTTTATTGGACCTCGGTCTTCCCTTGTGGCTCAGCTGGTAAAGAATCTGCCTGCAATGCAGGAGACCTGGGTTCAATCCCTGGGTTGCGAAGATCTTGTAGAGAAGGGAAAGGCTCCCCACGTCAGTATTCCGGCCTGGAGAATACCATGGACTGTACAGTCCGTGGGGTCGCGAAGAGTCGGACACAACTGAGTGACTTTCATTTCACTTTTTTTGGACCTCAGAGTTTCAGGCACATAGTATTCACCATCCATGGCTCATATGCAATCAGTCATCATCACTGGTCCATGTATGAGCCTCTATTTCCTCATTCTTATCGACATAAGCCCATTGATTGGTTCATTAATTGACCAATATCAATTATGTTTCAATTATGCTTCACTCTTCTATAATACAGTGAATACATGAGAAAAAAGTTCTCAAAGACATAAATTTTAATTACTGCATTACTCACATCAGTTTCTAGAGCCCAAGACCATGGAAGATATGTAAATCCACTGGTGTGCGTCCATTCTGAGGAGTATAGAGCAGAGAAGATGAACAAAAATTGAGACTTTCTCTGAATTGGTCTTTGTTTTCCTCATTTTGTTTACTCAGTTATGAGAGCATTATTTTTCATAATTTATACTTATATATAAGCTTACATATAAAGATAATAAAGTGATCCTTAGAAATATGATTCTAACATCTTTCCATAAGATCACTTCAAATGGAGGCAGCAGACTTTGACTGGACCTCAGAGTTTCAGACACAAAGTGGTCATCGTCCACGACTCATACTCCACCAACGGTCATCACTGGTCCACATCTGAGCCCGTTTCTTCATTCTCATGGACATTTTCCATGATTGGTACTTCGAATTACATTTTACAAAAACTCATTAAATACAAGAACTTGAACCTTTACTCACATTCTTCTTTAGGCTCTCAACACACAAAGGAAACCATGGAGAATGCGTATGTCCGCTTGAGTGCATTGATTCTGGGAGCCACAAGGAAAAGTAAATAATAAGAAATCTAAATCTTTCTTTTCTCCCTCAGTCTTTGTTTTCATCATTCATGTTTTCATTTACCCAGGTAACCATTAACTCTTCTAAACATATGTACAAATGATCTATATATAAATTTATGATATTACAAAGTTGACGTTCTCTACTTGAGACAGACCCAGGCTTATCAAACTGGGTCCTACTTATCAATGTCATTGTCTGCACAATCTTTAGAAAAGCGGGGGGTCCATTTATTTCTCAACCTGCATCAGTTTTCTCAGTTTATATTATTTCTTGCCTCACCACATACATTCATGGGTGGACAAGGCATCAGTATTACCATTATTTATTTGCATTTCATTTATTAGTTCTGTCATTGATTCATTTATATTAATAAGATAGAAATCTATAAATTCAAAATAACAAGAAGAATATTCTTATATATTCTTAACATCAATCCATAGGCTCACTGATGAAAAAGGAAACAGATTAGATTTTTGTGTGTTGGACTCCAGACTTCCAGACATGTGCATTTGACTCTTATCTGACATTGACCTGAAGTTAGGCTTCTTTCTCTCATTCCCCTCTACATTTCTGTATACATTAATTCATCAATATACTAATTCAAATGACATAAATATACATGAATCACAGAAACACAAGGACAAGAGCCTTCAGTATCATTCTTCTTTAGAATCATTGCCTAACTGAATATAGCTCTTCCATTAGTCACTATCGTAAAAACAGATTAAACATCCTGTTTCATACATTTCCAATTTAATTGCTGGACTGTAGTTGGTCTCTTTTCTTATACTTAATACATTTTAAATTATTACAGGGAAACCCTCAATACATCACCCAAACTAAGCACAAACGTTGACTACTACTCACAGTGGGCTTAATGCTCCTTCAGTGATGCCACCATGAACTTCTGAGTTCAGCGTCCTCTTTCTGAGAAGTACAAAACAAAACATATAACAAAATCGAGACATTAAATCCATTATTTTGTGCACTCCGCCTTACAGTTAGTCTATCAATTACTAATATACTGATTTGGGACAATACTTACAAATTTCCTTTTTAACAAATAAGTAATATTGAACTGGCTATGGACAAGAATAAGAACATCTCTATTAACATGAACCAAAGAAGTAAGGCACTCAAACCACTTATTTTTCTTAATGGAATTCACTATTCTCAATATATTTTAGTAGTTTTTATTGTCTTACCACATATCTTCATGCTATTAATCTTCACTTTTTAATACTTATACATCAATTCTTAATTGATCCACTTATAAGAAGAATCAAAATCCGTGAAGATAAGAAAACAGTCCATTTAGATTTCTAAAATCAGCCTATAGGATCATTTCAAAAAGAGGCAATAGACTCTGTCTTCTTAGTAGACCTCAGATTCCAGAATGAAGTTGTCATCGTGTGTGACTCATACTCCACCAACGGTCATCATCGATCCACATTTCAACCTCTTTTTGCTCACTCTCCTGTATGTTAATTCCTTGTTCATAAATAATAATTATTAAAACCCTACAATTCATACAAAACCAAAGAATAAGAAACTTGAATATTCTACATCTGTCCTTAGAATCATTTATCACGTGATCTGTTTCATTAATTATTCTTACTCTACCCTAAATTTTAATTTAAAAAAAAGCTTGGGAATAATCTCATATTTATCATTGGCCAACAAATATACTTTTTAAAAACCTGTCGAATGAAGACATGAACTTTATTACTCACTTGGGCCTCTATACACCAAAGACATGGAGGCAACCAGAGAGCATGTCCGTGAAAGAACTTTTCAATCAGCTCAACTGGTCCATTCTGAGAAATACAAAGCAGAGTAGATGATTCAGTAAAAATGAGACCTTGTCTGAACTGATTTTCCTTTCCATATTTTATTTATTTAAACCACTTTGGTAGTTATTAATTTTTCATACTTTAATTTTTTCTTAACAAAAAGAATAACCTCAAATTTAAGACTGACATAGAAAATAAAGCTGACTCTAATTATCAGAAAATAAAAAATTGGCTCTTTGTGATCCTTGATCCATTGATACCTATGAGGCATCAGTGTCTTCAATTTCTATGAATAATAATTCTTGCCTCAGCACATATCTTCACAGTTAGACAACGCCTCACTCTCTTTTTATTTATCTATCCTTCATCTATTTATTTATACTTCTTTAATAGTTATATTATTGATCCAGTAGCAAAGAACCCAGGGTAAGAATATGATCTCTGTATACTTCTAGCATCTGTCTCTACAAGATCATTTCCAACAAAGGGATCTGATTAATTATGTTTTGTGTTAGACCTCAAAGTTCCAGACACACATACTGTTCACCATCTACAATTCATGCGGCATCAATTTTCTTCCTTGCTTCATCTTGACTCTCTTTTTCTTCATTCATTTCTACATTTGTATAAAACCAATCATTAATTCATTAGTAATAATAAAATGAACACAAAAGTCACACCATCCAAGAATAAGATCCCTGAATATCTCCAATATCTTTCTATAGAATTATTTCACAGGTGAACTGATAATCTTTCGTTAACCAATGTTAATCGGGCACAATACTAATTAAAAAGTATGTTTCACAGCATATTTATCTATATTGGCCATAACTTCTTTATTTAATACTTCAAGTAATTCAAGGAATACATTTAAACAAATGACCCAATCTAAGGTGACAAACTTGACCACCATTCAAGTTTTCTCCTTCTAATCTAGAGGCATTAGGAAAATCTTGATCACAGCAAAAGCTGAAATCAGCTGGAGCATCATTTCTGCATAGTACTAAGCAGACTCAGGTGATAAAAATTTGAGATATTCTGTCCACTGAGCCCTACTTTCCACAATTCATGCACCTAGTCATTTGCTGCTGCTGCTAAGTCGCTTCAGTCGTGTCCGACTCTGTGCGATCCCATGGACGGCAGCCCACCAGGCTCCCCTGTCCCTAAAATTCTCCAGGCAAGAACACTGGAGTGGGTTGCCATTGCCTTCTCCAATGCATGAAAGTGAAAAGTGAAAGTGAAGTCGCTCAGTCATGTCTGAGTCTTAGCGACCCCATGGACGGCAGCCCACCAGGCTCCCCCGTCCCTGGGATTCTCCAGGCAAGAGTACTGGAGTGGGTTGCCATTTCCTTCTCCAATGCACGAAAGTGAAAAGTGAAAGTGAAGTCGCTCAGTCGTGTCTGACTCTTAGGCACCCCATGGACGGCAGCCCACCAGGCTCCCCGTCCCTGGGATTCTCCAGGCAAGAGTACTGGAGTGGGTTGCCATTGCTTTCTCCAATGCATGAAAGTGAAAAGTGAAAGTGAAGTCGCTCAGTCGTGTCTGACTCTTAGCGACCCCATGGACTGCAGCCCACCAGGCTCCTCCGTCCATGGGATTTTTCAGGCAAGAGTACTGGAGTGGGGTGCCATTGCCTTCTCCATACATAGTCATTTAGGTATTTATTAATTTATGGTAATATTTAATTGCATTTCCCTTAACAAAACAAACATCAAACTTGCAATAGACTCAGATCAATAACGGGCAACTACTTATTGTTCTTACTCAAAAATGCATAATACACTTGATCCATCAGTTATCCATTTTAATTCATATTAATGTCATTTCTCTTTACTACACATTTAAGTAAAGAACAATACTTAACCCATTTTTAGTCATTCATTCATTTTTATACTTCTTAATTCTATCAGTAATATTGTTATAATAATTTTTTTAAAAACTTCATGAACCACGAAGAATAAAACAAGATCCCTATATATTCCTGACATCTGTCTATAGGGACACTCCCAACGAAGGAAATGAACCAGATTTCTTTCGCTGGACCTCAGAGTTTCAGACACACAGTATTCATTGTATACGACTCATATGCCATCAGTCATCATCATTGGTCCAACCTTCAGACCCTTTTTATTCATTCTGAGCTATCTTTGTTTACTGATCACTTTATTAATTCATTAAAAATAATAAGTATCTATCAATCAAAAAACTGAAGGACAAATCCTTCAATGTGACTAACTTGTGCCTATAGAATCTTTCGGCTCATGGAATATATTTCAACAATCATCCTCACTGCAGCAAATATTGACTAATCAACTTTATTGTCATTTGTATAAGTTCATTAATTAACTCATTATTACTAATGCTAATTATATTTCAAACTTTTCATAATACAGTGAATACAGAGAGAGAGAAAAGCTCTCAAAGACGAATTTGCTTACTGCATTACTCACCTCAGTCTATAGAGCATATGACAATGGGAGATCCTGAAATCTACTAATAGGCATCCATTCTGAGGAGTAAAAAGCAGAGGAGGTGACAGAAAAAAAATTGAGACTTTCCGTATATTGGTTCTTATTTTCTTCATTTCATTTACTCAGTCACAAAGGAATTTACATTTACCATGGTTTGTATATCTATGCTGCTGCTGCTGCTGCTCAGTCGCTTCAGTCGTGTCCGACTCTGTGCGACCCCACAGATAGCAGCCCACCAGGCTCCCCTGTCCCTGGGATTCTCCAGGCAAGAATACTGGAGTGGGCTGCCATTTCCTTCTCCAATGCATGAAAGTGAAAAGTGAAAGAGAAGTCGCTCAGTCGTGTCTGACTCTTAGGGACCCCATGGACTGCAGCCTACCAGGCTCCTCCGTCCGTGAGATCTTCCAGGCAAGAGTACTGGAGTGGGCTGCCATTGCCTTCTCTGACATATCTATGAGCATAAATATAAATATAATGATATGATCCTTAAACAAAGAGCTAACACCTTTGGTCCATATATTTCTTTATGTGCATCAGTTTCTCTAATTTAGATTAATAGTATTTCTTGCCCCATGATATATACTATGGTTGAAAGTGCTTCATTCTTGTTCTTAGTTATATTTTGTTTATTGGTTATATCATTGATCAATTTATATTAATAATACAGAAATTCATAAATCCAAAATTAGAATAATAATATTGTTGTTTACTCCTAACATTGATCCAGAGAATAATTTGCAACAAAGGAGATAGATTTTGTTTTGTGTTGAACCTATGACTTCCAGTCACAAAGTACTTATCATATATAATTCACACGCCATCAGACATCATCACTGATCCAGGTTTGGACCTCTTTTTCTTCCTCCCATCTACTTCTGCTTAGTGATTAGTTCATTAATTTACTAATCATAATTAAATAAATATCTGAGTCACAAAAGCTCAGGGACAAGAGCCTTCAGAAGCTTCCTCATTTTTCTTTAAAATCACTGCTTAATTGAGTATACTTCTTTCATTAATCACCTTCATTATTCTAAAGACAGATTAATCAACCCAGTGTTTCATACATTTCCAATTTAATCACTGGGCCATGTTTAGTATTTTTTTATCCTGAGTATATTTTTAAATATTTCAAAGAATAACCTAAACAAACCACCCAAAGTAAAATGAGAACACTATTATGTTGGTTTCCACGTACAGGAAAATTTAGAGACTCTTGACCAAGGCTTATGCTTAAATCAGTCGGAATGTGTCCATTCCAAAACACAGAAAGCAGAGTGGATGATAACATGGTTGAGATGCTTTCTCTATTAATCTTTGGATCTACATTTCATTATTCAGTGATTATGCTATATATTACCAGGGTTAATATATAACTATTTCCTAAGAAAAGAAACCACAGTGAACATTCTACTAACGCAGAATAAATACTGGCCATTATTTATATTATCTATAGCATCTAGCTAGAGGAAACGTCCTTGAACCATTTATTTTTTAACTAACTTACTGTTTATTTATTAATATTATCTCTAGCCTTATATGCTCAGTCACTCAGTTGTGTCCAACTCTTTGCGACCCCGTGAACTTTAGCCCACCAAGTTTCTCTGTCCATGGAATTTTCCAGGCAAGAATACAGGAGTGGGTAACCATACTCCAGGGGATCTTCCTGAATCAGGGATCAAACTCTCACCTCTTGTGTTTCCTGCACTGGTAGGCAGATTCTGTTTCACTACACCACCCAGGCAGGCCCTCCAGCCTTACATTTATAATAAAGCAGTTGTTATAAAATACATATCTATGAGTCAAAAAACTGGAAAACAAAACCTTCAGGGATCTCTAACATCTTTCCATAGAATCATTTTTTTTTGAATTTACATTTTGCTTATTATCTACACTGTTGCAAATATTTATAAATCAATATAATGGTTCATGTCAATTCCAAATGTATGAGGGGACCATGGTTGGCCTTTTAAAATTATATTCAGTTATTTTTTAGTATTATAGTTAACATCCTAAACAAATCATCAAAAGAAGCAAGACAGTAACTCTTACCTAGAGTTCCTGATCAGGAAAGATCCTTAAATTAGCTTGGCACACCAACTCTGAGTACAAAGCAGAGAAAATGAAAAGAACTGAGATATCATGTTCATTAACCCACGCATTTCATCTTTCATTACATGAAAGTAGTTCAGGTATTTATTTATTAGGGTTAATATTTACTGATGTTTCCCTCAAGAAAGTGACCATCAAGCTTGGCACTGAGGCAGAATAGGAAGAGTAATTATTACTTGTACTTTCTATAGCATCATTAGCCAAAGACATAAAACCGTGTCTTTCTGAACTGAACCAAGTCTTTTTAAAATTTATTTACAGATTCTCTTACTTCCTGAGACGTTGCCACAGTTGGACAATGCTTCACACTTTTTATTTATTTGTATATAGTTGACTCTTGAACAACACAAGTTTAATTTGTCTGGGTCCATTTATACACAATTTTTTTTCAATAAACACAGTACTTATGTTTTCTTTCAGTGATCTTGAAATGGAGTAAGTGTGGGGAAACTTTGTGTTTGATTAGAGATCACAATACGTGATATGAAAAGAATCAGGGTTTGATTCTATCTAAAGTATTTCAGATCCCTGTCCTTGACTGAGTCATTTAATAGTTCCTTTAATTTTCAAGCACAGATAGCCTTATGGGACAAAACTATGTCTTTATAGAGGGAGGCTTAAATCAACTGTGACTCAAATTAAAATTGAGAATACATTGTACATTAATTAATTGAGTAATTAACTGTGAAAATAAATAAAATGGTCTTCCTCTTTTCTCCTTAATTGACCACATATGTACTGAATTGGCCTACATAAGACCTCCATTCATTTAATTTGTCCTTGTAGCCATTTATCCCTTCCAATAATAGAGTTAACACCCATGACAAACAACCAAACCAGAAGCAATTACTTTGACTGTTACTTACATAAGTTTCTACAGTCCTTAATTGAATCATTGAGCATCCATTCTGTAGAGTACAAAGCAAATATTAAAATAGACAGATAAGACAGGCAGGTAGACAAATAAGGCAACCTAGATTCAAATTTTTTTAGTTGAATTCAAGTCAACAAGTGATGAGGAATAAACGCTAGTACTTATTGTCTATTAAAACTCTGAATAACAATGATTGATTGATTGACCCAAGTATAAATTTAATGAATATAATGAACACCTCTGAAACCAAAAGAATAAGAACTCTGACTATTATGCATGTCTGTTTGGACGTCCTCCATTCAGTGAGGTTAGAGCTGTAGCTGTTCAGCCTCTAAGTTGTGCTGCGACCCCGTGGACCGTAGCCCACCAGGCTCCTCTGCCCCTGGGATTCTCCAGACAAGAATACTGGAGGGGGTCGCCATCTCCTCTTCCAGGGGATCTTCCTGACGCAGGGATTGAACCCAGGTCTCCTGCAGTGCAGGCAGATGCTTTACACTCTAACCAACCGGGGAAACCCATGAGCTATAACACCTTTCCAAATGAAACGTGTGTAGAAAGAATTCAGGTAATCTCAGTCTTAGATTCAAACACTTTCTCAGCAATTGTCCATGCTCCTTCCACCTTCATATATGTATGTATGTATATAACTTCACGTCGAGCCATTTTATCTTGCATTTTTTGAAGAAACTGCACCAACAACCAGGAAGAGAAAGACTCTCTAAATATACTGAGCATTCCAAACCTGAAGAGCCTAGCTCTAGTCCCTTTATCTAGATAGCAATTGTTACAATTGGATTAATCACTCTCCTTGTGTCATGACAAATCTTCCTCATAGTAACTGATTAAAATATTAACTTACTACTTGATACATTTATAATAATAACATTAATATTTGAGACACTAAAGAATCAGGACAGTATTAATGCCTGTTCATATGCTCACGAGGCACAGGAAAAAGATTAGATAATTTTTTAAAATTAAAAAGTAAGCAAAGATCATTGGATTCAATATAATTGGTCATGTGACATATTCTTAACATAGATCCATGTATAAAACCTTCTCTCAATTAGGTAGTTATTTAATGAATAATTAAATAAAAGTTTTGCCCTTCTCTTAATAAAACAAACCAGCCCAGTAAAATAGCATGAGCTCTTACATACACTTATGGACATGTTCTTTATCCAAAATGGTAAGCTTTAGTCAATTTATTTTACTGGAACCCAGTGCTTCAGAAATGTATTAATAATGATTTTTATATTACACATATTATGTTACACTGTCATATTTGAACCAAGAATAAACCGATTTGTCCTTATTCACTTTTATTTTCTTAATTTATTCATGCACTGATTTACTGAAAATACAATACTAAGAAACCCAAACACAAGAACAAACTCTTGAATGTTTTTAAATCCTTGAGCCAGCTTATTTCCTATAGAGATAACAAAGAGGAATGAATCTTTTCACAGTGGACCTCAGAGTTACAGGGTTTAATCAAAGTCCTTGACTTCAGACACCCCAGGGTACTCATCATCGATCCAAGCTAAGTAGTCTTTTATTTCACTTATACCTTTATTTATTGATCCACCATTATTCACTGATCCACCAACAGAAATAACATCAATGTCCGTGAACAGAAAAAAAGCAAAGAACAAGATCCTTAGAGATGACCAAGATCTGCATGCAGGCTCTTTTCCCATAAACTAGATCTTTCTCAACAGATGAGACCTCTTTTCTAGCAGCCCTCATTGAGGTACGCATGGATCAGTGAACACCCCTGCTTCAGATGCATCCTATTCCAGCTCTCTTGCACCTTCCTAATCTAAATAACTCCAAGTCACTCCAAAATCTTATGACAAGATCGTTTGACTATTACTATTATATTTGAGTCATTAGGATCCTTACCCACAAAGGTAACAGCCGAGATCTTCCTCAGAGACGACTGATTGAAGCAACCATAGTCTTCATTCTGTGGGGTCAAATGCCGATGTTCGAAAGAAGGGACAGTGCAGAGGTAGACTGATTGAAAGGATATTAGCTGTGTGGTGCTAGGCTGATCATGGAGTCGACTCAAGTCTCATTTGCATCTCTGACCCAAGGAGAGCACTCGTTTTTACTGCATGGTTTAACTAATACTTTCAAATACTACAACAAGCACAGTCAAGTTCATCACTCAAAAAGAAAAACTATTACTACCGCTCATACCTGTCTATAGACCCCTACCCACAGAAGTAAAAGCCTAGATAACCCCTTTAATGGACTCAATTTGAAGAGAAACGGATGAATTTAGAATTCATCATTCATGGCATGTTCTCACCAAAGTCTATGCTTGACCCTACTCATACATTAATTCAATTGTTCATTGTTGTATTGAGTCAGGTATGGAATTATTCATGGAATATGTGATCATATAGTCAAATATACAAACACACAAAGAAAATCACAGAAATCCAGAAAAGAAACAACCCAAAATAGAAATGATCTTCATGTACCTGTCTATATGTTCATATCTAAATTAGGAAGAGAGAATCAGTGGCATACATGAAGATGAGTCATTATTCTGCTCTCTTCCTGAGCCACGTTTGCCTCCTTTTAAACTACTGACTGCGATTAGGACTTACTGTTTATACGTAAGAACACATCAATATCTAGGAACTAACTAACATTAGATAAGAAACCTGAATAATATTTATAATCTCCATGTGTCTATTTCAATACCCACAGACATTTAAAAACTAGGTGGTTTTGTTGTTTTTAATAAAACTCAGTGAAAAGAGTTGAATTAACAATAATCATTTTCATAAGGCACAATGAGCTTTGTTCATTCTTTTTTCAATTAAATAATTACTTAATCAGCATTTATTTATGTAATTTTTCCCTTTAAATAAAAACAAACAATTAACAGACCACCTACATCAAGCAATACTACTGAATCTTATATACATCTGTATACATACTCCTTTGAAAAGAGAGCAACAGCCTTTATGAATATATTTCACTAAAATTCAGTACTATGTGCTGTGCTGTGCTTAGTCACTCAGTCGTGTCTGACTCTTTGTGACCCCATGGACTGCAGCCCACCAGGCTCCTCTGCCCCTGGGATTCCCCAGGCGAGAATACTGGGTGTATAGTAATAATCCATGTTTGTTACATACTCACATAACTGGTCCATGCCCAGCTTTCTTTATATTTACCCATCTTTACACTTCTTCATTTACTCATACACTGATTTACTTGTAAAAATCAATCTATCTCCAGAAGACGTCTGTGATCCAGATATCTGAATATTCTGAACTTCTGCTGTATACTCATTTCCATAAAGAAAAAAAAGAAAGAAGGCCACTTGTAAATGATTGACCTCAGAGTTAGATATCACTTTAATCAAAATGCTTGATTCAGACACCCTCCAATCTCATCACTGGTCCAGGCTTAGTACTCTTTTTCTTTGTTAATTTATACCCCCATTATCCCATGAGTCACAAACTCCCAGAACAAGATCCCTGATGTAACTCTGATAATTGCTTCTAGGCTGATTTCTGACAGAGTCTGCAGATTAGATATAAGTGTAACTTTGCTGTATATCAGGACCATTACAAAAAATGAGCCATAACTGGGCCATACACATTTAATTCAATCAGTGTTAAACATGATGTGATGACTATCCAAAAACCACAATGGTACCCTACATCTAGGACACGCACAATACATTGCCCCTTCTAAGAGCTTCCTCTAAACAGTTAACAGGCTGGGTCTCTAATAATACTGAAATATTAAACCAACTGTGCTACAGAAATTATATGGAATAGAAAACAGTTTTGAAAATGTTTATTAAATGCCTTCCATCTCTTTTTAAGATGAACCTCAAAACCAGAACTGAAAGAGACACATGTACCCCAATGTTCATCACCGCATTGTTCACAATAGCCAGGACATGGAAGCAACCTAGATGCCCATCAACTGACGAATGGAAAAGAAAGCTGTGGTACATATACACAATGGAATATTACTCAGCATTAAAAAAAAAATTAATTTGAATCAATTCTACTCAGGTGGACGGAACTGGAGCCTATTATCCAGAGTGAAGTAAGCCAGAAGGAAAAACAACAATACAGTATACTAACGCATATATATGGAATTTAGAAAGATGGTAACGAGAACCCTGCATGCGAGACAGCAAAAGAAACACAGATGTATAGAACAGACTCGTGGACTCTGTGGAAGAGGGCAAGGGTGGGATGATATGGGAGAATGGCATTGAAACACGTTAATTATCACATGTGAAATCAATCGCCAGCCCAGGGCTGATGCTCGGGGCTGGTGCACTGAGATGTCCCAGGGTGGGGGAGTCAGGAGGGAGGAGGGAGGGGGGTTCTGGAGGGGGAGCATATGTAAACCCATGGTGGTTTCATGTCATTGTATGGCAAAACCAACACAATAAAGTAAAGGAAAAAAAAAAAAGAGATGAACCTCAGAGGTACGGAAATGTGTTAATTATACTCCTTGGCCCATAACATATTCTCACTACTGGCCATACTTGGTGTTCTTAGATTTGGTTTTATGCATACAGCCTTTTATTCTATTGAACAACTTCAGTGACCACACATGTATAAACCATACAAAATAAGAAAAGAAACTTTGTCACTTACATTGCTCTTTACTCACAGAAGTAAGAGCCAAGATCCTTACCACTGGACAATAACTGAATTTGATGCGGAGTGTTCAACCAGAAAGAAAAAGCAGATTTTTTAAAGAATGAAAAGTGTAAATTTGGACTTTAAAAAAAGAAGTTAGTTCTGTATTACTAGATTAATCAGAAACATTGGTTTCTGTTACATTTTCATCAGTCAATCCAACAGAGGTATCTTATTCATCTATCGACTTACTTTTTAGTGTGAAATAAACTGGTGAAGACTTTTTAAATGTTTTTATGAAGACATTTTAATCCATAACCCAATATATGAACTATATTATTCAAATTTGTCTATATTGCTACCAAAACAAAAAGGCCAGATAATTTTTTATTGGGGAAATTTTGATGAATTTAAATTCTTGTTCTAAAAAACAATCTGACTATATCATACACCTTAACTCATTGATTATTAATTAATTATTAATTAATTTACTTATTTATTAAATAGCTCTAATAAATGAACGGGAAATCCCATGGACAGAGGAGCCTAATGAGCTATAGACCATGGGGTCACAAAGAGTCAGACACAACACCAAGTAGCTCTAAAGATAATTTAACTACATAGACCTTTTTTAAAAAATAAAATACAGGTAGAATCATCTGCTACTCAATACTAAATGTTATTACACTCAAGTTTCCTCACTGATGACATTTTCTTCAACAATGGAAATATTCTCTATTAGCACTGCCCATTATGCACACTACTATATATAAAAGAGATAACTAACAAACACATACTTTATAGCATAGGGAATTCTACTCAGTATCATTTAATAACTGAATAGGAAAAGAATCTTAAAACACTGAAATATGTACATGTATGACTGATTTACTTTGCTAGACACCTGAAACTAACACAGCACTGTAAATCAACTCTAAGTGAAAGTTGCTCAGTCGTGTCCAACTCTTTGAGACCCCGAGGACTACACGGTCCATGAAATTCCCCAGGCCAGAATACTGGCATGGGGAGCCTTTCCCTTCTCCAGGGGATCTTCCCAACCCAGGGATCGAACCCAAGTCTCCCACATTGCAGGCAGATTCTTTATCAACGGAGCTATCAAGGAAGCCCTCATAAATCAACTCTACTCCAGTTTTAAAAAATGGCAGGCACGGGCCACATAGTGTTACTAAGAAACTAAATTTTTATTTTTGACTATTTGAATTTAAAAGTTAATAGCAAGATGTGTTTAGAGAGTAGGGTGTGTATTATCCTTCCCTGAAGAAGGAGGGACTTGGATCTTTTTTCTTAACTGCACTTCCAGGCAGTAAAACAAGATTAACTGGGCTCCTTCCCATATGTTCCTCACTGGCCCACAGTTTTCACTCTTTTAAATAATACAGATATGAAATTATGCTTTTACTCACTTGTAACAGTGGCACAAATATTGGTGAAGCCTAAAGACACTTAACAGTGAGAGACACTAAATCTATTCATCTGCCTACCACAAACATTAGCAACATGCTTTTACTTGATTAGAAATATTTATCAGTGAACTCAAGAGAATTCATAATTTTACATTCACAAATCTCATGCTGAAACATTTTCCATGCGTCAATAACTATCTAATCATTTGTATCTTATTTTTCACTATTGATTATATTAAACTATGATTTATCAAAACATTTTATGCTGTATCATGACTTGTTATATTACTATTGATCCTATTTATTATATTAAGTATTATTATTATAAATTATATGAATATTTTTAAAATAAGACATAGGACCAGAAGCTGACCACCAAGAAAAACACTGATAGTCACATAGATCTATCTATACCTTTCTCAAAGGAGGAGCACCCTTAGTCTATCTTACTGGACTCAACTTTTCAGAAATTTATTAACAATAATCCTTGGTTCATAAGCTCCTTTCATAGCTGGATAAGGGATAGCTCTCCTCTTTATTTCTACTTCATTTATTCATGCAGTGATTTACTTATAATAATACCATCCATATTCATGAACAACAAAAGGTCAAGAACACAATCCTTGAATATTTCTGACTTCCTTTGTAAGCACATTTCCCAAAGACACAATGGACCTCAGAGTTACAAACTGGGTTTAATCAAAATAGTATTCAGATGCCCCACGCATACTCATCATCGATCCAGACTTGGTATTCTGTGCCTTTGTTTGCTATGTTGTTCTCGACATATTCATTGATTCACTGATAATAATACAATGTTCATGAATTAAGAAAATAAAACCAAGATGCTTGAAGATATGAATACATCTGTGACAGTTCACTTCCCACAGAGCTAGAGAAATAGCTCCTTGTGCAATACACCCCAGCATTGAAAATATGAGTTAATCCATTTCTTTGTATCATATCAGTTTCATATTAGCCATTCGTCCATGCTTAGACTTCTTGTATCCATATTTTAAAGATAGGACAATGAACTCTCATTTTCTACCATGATTAAGAAAAATGTAAAATTTTCCATTTTCATATATTCCCCTTCTTGATGGGTTCATAGTCTATAATAATGTCAATACAGTGTTTATATCCCCTGTGGTATGAAAATTTAAATTGAAAAACTTTTTAAATTAAGATTTAAATTTGAGTTCGAAAAATTAAGTGGAACACTAAGACTCTTGAAAGTCCCTTGGACAGCAAAGATATCAAATCAGTCAATCCTAAAGGAAATCACTCCAGAAAAGGACAGATGCTGAAGCTGAAACCCCAATACTTTGGCCACCTGATGTGAAGAGCTGATTCATTAAAAAAGACCTTGATGCTGGGAAAGACTGAAGGCAGGAAGAGAAGGGGAGGACAGAGGATGAGATGGTTGGATGGCATCACCAACTCAATCGGCATGAGTTTGAGCAAGCTAGGGAGATGGTGATGGACAGGGAGGCCTGGCGTGCTGCAGTCCATGGGATCAAAAAGAGTCAGACACATCTGAAGGACTGAACCAAACTGAAAACATTTCAGAAAATGAGTGAAATGCTTTTCATCCTTCTTTCCTAATAAATTCAGTCATGCTGAAATGGATTAATCATAACTTAAATTCCTAACATATTTTATTCATTGACCAATGCATGTCCACCTTAGAATTGTTCATGTATGTAGCCATTTATTCCTTAAAAATATCTCAGTGGATACCCATGACCAAGCCCCCAAACAGAACATGAATTTTATTACTTACATTGATCTCTTCTCTCTTTGTCTAAGAAGTAAAAGTCAAGATCTTCTCCATGAGTGAATAATCAAATCTGGCAGAATGTTTGTTCTGAGCAGTTAAAAGCAAATTTTAAAAAGAATCTACAATTATCCACTTTAAATGATCGATAATTAGGTAACCATAATCCTTGATTTGCATCCTATTTTCAATATTTGGAAAGAGTGCTACTTTATATGTATTAACTTCTGCAATCTTTTATTTTATAAAATATGATGGATACCACTGAATCTAGCAGCAAACGTCAGAAAAATAACTATAACTATTAAGAATATGTCTCTCTACATATTACCCATGAAGGGCTAAGATCCTCGTTTTCACTGAACTTTAATTGTGTGGAACTGGATCCATGGGAGAGGCAACTCATGCCGCAGTATCACCAATGGTCCAAGCTTGACCCTATTTAATAAATTTATTAATTCACTCACTAACTCCTTTATTTAATTATGCATGGAATAATAAGACCGTCCCTTTTTTTTTCTAAAAGAATTTCAAAAAGTTTAAATAACCATCAAAACAGAAATGAAACACTATTATTTACAAAAGTCCCTGTGCACCATTGGAAAAGCCAAGATCGTTTTATCTTCCCATGGACAACAGCTGTGTAAAACATGATGAATTAGGATCTTTCCATCCAATTGCATGCCGTCCATTGAGGTACTATTGGCTGACTTTTTGCAAAAGTGACTGAGCTACAGATGTATACATTTGATTACTTATAATTATACTTCAATATCTGTGACCCACGCACACTGGGTAAGGACATTAAATAAAATTTACATTTGTCCTCATGTCATTAGCCAAAATAATAGCAAACTGGTTCTTTTATTTGTTTGTATGCAACATAAAATTGCATAAAAAGACTGAATTAAACACAAATGTGGTTGAATAAAACAGTCTCATCATTGTTCCATGCTCTCCCTCCCAATTACCCAGTTTATTCAATCAACTATTTATGTAAATGTACTTCTTTCCTTAGTAAAATGATTGATTGGCATCATGCCTCCACACAAAACAAAAACATTGTTTTGTGTGCAAATGACCATCTGCTCCTTACAAAAATGACCAGAGCCTTGACTATTAAGAATCTAAAAAAAAATGTTTTCAGAATGACAGATGTTTCATTACATACCTTACAAAGTTGGACGCATATATCTCTTATTCCTCGATCACTGACATATTTTTAATTCACAGGCTAAATTTACTTTAATAAAGCTATTCACACCCTAAACCAAGAAGCCTGAGAAGAAGGTGTTGTAGGTTCATTTCCCACAAAGAGAATAAAGAGATGCCTCTCTGTTATGGACCTCAGAGCTGCAGATGTGCTTAATCATAGTTCTTGTTTGAGAAACCCCATGAGATTCATCACTGATCCCTGCTAGGAAATTTCTTTTCATTTATTGATTAATTTTCTGAGATACACACACACACACACACACACACACACACACACACACACGAAACACAATCACAAAATTCCAAAAATCAGATTCTTAAACTTTAGGCTCTCACGCTATAGAGCTAATAAAACAACATTTCTTCTGTAATGGAACTCAAAGCTACACACGTGGATGGGTCAAAAATCCCTGCTTTGTATCAAACACACATTCAGCATTCCTTCCTATGTGGTCCTCTCTGATTTAATTCATTCGTATGTCAAAGATGGTTCCATGAAAACATAATGAAACTACCATCAGCAATCATCTCTAGACTGCCCGCAGTTATCAGCCCCTCTACCCACATGCAGATGGTGAAAGCAACCATGGTAGAAAAGAGAAGACAATACTAAATTAAATCACTGCTATCTTCTAAAGTGACCTCAGTTGTGCCGATTAAGCGTAAACACAATTTGGGGTTTGTGACACATCCCCATTACTGGTCCATACTGGAAGCGTTTTATGTATTTCGTGTATGTAGTACATAATTATTACTTTGGAGAGACTATTCAAACCAAGAATGTGAACCAAGAGACTTACTTATATTAGACTTTATGCTGCTTGTTCACGATAAAAATTCTTTATTAAGTGATTAAATCAGCTGACCTGTGTTCACTCTGGGGAGGAAAAAAGCTGATTTATAACAGATTTTGATTTTTTTTTAATGATTATTAGTCAGGCAGAACTAGATAACAATAAACTTTGGCTCAAATGCAATTTTTTGCTCATCCAGTACTGAATTTTTAGTTATGAATAATAAAATAAAAATTATTAACTCCACCACCAAGCCCCAGATTCAGATCTGTAGGTGATGGACAGGGAAGCCTGGCATGCTGCAGTCCATGGGGTCTCAAAGTGACAGACCCCATTGAGCAACTGAACTGAATGACTACAAATATCAATCTGTTAAGTATATGGTTAGCAAAGTAAAGTCAGTCTCATCTGACTCTTTGCAATCTATCTGCTGTAGCCTGCCTGGCTCCTCTGTCCATGGGATTCTCCAGGCAAGAATACTGGAGTGGGTAGCCATTCCCTTCTCTAGGGGATCTTCCTAACCCAGGGATTGAACCTAGGTCCCCTGCATTGCAAGCGGATTCTTTACCATCTGAGACACCAAGGAAGCCTCTAAGTTATGGTTACTTTATAGCTTATTGACTGAGGCAAACACCTTTTCTTTTCTTACTTGAAAAAAAAACAAACAGCATGTACCAAAACTCAAAACATTGCCTCTTGACTACAGATACTAATACATTCCGTGTGAAAAAAAGACTACAAATTAAACCTGTTCACTTTACTTCAAGATTGTATTAATATACTTCTTTCATTCCATTCTACTAATTGTTCCAGGAGCAGGTCTCTTACTATTTCAGATGTACAATTCTTTCTTTATTCATCTGCTGATTCACTTGCAATCATACAATCCATATCCGTGAACCACAAAAGCCCAAGAAAAACCTCATTGTCTTTTCCTAACTTCTCCTACTACTTAATTTCTACAAAGAGTATTGATTGATTCTCTATGCAGAATGGACCTCAGAGTTACACAGAAGGCTTACTCCATGTTATTGATTCATTCATGTTCACCAATAACCATCACTGATCCAGGCATAACTTTCTATTTCTCAATCCACTTATCCCTTCCTGAACTGATTCATTCGTTCCCAGATTCACAAATAATAATTATACAATCAATAACCTGCAGTGATGCAAAACTAAGAGCAAAGGCTTAAACACAACCAAGATCAGTCCATGGCCCTGTGAATGTAGCGTGAGTAGACTCCATCACTTCTCACAATAAGTCTCTGTTTTTACACACAGGGGTTAATCAACACACTTACTTCATATCAGTCCCTTCCTTGAGATCAGTGTCCACCTGCTCCTTTTTCACTTCATTTGTCATCATATTAAAGCTGGTTATCATCAGCCACAGCCCTATGATCTTAGCCCACACTGACAAAAAAGACATCTGTCATCTTCCTAAGTACTCCAGCCTCAGAGAGCTAACGACTGAATCGTAATCAATGAAGAAATGGATTTAGCAAATGTGGCCAGAATATTAAGTAGGAAGTTAATATAATACTGCTCTGAAAATATGTGAAATTCCTTGCATCCTTTTAGTAATGAATGATCCCTAGTGGGGCTGAGCTGAATTAATCATAAATGTTAATTTATGACACATTCCAAGCATGGGCTCATAATTGGCATTCCTTAATTTCACGTGCTATTTGACTATTTATTTTATTGAAATAATTCAGTGGGATCCCATTAATAATCCCCATCGGAGCTTAGAACACCAACACTGATACTTCCTTATTTCAGTCTTTAAGCTCCTTAGTCCCAGAAGTAATAGCCGGGGTCTTCACCATTAAAGCTAATTAAGTCAGCCGTGTGGTGTTCGTTTTATAAAGGGGAAAAAAAACTCTATTATTAAAAACTCTAAAAATAGAGTTAGCTTTTTTAAAAATATTTGTAGGGAGGAGTAGATTAATCATAAACTCTACTTTATATCATATTCTCATCATTTTCCTAAGAAGGGTACTCTTTCATTTACTTAATAAAATTGGCTGTTAAATAACATGAATACAACTGAATTCACTGCTCAACAAACTGCAATTAGAGACATCCTATTTTACATGCTACTTACACAGGAAGAGCCAAGAGCACCTTACTGGACTTATCTCTATGGAACTGGACTTATTTTTTTCATGAGATAATCTCACCTACCCACCACTATATGGATTTATGGATTCATTCACTTACTGGTTTACTGTGTTATTCAAGGAATACTATTATCACACCTTTATTTTTCTAAAGAGAACTCACAATGGTTAGACACCAACCCAGAATCAAGTCACTGGGCCACAGAAAGGCTCAAGCATGCCTTTCAAAAAGTAGACGAGCTTAGCATTTTTTCCTAGAATATCTAACTCAGAAAACAAGACGCATCAGTATCCTGATACCAAAACATGGGTTCTGAATTGGTATGTGGTTTGCTGCCTCTTTTAAAAGAGGATTGAGACATAAAATTATAAACATACCCAGATATGTCAGCATCTGTGATCTTATCCACTAGACAGGAGCACTGAACAAAATTTGTGTCCATCTACATAGCCACTGCAATCGAGGAGAACGGACTTGTTTCATTTTTATTGTTTTAATAAAAATCAATGAAAAAAAGGATTGGGTTAATTAGAAGTGTTGTCTTACAAAACATTCTCACCACTGGTCTCTGTCTCTTAATTAAATGTGGTTATTTAAACAAGAATTTGTACAAGCTAATGCATTTTCATTTCCTTAATATCACAACCACCCAGTAACGCAGCACCAACACAGAACAAAAGCTATTCTATACAGATGACTGTGCATATATACTCCTTTCCAGAAGAGTAAGATCCTTTACTGTTACTCTACAGTAAACAGTCTCAGTTGTATTTTAATGATAATCCATGTTTTATTATATTCCTTAATAATAGGTACATGATAGTTTTAATTTTATTTATGGGTCCACATTATAATAAAAATACAATCCATCCACAGGAACCACAAAAGGACAAACACAGTGCCAAGCACTCTTGTCCCACAGAGGGGATAATTTAGCCACGTGTCTTTATAATGGACCTCAGAATCTCTTATGGGTTTAATCAAAACTCCTGTTTCAGATACCCCATGGAACTCATCATCGATCCAGACACGTTTTTCTTTCTGTATTTACTTATTAATTGATCCAGGAATAACAACACAATCATAAAATTCCAGGAACAAAAATCTCCTTTTATAATGGACCTCAGAGAACATGCGTGATCAGTGAACATCCATAATTCATACAAAATTCATATTCAACACTGATCATTTTGGGTGCTTCTTTTATTTAATTGCCCATGTTCTAAAGAGGGTTCAGCGAGAGGCGGTGAACTCACCACCTGTAATCTCTTCTCAAACACAGAGTCCTCCCCGGGCTTGTGGCGCGCCACACATCGCCAGCCCGTGCTCTGCCAGCACGGTTGGTGGAGGAACAATGTAACACGGCATTTGCGTGTGCTCAGTCACTCAGCAGGCCGCCATCTCATCCTCCAGGGAACCTTCCAGACCGGGGATCAAGCCCACCTCTCCTGCACCTCCTGAACTGGCAGATGGATTCACCACTCAACCACCTGGGAAGCCCCAAAATGTAATATAAAATAATTCTCAAAATGAATGAAATTACTACTCTCTATTTTTAATTGCCTCAGTTGTGCTGAATTAGACTAAACATAATTTTTGATTCATACCATATTCCCATCACTGGACCATATTTGAGATTTCTATTTCCTGTATACACACACTGACGCTTTTGAAATACCACTAAATATTTGCGAACAAATCATCCTATCCAAGGTTAGGAAATTCAAGTCTTACTTATTTTTCTCTATGTTCTTAACCCACAAAGCTAACTGCCAAGATTTTGCTTCTTAGAAAATGAATGTGTACTGTCCTGTGTTCATTCTGAGGAGGAAACAGGAGAATTAAACTAGAATTTAAATGGATTTCAGTTATGTGGAACTAGGTAGTTATGAACTTCAAATCTTTCTAATTAATCCAACATTTGACTTTCAGATAATGTTATAACCACTGTTAAAAACCATCACATAAGAATAAGAAAGACATTTATCAAAACTATCTTTATATTTGAACAGTTTAACAGAATAAAAGATAATTTTAATGGATGCTACTTTTGCAGAACTGGGTACCTTTAACTCTTTATTTGGATACATTTAAATACATCCAATAAGCGGCATATATCCAACACATACAAACAGAAAAACGTGATTTTTTTCCCCAAGAGGAAATGCCAGGTGCCCAACAGGCACAAGAAAAAATGCTCAGCCTCACAAGCCAAACAAAACCACATGAGGTGTCACCTCCCACTTGCCAGATGACCATCGTCTGAAAGAACACAAATAACAGGTATTGGCAAGGATGTGCAGAAAAGGAAACCCTCACAGGCTATTGGCAGGAATGTAAAACGTGGAAAAGAGCATGGAGGTTTCTCAAAAAAACAAAAATATAATGATCATATGATCCAACAGTTCCACTCTTGGGGTTATATTTGAAAAAAAAAAAAAACCCCACTAATTGAAAGATGCATGTACATCAATAGTCAGAGCAGTATCATTTACAATTGCCAAGATATGGAAGAAATATACAGTCCATGGGATTCTCCCGGTCAGAATACTGGAGTGGGTAGCCTTTCACTTCTCCAGAGGATCTTCCCAACCCAGCGATGGAACTCAGGTCTCCTGCATTGCAGGCAGATTCTTTACCAGCTGAGCCACAAAGGAAGCCCAAGAATATTGGAGTGGGTAGCCTAACCCGTCTCCAGCAGATCTTCCCAACCCAGGAATCGAACCGGGATCTCCTGCATTACATGAGGATTCTTTACCAGCTGAGATACCAAGGAAGCCCATATATTAACTATACTTCAATTTAAGGAAAGAAAAAAAAACAGAAAAAGAAAATAGCCACAATCTCATAAAATATCCTTATTTCACATTCTCAGTGATGACTCTGCTTAATTCAATTTTATATGTTCATTTATTTATTTACTTAGCTACTCAAGGAATGATTAAACCATATGTCCATCATATGAAGAAAGTCAAAATGGCAAGCCAGCTAGTACTCCAGAACAGAAATATTATTATATGCAACATACTATATGCTGCTTATCAAAAATGTAAGTAGGTTAGGAACTTTTTCTTTCTGTAATATCAGTAGCAAAAGCTCAAACTAATAAGATAACATTTTTTATTTATTCAATTATAACAATACATCAATATCCATGAAGAGAAAGAAAATAAATTCTGAATGACACAAACATCTGTCTATCCAGTTATTAGTCATAAACATAACTGACTAGATTATGTTTGAGTTTTTAATAAAATTTTGAGAATACAATCTGGTCAATCCTAATGCTTCTTACATGATCTGTCATCAACATGTGTCCACAACCGTATATTGTCACCCTGTTTATTTAACTTATATGCAGAGTATATCATGCAAAATGCTGGGCTGGATGAAGCAAAAGCTGGAATCAGGACTGCCCCCAAAATGTCAATAACCTCAGATATGCAGATGACACCATCCTTATGGCAAAAAGTGAAGAGGAACTAAAGAGCCTCTTGATGAGGGTGAAAGAGGAAAGTGAAAAAGCTGGCTTGAAACTCAACATTCAAAACATGAAGATCGTGGCGTCCCATCCCACCACTTCATGGCAAATAGACGGGGAAACAATGGAAACAGTGACAGACTTTATTTTCTTGGGCTCCAAAATCACTGTGGATGGTGACTGCAGCCATGGAACTAAAAGACACTTGCTTCTTGAAAGAAAAACTATGACAAACCTAGACAGCGTATTAAAAAGCAGAGACATTACTTTGCCAACAAAGGTCTGACTAGTCCAAGCAATGGTTTTTCCAGTAATCATGTATGAGGGTTGGACTATAAGGAAGACTGAGCGCTGAAGAATTGATGCTTTTCAACTGTGGTGTTGGAGAAGCCTCTTGAGAGTCCCTTGGACTGCAAGGAGATCAAATCAGTCAATCCTAAAGGAAATCAGTCCTGAATATTCATTGGAAGGACTGACGCTGAAGCTGAAGCTCCAATAGTTTAGCCACCTGATGCAAAGAACTAACTGATTGGAAAAGACCCTAATTCTGGGGAAGACTGAAGACAGGAAGAGAAGGGGACGACAAAGGACAAGATGGTTGGATGGAGTCACCGACTCAATGGGTATGAGTTTGAGCAAACTCCGGGAGCTGGTGACGGACAGCGAGGCCTGGAGTGCTGCAGTCCATGGGGTTGAAAAGAGTTGGACATGACTGAGCGACCAGACAACAATCTTCCCTATCAGAAACCACCACATCTAGGTGGGTTCACTGGTGAATTCTATCAGAATATTTAAGGAAACAATTATATCAATTCTCTTAAAGTCTCTTTTAGAAGATAAAAGTTGAGAAAGATTTCCTAGCCCATTCTAAGAAGCCAGCATTACTGTAATATTAATTAAAAAAAAACTATTGAACAATATTTCTATGAGCACAGGTGCAAAAATCCTCAACAAAATATGAGCAAATGAATCCAATAATATATAAAAAGAAATACAGTATGATCCACTGGATATTATCACATTATGCACATCACATCAAAAGGGTATGTGATCAAAAGGAGAATACCCACATGATTATATCAATAGAAGCAGAAAAAGCAACTGATAAAACACAATATTCATGAGAAAAAAAAAAAACTCTCAACAAACTAGAAATAGAAGGAACTTCTTCAATTTGACAACGAATATCTATTTAAAAAATACCTAGAGCTAGGCCATACTGACCCTCTGCATTGGCCCACACTCTGTCTGTGGCATGCGCGTCTCTCTGAATCTGAATAAATCTATTTTTTACCTGTCAAAAAAATACCTATAGCTAATATGATCATACAGTATATTAACACATATATATGGAATTTAGAAAGACAGTAATGAGAACCCAACATGGGAGACAACAAAAGGAACGCAGATGTATAGAATAGACTTGTGGACTTTGTGGATGAGGGTAAGGGTGGGATGAGATGGGAGAAGGGCATTGAAGCATGTTAATTGTCATGTGTCTAATCAATCGCCAGCCCAGGATTGATGCTCGGGACTGGTGCAGCGAGATTTCCCGGGGGGGGAGGGAGGAGGGAGGGGGGACCCGGAGGGGAAGCATATGTAAACCCATGGTGATATCATAACAATGTATGGCTAAAACAATAATTAAAAAAAATAAAAAAATTAAAAAAAAAAAAAATAACTAATGAAAAATTTGAAGCTTTCCCACTAATACTGGTATCAAAGCAAGGATGTTCTCTCTCAACACTTCTTTTCAATATTGTATGAGAAGTTATAGCAAGCATAACAAGAGAAGAAGAAATAAAAAGTTTATTATTAGTGACAGAAGAAATAAAACTGTCTTTGTTAACAGATGACACGGTCATCTATGTAGAAAACAAAAGAACTAATAAGAACTCACAAGCAATTTTAGCATGGCTGCAGGATACAAAGTAAATAAGTCAATCACTTCCTATATAATAGCAATGAACAAGTGGAATTTAAAATTAAATTGACAACCAAAAAGTGAAATACATATAAATCTAACAAAATATGTACAAAAACTATATGAAGAAATCTACAAAACTCAGATGAAAATAATCAAAGAACTAAATAAATGTAAAGCTATTCCATACTCATAGATAGGCAGAGTTAATACTATCTAAATGTCAGCTCTTTCCAACTTGATCTATTGATTCAAGGCAGTTCCAATTAAAGTTCCAGCAGGTGTTTTGTGGTTTGTAAATACAGTGATCCTAAAGTTTATATGAACAGGCCAAAAAACTAGAATATTAACACAATATTGAGAAACAAGGTTGGGGGTCTGGCATCACCTGACTTCAAGATTTACTCTAAAGCTACAGTAATCAAGACAGCGTGGTATTGGTCAAAGAACATATAAAGAGATCCATGGAACAGAAGAGAGCCCAGAAATAAGGCCCACAAAAATAAGCGCAATTGATCCTTGACAAAGGATCGAAGGAAATACAATGGAACAAAGATAATCTTTTCAATAAGTGGTGCTGGAACAACTGGATGTTCCCATTTTTTTAAAAAAAAGAAAGAAATCCAGACATAGATCTTACACCCTTCCTGAAAATTATCTCAAAATGGATTATAGATCTAAATGAAAAGTAAAAACCAATCAGACCCCTAGAATAAAACATAAGAGAAAATCTAACTGATCTTGCGTTTGACAATGACTTTTTAAATACGATACGAAAGACACACTACGTGAAATAATTGATGAGCTGCAAGTCATTAAGATTCTGTCCTGCAAAGAAACTTTCAAAAGAACAAAACACAAGCCACAGTCTGGGGAAAAAGTATTTGAAAAAGACATGTCTAATAAATGACTGTTTCCAAAACATACAAGGAATCCTTAGAATCAACAGTAAGAAAATAAACGACTTGATTAAAAAATGAATCAAAGACCTGAACAGACATCTCATCAAAGATGATAAACAGATGCAAAATAAGCATATGAAAAGACACTCCACATTGTAAGTCATGAGGGAAATGCAAACTAAAACAATGAAGTACCACTACACACCTATAAGATATGTGGCAGTTGATTATGAAACTAAACATATTCTTACCATACTATCTAGAAATCACACTCCTTGGTATTTACCCCAAGGAGTTGAAATTTTATGTCCATACAGGAACTTACACATGGATATTTATACCAGCTTTATTCATAATTGGCAGAACTTGGAAGCAGCTAACACATCCTTCAGTGGGTAAATGGATAAATAAACTGTTTTACATCAAAATAACGGAAGATTATTCAGCACTAAAAAGAAACGAGCTATCAAAGGCATAAAAAGACATGAAGGAACTTCAAATTTAGTATGACTACATTTAAAAAGGCGATATGAAATGACTGTGTGCAGTGTAATACCAACACTACTACATGCTGAAGTTGCCAGGGGTTAAAGGGAGACAAGAATGAAGCGACACAGAGGATTTTTAGGGCAGCGAAATATTCTGTATGATACCATAATGGCAGATCCATGACATTATACTGGATTGGCCAAAAAGTTCCTTTGGGTTTTTCCATAAAATGGTACAGAGAAGCATGAACAAACTTTTTCACCAACCCAATGGCTTTGTCCAAATCCACTGAGTTTACAACCAAGAGAGAACCCTGAGGTTGACTATGGACTTGGGTTGGAAATGATGTCAGTTCATCAGTTGTGATAAATGTACCCTTCTGGTGTGGGATGTTGATAATAGGAGAGGTAATATACATGCAGAACCAGGGCAACTGTGGGAAATCCCTGTGCTTAATTATGCCATGAACCTAAAACTGCTCTTAAAAAATAAAGCCTTTTGGAAAAGGAAGCAACATGTAAAAATCAACAGAAACAAAAAAGTCTGCTCTTCATCAAATGCAACATTGACTCTTACATGAAACTGTCCTTTCTGTTTCTTTT
Organism: Antilocapra americana; assembly: GCA_007570785.1. Taxonomy (NCBI): domain Eukaryota; kingdom Metazoa; phylum Chordata; class Mammalia; order Artiodactyla; family Antilocapridae; genus Antilocapra; species Antilocapra americana. The sequence goes on along the minus strand of ML661902.1, from coordinate 25,570,615 downwards.
TTTTTTTTTCTTTTCTGTTTCTTACTCAAAAGTATAAGAGCTTTGATCTATTTAATTTTATTGGAACTCAGCACTTCCAAATCGTATTAGTCTTGTTCCTTATTTAATTATGTACTCTCATAATTGTTCCATTCAGTGCCTTCCTTGTCTTCAGTCATTTACATACTCTTATTCACACACTGATTTACTTAAAATATAACCTATTCTCTAAAACCTCAACAGACCAAGAATAAGAACTGACACTTCTTCACTTCTCCTATAAGATCGTGTCCCCCAGAGTTAATAGGATAATTTTCTTTTTCTAATAGATCTTGGAGCTCTAAAGCTTAGTAAAGTAAAATTCTGGATTCAGATACCCCAGGATAGTCAACGTTGGTCTAGGCTTGGCATTCTACTCCTTTGTTCATTTGCACCTTTATTGACTGAATCCTTCATTGATCCACTAACAATAAGAAAGTCAACACAGAAAAATCTCAAAATTAAGATTTCTGAAATTGCTAAGATCAACATACAAATCTCAGTGTCACACACATGGATTTATTAGCTTCCTCATTTCTTGGAAATTCTGTACTCATGGCTAATCCATGCTTACTCCTTTTCATTTAATTTGTCCCACGTTAAATATAGTAGACTGAATGATCATGAACCCCCCCACAACTGGAACCCTGACAATCTTAACCATCTTCCTATATGCTCTCACTGAAGACTCGGTAGCCTACGTCACCTGAGGAAATTTAAATTAGCTATGGTACAAAAGTAAAATGGAATAGTTATCTACTCTGAAGAGGATGAATACGTCCTCCATCTTATTTTCTTTCACAGCCTAACTTAGGTTGAATTGGAGTAATCTAATTTTGGTTTTGTTCAGAATACATTCCTATCACTGGCTGAGGCATGGAACCTTTCATTTTTCTGAAATAAGCATGAACTGCCCCAAATATAGAACTTCTATTATTACTTAGATCTGTTTTAGCACTCTGACCCACAGAAATGATGCCAAGATTTGCACCAATGGAGAATAATTAAGTCAAGTGTGGTGGATCCATTGTGTGGAGTTAATAGTGGATTTTGGAAGGCATCTGAGTCCACAATTTATATTATTCAAGAAATATTAGTAAGCCTATACTAGATCATCATAAACTTTGATTCATGATGAATTTTCATCAAAGGGCCCAGAATGGCTAGCATATTATTTATTGACTTATCTAGAACTCAACACAAGAATATGAAATGGTGATTAAAAGAATCCCACAGTGCACTCTCTCCCAACATGGTAAGAATCTATCAATGTATAAACTATGATGGAAAAGAATGTATATGTATATAGATAGATAGACATGTAACTGAATCACTGCGATGTACAGCAGAAATTAACACAATATTGTAAATCACCTCAATAAAATGTGTTTTCAAAAAAAGAATCTAGAGCATTTTCCCTAATGGTAGATGTGCAGGATGGGATTCATTTAAATACTTCTTTCCTGGCACATTTTCACCAATAGTACATGCTAAACCCCCTATTATATATTTATTTATCCAGTCATTGTTTATTTATTCATTTACCCTTATGTGCATGAACAATTTAAGCTTCAATTTACTTTTCCAGAGAAAACACAGTATGATCTATCCATGAACACCTCAAATTGTAATACAATTAGACCCAACTACACACACGAATCTGAGCTAGAGTGGGAAGAGTCTAGCTGCTTTCTTTCTTCATCTGAACATCAATAAGGAACAGCAGGACACGCGAGTCACATTGCTTTTGGACACATGGTCCTCAGGGGCCGGTGTTTTACTCACTGGTCCTCAACAGAGGCCACACTGTCCCCAGAGGACGTTGGCCAATGTTGAAATGTTTTCGGTTGTCACACTGGGAGAGCATCTAGCGGCATCTAGTTAGTAGAAGTCAGTGCGGTTACCAAATACTCTACACTGTACAAGATAGCCTCCCACATCAATGAAGCATCCAGCCCAAAATGTCAATAATGGGAGGCTGAGAAATCCCACTTTACCTTCTTCAAAATAATTGGTTGAAAGATAAATGGACTTATATGTTCACTCATAATATCATCAGTACCCTTGAACATAGAGACTGGATCAGAAATCTGAATGGTATTAACAGCTGCTCATGTATTCCTTACTCCCAGACATAACCAATTAGATCATATCTTCTTATTTTCAATAAGCAGTCAGCACTTCTCAAATAATGCAGAACATTGATTTCCAGGTATTTATCTCTGTATGCCATTTACCCAAATAGATTTATATTGGAATTGAGCACTTTAGAAATGTATTAATAATAAAAATACATTAAATACTTCTAATTGGACCACACATGGCCTCCCTTGTCTTCTATATATATATATTTATATATATATATATATACTTACTCATTCATTAATTCACTTACAGTAATACTATCCGGACCTATGAATATTAATAGCCTGAGAGAAAAATCCTGAGCATTAACTTCTGCTGTACAGGCATTAACTAGGTCTCTGACCTCAGAGTTACAGGGTTTAACCAAATCATTTATTCACATACACCTCAGATATGCATTGGTTCAAACTTTGTACCTTTCCATTCATGCATACCTTTGTATGATAATACAAATACTACTAATAATGAAATCATTGTGTAAGATCAAAAAAACCCTAAAAACAATATCCTAGAATATTACTAAGGTCTATCTACAGGCTTATTTTTCATAAAACTAAGATGCTACATCTTTTTGCAGCAGATCACAACATTACACACAGAGACTGTCAGCTTACTTGCTTCATGTCAATCCCATGCTCATACTTTATCTACTATGCCTGTCCCTCTTAATTTTTCCATGTTTTAAAGATGGCACATATGGTAGCCAGAGGGTATCATAGGATTCCTATGGAATTCCTAGGATTCCATAGGCACCATCTCCAAGATGGCACCCAAGGATTCCTTGCTCCTCCTACTCGCAGGCTTGCAGTCTCCTCCCATTTTAAATCATGCCTGGCCTCTATACCCACCAGAATAGTTGACAGGCTGACAGTGTATGACCTCTGAGTCTGAATTATAAATACATTGAGCTTTCCGCCTCCATTTCTCTTGTACTGGCTGCTCTTGGGGAACTCAACTGTCATGTTGAAAGGACACTCCAGCAGTCCTGAGGAGAGATCCATGTGTGAAGAAACTGTGGTCCCCCTGCCAACGACCAGCACGAACATTCCAGCCTTCTGAGCAACTCTTGGAGGCAGATCCTCCAACCCAAGCTTTCACTTATCTGCAATCCCACCTGACATCTTGAATGCAACCTCACAAAAGACCCTAGGCCAAAACTGCCCACTAATCTTTAGATTTCTGCCCCATAGAAAATATGATGTATCACAAATATTTACTGTTGTTTTCAGTTGCTCGGTTGTAGGGTAATTTGTTACACAATAAAAAAAACTGATTCAATACAATGATAACCCCCCAAGTGTCATACCTCACAATGAGGACACTGATACTATATTCTCTCATCCTACCTACTCCCCTTTCAAGGTGTTATGACCTAACTCTTTATCATGAAAGGTTTAAATTAACCATGGCATAAAATAAAACACTGAAGACGAATAAAAGTTCTCCATCATTTTCAATGGACCTCAGAATACTCGTAAAACTTGGTTAATTACAACTTTGGGCCCTGCATGGCGCCCTTTGGCCTTGCCCAGTGGCTCTGCAGTAAAGAATCTATCTATGATGCAGGAGACACAGGTTCAATCCCTGGTTCAGGAAGAGCCCTTGGAGGAGGAAATGGCAAGCCACTCCAGTATTCTTGCTGGGAAAATCCCATGACAGAGGAGCTACCATCCATAGGGTCACAGAGTCGGACACGGGTGAGTGACAGAGCACAGCACATAGCATGCTTTGATTTTATGTATTTAGCTCTTTTTCCTCTGACATAATGCCAGGATGAACAAATCACCCTACCCAAGGACATGACTTTGGACCACTGTGGTCTGCCAGAGTCTCGGGCCCTTGAGTGTGCTCAGTCACTCAGTCATGGCTGACTCTCTGCAACCCCATGAACTGTAGCCCGCCAGGTGCCTCTGCCCATGGGAATTCCCAAGCAAGAATACTAGAGTGGGTTGCCACTTCCTTCTCCAGCGGGTCTTCCCGATCTGGGTATCAAACCCAAGTATCCCGCATTGCAAGCAGATTCTTTTCCATATGAGCTACAGGGAAGTTCCTCAATACCCTACCCAGAGGTAAAAATTAAATTCTTAAGAGTATTGAAAAATCAAATCAGCTATAGTGCTTTCATCCTGTGACATAAGATGCACTTTATTTTATAGAGAATGGAATGGATAAATTTAACTTTTTTAAACAAACTGGAGTCATGAGGTCCTAGATTAATTATAAACCTTGGATCCTATAACATTCTTGTTATAGATTTTTTATCTATTGACTTGTTTACTGCTTAATTTTTAATTAATATAGCAGGTGCTGTTAAATCCAGCACCTAACACAAGAATAATTAATGTAACTGGTATTCTATTGATCTATATACTCCCTAACCATACAGTTCACAGCCTCATTCATCTTTTTTAAAGGACCACATTCATGCATTGCTTACAGAGGCTGTGAAATATTGGTGTAATATTTACCTTGATTTTTCATTGACTCTTATTTTTTTCTTATTTAAATACTCCAAGAATAATTTGATAAGACAAGAATTCTTTTTTTATTGAAAATAGTTTATCATTACCTTTGTTTCATGACACCTGCTCCTCACTGACTCATGTACTACCTTCTTTTAAATAACTGACCAAAATACGAACTCATTCATTTATTCACTGTAAACAACACATTCAAAATGAATTCAAGCCAGGACCCTGCAAGAGAATACTGACTAACACCTAGTTTCTGTCCATACACTCATTCTCCACAGACAACTTGTTAGATCCTTTCTTGTTTCATTTTAAATAATAGACAGTAAACAGAGTGATTTGATCATGTATACTAACGTATTCTCAACACTAATCTATGTTTGGCCTTCTTTCAATCAGGCACTTATTTAAACAACTATTTTTAATGTGAATGGTTTGCTCTTTTTCTAAATAACCTAACAGCCAACTACCCAACACCAATCCAAAACCAACATGGATTCTTGTAATAGAATATATCCTATATGGAAAACAGTTAAGCAAGACCTGGTCTATTTATGTTATGATGAGTGCTTCAGGAAGAATATATTAATAATCCTTGCTCACTGCTGACTTGAATCATCAGTCATCATTCATTTACACTTCTTCATTTATTCTTGCACTGCTTTATTTAGGATACATTTCACAGACACTAAGAAATAAAGCTCGAGAACCACATCTTTGGTTACTCCTGACATTCTCTTAAGTCCCTTTTCCACTAAGCAAATAAGATTTCTTTTTTCTAATGAATCTCAAGTTACAAAGCTTCATCAAAATCCTTGACTCACACATCTCAGAATACTCATCCTCAGTCTATGTTGCACATCTTTTTCTTCCTTTTTTATGTATTGTTTATTCCTTTATATAATGATTCACTAATAATAATATAATCCATCCTCATGAATCAAAAACCCCAAGAACAACATCCCTGACTATCACTAATAACTGTTTATATATGCCCACTCCCCATTGTGCTAACAGACAACATTTTTACAATATACTTATATATTTGCTTTTTGCACATATAAATTAATCAGTTCCCTTGCATCATATCAGTCCCATTAGTCCATTAGCTTGGCCCTTCTCATTTAAAGACGATGCAACGAGTAACTAAGGGATCCATAATCTCACTCCACAACTAGAACAATTTTATCCTTCTTCCACTGTGCTCCTCGGTCAATTAACAGCCTAAATCTTTACCAATTGAGCAGTACTTGAAATGAACTGCAAAACTAAAACACAAGGTAAAGAAGCCCTGGAAAGGAAGGAAACACCTGCATCTTTTTAACTGAATTTTAAGAGAACTAAAAATTTCATCAATCATAAATCCCAATTCTGGTTCATGTTGGTGTTATTTGGTTTTATTTATTAATATACCCATTTACTACTTTGAAAAACTGAAGTGACACCCGTAAACTAGCCTGACAATCCAAGAACATAAACTCTGTCACTTACATCACTCTCTCTGTCCTTACTCACAAAGTTTGTAAAAGCCAAGATCTTTAGCGCTAGATAATGATTAAACCATCTGTAGTATGTTCATTTGGTGAAAATGTAGACTTTCAAAAAGTTTTATTCTTTAATGGAAGTTAGTTTTTCAGTGTTAATTATTAATATAAATTTTGGTCATTTAATAATCTCATCATTGTCCAAGAATGGCACTCTTTATTTATTGACTCACTTAATTTTTATTTTTAAATAATACAGTGAATACCAATGGGAGACTACAAACCTTTATCTATCGTAAATATGTGTCTACATACTCCCTATCCATAAATCTAACAACTTGGTGATTGCTTATAATGGACCTCACTTGTGCAGCACTGGATAAGTGCAGATCTTTATTTTACGGCATGTTCTCACCAATTCTGAGTTATAATGTCTAGTGATTCATTTATTGATTCCTATATATAATTAGGCATGAAATATATTATTTACAAATTTGTCTAAATAATTTCTCCATGTAAATTTTGTATGTGTACTTAGCCAAAGTGAGAGGATCCCAGAGTTCTCCTTCTTTAACTTGACAACATTTGGACATATCAGGAGTCCACATTACTTCTGGTTCCAGACACATGTTCCTCCCTGGCCCCTCTTTAGCCTTGTTTTGAATAACTAGTCTATATATAAAATGCATTCCTTTACTCTCTTGCAACAATATATCAAGATCAATGAAAAAAAATCAAAGTACTGCATAAGAGCACTGAATATCCTTCTTAATGCTCATAGCCTATTGACGTAACTGACTAAATCCTCTTTTGATGTTTTTTAAATAAAACTCAGTGACTAGAGATAGATTAATCTTAACTCTGATCATATGACAGAGTCTAATTTTGCTTCGTGTTTGGCCCTCTCTCATAAAACAGCTATGTGAGCAACTCTTTACGTAAACTTTTTTTGTTGTTCCTTTATAATTAAAACAGCAAAACCAGCAATGAAAGCAGCCACCTGGACTCTTAGTTATCTCTGGATTGCCCCCGTGGAAGGGTTCAGAGCGATAATCTGTTCATCTACAGAACCCCATGTTTCAAACATGCACTAATAATAATCTTTGCTTTATCACATAATTCCGTAATTGGTCTCTGTGTGGCTCTCCTTCTCATCAATCATTTACATACTTATTTATCCATTCCTGAGTTCATTTCCCAAAGAGTTTACCTTCTGCCTTTTTCTAAATAGGCCACCGATTTCAAGATAGGAATTCATTACAATTTTGGATTCAGACCTGACCCCCACTCTAGGAGGCATCACTGGTCCAAGCTCAGTGCTCGTTTTCCTGTCTTTTACCCCTTCATGTATTGATTCACTCACTAGTCCAATAATAACACAATCACTACATACAAATCATAAAATCTTGAAAATGTGATTCTTGAATGCTACTAAGATCTATCTATATGCTCATTTCCTATAGGACTAATAACACTAGATCTCCTTTTCAATGACCCTCAATGGGAACATATGTGCTCCCTCCCACTGAGAACTTTTGAAGGGAAAATGTTGATATCAACTGTCATGTAAATATAAAAGAATAGCAAACATTTTCCAAATTTTTGGAGGAGTCATCAGTTGTGCAAAATTGAATTAAACATCATCACCTACGGTTCATTAGCTAGTCTAGTCATAGGTACTTAGATCTAATTTTTTTGAAATATTTCAGTAAACAATGAACAAATTCTCCTAACCTAGAACATAAACTTGGAATGTTACCCAACTTGGTATGTTTGCTTCTTAAACAGAGTAATATCACCCAAATGCCTCTTCACTAGATATGATTAAGTCAGTTATGGTGTATTAATTCTGAGGTGAAAAGGAGGCTTTAAAAATAAAGAAAAATCATGAATTTAGGTATGTTTAGAGGATACTAATTGCAGAGTTCTAGATGAGACCTAAAACTTGTTTCATGTCTTTGACCCAGGAATATCACTATCTTTTATTTACTCAATTATTTAATTTTCATTTTAAGCTATATACTGAGCGCCACTGAATCCACAATCTAACCCACAAGTCAGAACTTTAAAGTCAGATTTTCTTTTTGATGAATCTTTCTTGTGCAAATCAGATAAATCTTCATCTTTGTTTTTCATGGCCCAAGCTTGACTCGTCTTTATGTATTCATTCACTCACTCACTCATTCATTCATTCAATTACTCATGGAATAAGTTTACCAGCTGCTCATTATATAAAGCAAACAGAAAATGCTAAAATGGGCAGCAACCCAGAAACAAAATACTATTATGTGCATCTGCCTATGTGCACATTATGCAAAATAGGAAAAGCCAAGTTTTTTTTTTAAAGTATGAAAGTCAACTGTGTAAAACAGGATAATCACTATGTTTATTCGGTAACAGAGTGCCTCACTGGTGTGCGATTTGCATCTTTTAGGTAAAATATAAATCCACTCATTGACTAACAGCAATAGATAATTATAACATGTCACTATTATAATTACAACTCACTGGACAAAAACTTTCCAATAATATCAGCATGTGATCATATACTCACAGTCAACCATCTTAAATTAGCCATAACTCTTGTTATAGGACTTATTTGCATCACTGGTCCATGATTTTCTATCTATTAGATATTTAATTATTTGTGCAAACATTTCACCCTTTTCGTAACAAAATAAACAATCAGCAGCCAAATATCAATCCATCAATCCATCATAACAGTATTTAACCTTGGGCATACTTGTCTATTTGCTCCCTGCCAAAAGAGGTAAAATCTTGATATATTTATTTTCCTAGACCTCAGTCCTTCAGAAATATTTGAAAACATATTCTCATAATTGAACAATGTATGGCTTTCTTGTCTTCATTCCTTCCTTCCTGTCTTTCTTTACTCATGCATTATTTCACTTATAATAAAGAAAATCCACACCCAAGAAACACAGAGCTTAAGAACAAAATCCTAAATACTCCTTTCTTATGCCACAAGCACCTTTACCTAGAGAGAATAACTAGATCTCCTCTTATAACGACCTCGGAGCTACGGAGTTTAATCAGAGCCGTTAATTCAAACAGTCCAAGACATGCATCATGGATCCAGATTTGGCATTTTTACCTTCTTCATTCACATCATTCCTTCCAGATCATTTTTACATGAATAAATTATAATCCAATCAATATCCATGAATTATAAATGCCAAGAACAAGATGAATGACAGTTACTAAGTCTATTTGTATTTGTCCCACAGAACTAATACATTTAATGTCTAATGCACCTCTGTGTTGCACAAACAGATAATCAACAGGTGTGTTTCAAAGCAAAACCATATTGATAATAGGTCTTTGCTTATCTCTTTACCAAATTTGTCCATATTTTAAAGGTGGTAGAATAAAAACCTATGAACTGACATCTTCCCTTACAACTAAAACAATGTAATTTTCTTCCTATGTTCTCCATCCTCAACAAGTAAACTATCTTGATCTTCATCGAGGACTGGCTGTCTAAAAATACTTTGGGGTCAGACTAAAATGGGACATTATATGGCCCTAAAAATTATTAATCATGAACCTTGGTACACAACATTCCCCTCCTGGTCAATGGTTGGTGTTCTTCAATTTTATTTATATATGTAAAATCAGGTTTCTTTAAAATAATAATAATAATAATGCCTTGAAATTCCATGAACAAACTCCCCAAACTGAGAACATGAGCTTCAACAGTTACTTATACTGATCTTTGTGCTTTGCACAGACAGTGGCAACCACCAAGAGACTGGTCATTACAGAATGATTGAGTTGGCTGTGGGGTGTTCATGCAGTAAAGGAAGAGCCAGTTCTACAGCAGGTGTTTTTAAACGGATGTGAGCTTTGCACTGCCAGATGAATCACAAACTTGGATCATATCACATGATCCTAATTGGTAGAAAAGTTGCAATCCTTTTTATTTATCAACTTATTCGATTTTTCATTTTAAGCTATGTAGTAATAAGCATCACTGAATCCAACACCCAACTCAAGAAGAGAGTTTTTAAATATCACAGGTGCATAGTTGCATATTCTCTGCTCTTAAGTTAATGGCCTACTAATTATTTTCATGAACTCTGTGCAGAATTGGATAGCTTTTTAAAACTAGTGTCATGGCACATTCTCACAAATAATCCTAGTTTTATCTTACTTTATGACTTTACAAAGCCTTTCATTTATGTATTTAATTTGCAATGGAATAATCCGACCATTGATTTATTTTCCTAAAAAATATATTACAAAATATACTGTATAAATATCAAATATGTAATAAAACATATACTATAAATATAAACTACAATAAAATTCTATATATGTATATATATGAAGTATTAAACTCTCCAACTGAAATCCTGAACTGAAACACTATTTTCACATGCATAAGTCTCTATGTGACTTAGAAGGAAGAAGCTAGGTCCTATTTTCTTAATATGAACATCAGTAGGATAGACCAGGATAAGCTATAAACCTTACTTCAGAACACATGCTTAATATTTGTTCATAGTTTGCCTTTTTAAAATAATCATTTGAAACAAATCATATTATCTCAATTACCTGAGAATCTCCACACTGTATACTTGAACATCAAAAATGCTAACAACTGCAGCCAGGCTTACTACCCACAGAAATATATGACTATATCATCCTCCCACCAACTTTGAATGCCAAAATGGACACCCACGTGTGACCCTTTCTGTCTTTATTCACTTACACATTTATTTATTCATTCATGCATTCACTGATTCATTTACATCAATAAACACCATAATGAAGAAGCACTAAGACCCAAGAACAGATCCCCAGTTTGCCCTAAACTCTATTCCCTAAAAGGGAAAAAACCAACGCTTTTTCTAACGGACCTCAGAGTTAGGATTTAATCAAAATTCTTGATTCATATACTCCAGAACGCTCATCATTGATCCCAGCTCAATATTCTTTTTTGTTATTTACTTCAATACTCTTCATTTATTTCCTTATGGATTGTTTATGCATTCATTATTTATCATTTCATTCATGGTTTCATTGATTATTTTAAGGGAACACATGTATACCCATGGCAGATTCATGTCAATGTATGGCAAAACCAACATGATAATGTAAAGAAAATTAAAATAAATAAATTAAATTTAAAAAAAAAGAAATTGATTTCTGTGAATCACAAAAACCCAAGAGCAAGATCTTTGAATATTGCAGAGAGCTGTTTACAACTATTTATTTCCCACAGAGTTAACAAATGAGATCTATTTTTAATTGAATCTCAGTGTTTCAATATAGATTAATCAATAACCTTGCTTCATACCCTTCCCATGTGTTTTACTACTCTCTGCTTGCTCAGCTTTCATTTAAATTCTTCATATTTTAAAAGTAGGACAATGATCTTACTATCCTACCCCACAACTCGAGGACTGACAAGACTTTCTATCTTGCCAGGCGCTCCCTCCTCCAGGAGTTAACAACCTAGACTGTCATCAATTGAGAAATACTCCTACAATGTGGTACAAAAATAAAAAGGAATATTAAGCAACTGAAAAAATGAGTGCAAAGCCTTCGAACTTTGTTTTTAATGGATCTCTGTTGCACTAACAGGGATCACGCTTAATCCATGGTTAATGACACATTCTTAGCAGTGGTCCATATGGGGCTTCCTCTGACTTTGTCTGCAGTAGCCACTCATCCCTTTGAAATAGTTCCATGGACCATTACCTTCAAACCAAGAACACAAACGGTGTTACTTACATGAGTCGCTTTGCCTGTCTTCTATCCACAGAAGTGATGGACAAGATCATCACTGGAAATGAGTACATCAGATTACGTATGTTGAATCTGTGGAGTCAAACACGGATTTTAGAAATCTGAAGATTCTATCAAACCCTACCCACATAGTTAAGAGCCTAAATGACATTCTTTATACAGATCTTCCTTGATTTGAGTGAGGTAAATTTACATCATTCTTTCTTCATATTTTCTCTCATCATGCTTGACCTTACTTTATGACTTCATTCATATATTAATTTTTTGTTTGTTTACTCATGGAATAACTTGTCTATTTTTTTCCAAAACAAATGCAAAGTGGTCTAAAACACTATTGTAGTGTTTTAGATATATATCTATATAGATATATAGAACTGTCTCTACAGTTCTTTACCTAAAGTGGGCATAGCCCAATCCCCTTTTATTTATATAGCCATCAGAAGAGTACAGTTAGATTAATAAATGATATCTTCATTGGTCCATGTCTGCCCTCTTTTAAATAACCTCTTCCTTCACTGGGGCTTCCCTGATAGCTCAGTTGGTAAAGAATCCGCCTGCAATGCAGGAGACCCTGGTTCAATTCCTGGGTTGGGAAGATCTGCTAGAGAAAAGATAGGCTACCCACTCTGGTATTCTTGGGCTTCCCTTATGCCTTGGCTGGTAAAGAATCCACCTGCAGTGTGGGAGACCTGGGCTAGATCCCTGGGTTTGGAAGATCCTCTGGAGAAGGGAAAGGCTACTCACTCCAGTATTCTGGCTTGGAGAATTCCATGGACTGTACAGTCCATGGGTTGCAAAGAGTTGGACACAACTGAGCAACTTTCACTCACTCACTCCTTCATTAGCTAACAATAATATCACCTCCATACCCCAGGTGAGAGTCCAAAATATCACTAATAGCTGCCCATAAACTCAACACCCAAAGAATAACAACTAAACGTATTTTTCAAAAATTATATTGGTTGAGACAACCTGATTAAATCATAACTCTTCTCATATCATGAATTCTTAATCCATGCTTGATCTTCTTTAATTAGGTAGTTCTGTAATCGATTATTATATTTCCATTTTTTCCCTTTCTTAATAAAATTAACAACCACCAACCCAGAACAACACTGACTCTTACACAGAGCTGCCCACAGGTTCTTGATCAACATGTTAAACACCCTGGACCCTTTATTTATTGGAATTCAACTTCACAGAAATGTTTCAAGAATAATCTGTATCTCATTATGCACTCTCATTGTTGGTGGTTATCTCCCTCGATCTCTTTGTCTTCATTAAATATGTTTATTTATTTACTCATTATTGATTCACTAATAAAAGGATCTGCACCTAAGACCTATCAAAGCCTATATTCCTAACTTCAGTGACAATATCATATCCCACCAAAGCAGGAAATTAGGTTTGTTTCTAGAAACCTCAGAATTATAGGGATTAGTCAAAATCCTTGGTTTGGACATCTCAAAGTACTCATCAACAATCTAGGCCTCAGACATTTTTCTTTATTCATTTATACATTTGTTAATTCATTCATTGATTGACTAATAATTAATCAATATCCTTCAATAACCATAAAGCAAGAATTTAAGAACATTACTAGCTTCTGGTTTTTGCTGATTTCTCTCAGAACTAAAACACTGTTTCTATAAGGGTCCTCACTGTGGGATTTCACACAAACCCACACTCATAATGGCAATTCTTGGTTCTTTAATCTTTCTTGAATTTGTTCAAATTTTAAATGTGCAACAAAACAATTCAGGGACACCTCATTTTACTTCACTAACAATTTTCCAACTCAATTGTCTCAACAGATTAAAAGTTTAAATCTTTATCCCCAGCAGAATGTGTAAATCAACCATGGTAAAATAAATAAAGTGAAATAGAAAAAACTGTAAAATAAATGAAACATTTTATTTTACCTTTTCTTTTAGTGGACCTCAATCATCCAAAGTTGGGTTAATCTGGGACTTCCCTGGTGATCCAGTGATTAAGAGTCTGAACTGCCACCACATGGTTCAATCGCTGGCACAGAACTAAGACCCCGCAAGCCTCGAGGCACAGCCAATAAATAAATAAATAAAATGGAAAGAAAAGCAAAGTCAAGTGCATCTAAAAGTTTGTTCACCACACCTTTCATCAATGTTCATTCTTGATCCTTTTTATGTATTTATCCATTTGTCTATTATTTAATTGGACTAGTAATGGATTAATTTAATCCTATGTCTACTGTTTGGATGACAATTAACAAGAGTAAATCATAGCTCACACAACTCAGTATCATAAAAACACACAACCCCCCCAAAAAAAGACTTGAATTTCCAAGTTCATTCCAAGTTCCAAGTTTCCAAAGAAAACTTGGAACTAACACATTTTGAAAAGTATGTTTCACATATGGCTAACATATATATGAAAAGATGTTCATATTGCTATTAGAAAAATGCAAATCAAAACAACAATGAGGAATCACTTGTCAGAAAGGCTATTATCAAACAGTCTTATAAAAAATATTATAAAAAACAAATGTTATAGAGGATATGAAAGGAATGCAAACTGGTACAGCCACTATGGAAAACAGTATGGAGATTCCTTGAAAAACTAAAAATAAAACTACAATATCATTCAACAATCCCAGTCCTAGGATATATATGGGAAAAAATGAAAATATTAATTCAAAAAGATGCTTGCACCCCAATGTTCATGGTAGTCCTGTTTATAATAGCCAAGATACAAAAGAAATCCAAGTCTCCATTAATGGGCAAATGGATAAAGAAAATTTTATATATACATATATATTAAAATGTATACATATACACATATGTAAGTATATTTTATGTGTGTGTATATATATATAAAATGGTTATGTTGAAAGGGAAAGTGAAAGCTGCTTAGTCATGTCTGACTCTTTGTGACCCCATGGACTATATCATCCATGGAATTCTCCAGGCCAGAATACTGGAGTGGGTAGCCATTCCCTTCTCCAGGGGATCTTCCTAACCCAGGGATCAAACCCAGGGATCAAACCCAGGTCTTCTGCATTGCAGGCGGATTCTCTACCAGCTGAGGCACAAGGGAAGCCCAAGAATACTGCAGTGGGTAGCCTAATCCTTCTCCAGAGGATCTTCCCGACCCAGGGACTGAAATGGGGTCTACTGTATTGCAGGCAGATTCTTTACCAACTGAGCTATCAGGGAAGCCCCACTACTCAGTCATAAAAAAAGAATTAATCTCTGCTGTTTAAAGCCGTGCAGATGAGCCTAAAGAACACTATGCTTAGTGAAATATGACAGGCAGAGAAAGACAAAAACTGTATGATAAAACTTACGTGTGGAAATAAAGGATAATATGTACATGCGAAACAGAGAACAGAGAACAAACCTGTGGATATATTTATAGCCTTGCGTTCCCAGGTGGCAAAGCAGTCAAGAATCTGCCTAAGAATGCAGAAGCCACAAGGGACACGTGTTCCATCCGTTGGGCAGGAAGATCCCCTGGAGAAGGAAATGCGACCCACTCTGTATTCATGCCCGGAAAATCTCACGGACAGAGGAGTCTGGCGGCTACAGTCAGATACAGCGGGGCACACCCGCAAACAATGCCCAAGCAGAGACTTTAAAATGCACAGAGGTGGTTTTGCTTGGCCTCTGGAGCTTCAGGTTTTCACTGTGAGACAAGCATGACCCAGACACTGCAACTCCTTTATCTAAGGACTTCGAATAAGAAGGCAAGAAGCGAAGTCGACCCACAGCCTAGAGCGCAGATGCCGCAAGACACCTGTGTTAGAAATAAACACTGCTATCGTAATAGCTGTTATCCTGGAAGCCAATGAGACTGTGGCTCGCTTGTTATGCAGCACTGTCACGGCAATGACAAACTCATACATTTCCTCCCTTTTAGTTTTAAGAATGTATTCATTTACTGGCCTTTTATAATATAGTCAATGAAATCACCAGGAAGGTACCATCAAACCTAACAAAAACTACAATTTCTATCCATCTCAGTAATTTGTTGTTGCTGTTTACTCGGTCATGTTTGACTCTTGGAGCCCCATGGACTGTATGTAGCCTGCCAGGTTCCTCTGTCCGTGGGATTTCTCAGTAATGTATGTATATATACTAGGCGTGGATATAAACGGTAGCTTGTAATTCTTACCCATAAATTCTTACTTTATGAAATTAGTTTCAACTGTACAGAAGGGTATTCATACAAATATTTGCTTCACGATACACTTTCTCCTCCGGCCCTTGTTTAGTTCTGTACGCATATGGACAATCAGTAACACTTGTCTGTGTTTCTCACCAACAAATGTAAAGGAAACCTTTTATTTATGGATGACAGTTACTATTAATATGTTAACTACAAATGCTGGTACATAGCATATTCCCTTCCTTGCATCATACATGGAGTCTCTATTATTTATTACTCATTTTTTGAAATAAACAATATTATTACAATGAGTATCTGCAAAATGACTATTCAACCTACCAGCTATGACCTTCAAAGTAACTGCTTGATACTCTCACCAAAATACACAAATCTTCAACGTTATAGAAATGTTCACATAAACTTTGGGGCATGCACTCAAAGTAATATTTAATAGTTGATAAAATAAATGAATAAGCCTATGTCTATTTTTCATGAACCAAAGACTTTTTTGCCAGTGAATCTCAGCCATGCAGAACTGGATTAATTATCATCTTTTTCACAGGGTACATTTTCATCTCTGGCCCATAATTAACCCTCTTTTATTAATTTATGTATTTAATTATTCACACCTAATATTCAAGAAATTCTCATTAACCAACCACCCAATGCAACTAATAGAGTAGGCATTATCCATATATGACTATTTAAATTTAAATTAATAAAAACAAAGTAAAATTAAAAATTCAGTTCCGCATTTTCGTTAACCACATTTCAAGTGCTCACTAGTCACATGTCGCTAGTGGCTACCACATTGAACAGAACAAATTACAGATCATGTCCATCAGTGCAGAAATTTCTATTGGACATAAAATACATTCTCTACCTTTAGCTAATAAGCTAGAACTATTTTTAATGAAGCTAAATGGGACTGATCATAATTCTTTATCATTAGTCTACGCTGATTCTCCTTGGTTTGATTTGATCATTTCTAACAGAGTTTTAATTAGCATCCATAAATCCAGTCTCTGACTCCACAGGTAGAACACTGACACTGTCTTTCATCTCCCTTTGTGCTCTTTGCTCAATGAGTTAATAGCCTGAATCTCTACCCATGGAGGGCTGTTTAAATAAGCTAATCACATACACACCATGAAATACAAACGAGCCGGTAAAAGGAATGGAACATGCTAGGTTACGGTGGTCAAAAGCATAGCACTACATTAACCGTAATCCTTTCAGCTTTGGGTCAGTCTCATCACCGGTCTACATTTTGGATATTCTGCATCTTATATGTTTATTATGGGCTTTCCTTGTCACTCAGATGGTAAAGAATCTGCCTGAAATTCAGGAGATCTGGTACATAAATAAATACATTTATTAATTTTTTTAAGCACTGCAATTAACATCCAACACACCATCATGCAAAAACAGGAATATTGAATATCTTACTCCTTAACCGACACATACATTAAATAGACTGGGAGTGTACAGAATTGTTTAGTTGGTAAGCCTTGTCTGACTCTTGCAACCCCATGGACTATAGCCAGTTAGGTGCCTCTGTTCATGGGACTTCCCAGGGAAGAATATTTTAGTGGATTGCCATTTCCTTTTCCAGGGAATCTTCCCAACCCAGGGATGAAAGTCACGTATATTGGCAAGCAGTGTTTACCACATGAGCCCCCAGCGAAGCCCCATGTACAAAATCAGAAAAATTTTAATTCTGGAATAATTAAATATTATTTAAGAAATAAATAATATTTATGTATTTATATAAATGAGAGGGCTCATGTTTACCATCATTTTATTCATTAATTTGTTCATTCATTCATTTACTTACTTATGAACACCCTTGAACCACTGTCTACCTGAAGATTTAAGAACATCAACTATTACTTACATTTTCTTTACCTTATCCTTATCACCCAAATATGAGTCAAAATTTTCATAAAAGCTGCATGATTAAATAAACTATGCTGTGTCCATTTTATGCAACAGAAAGCAACTTTCAAATAGAATGAACAGCCTGGATCATTTTTAATGAGTCTCACTTGTATAGAATTGAATTAATCAGCCTTAGTTTATGAAACATTATCCTCACTGCTCTGTGCTTTGTCCTTTTTAATTTAATGTATCCTTTAAAAAAAAAAAAGTCATAAAAGGACACTCATGAATCTTACCCAAAATATAACAAGCTACCAATTCTTTTCATTTCTATGTGCATCTCTCACTGAGTTAACAATCTAAACTTCACCAATAGGAAAATGTTGCTAAAATCATAGTGCATAAGAGTAGAATGCTACTAAAATAAATAAAATAGCATATTTTTGTTTCAATGTCCCTCAAATTTGCAGAACTGTGTAGTCCTAAACCTTAGGTCATGCTATAGCATCTTCTTTAGTTCATGATTTTACTAATTTTGATTTTACTAATATAAACATCCATTTCTTTTTAATAAATCAATAAACATATAAAGATCCACTATTCATCCCAAAGCTAAGAGAAAGTACAATTAATGCATAATATACTCACACATATATATACATAAAATTAACATAATGATCAACATATATAGTTACTTTTTTATTTGCTTATTTCTTACAGAGAGAACTATCCAGTTTTATTATTTTTTAATTCAGTGACAGGCCAAATGAGGTTCCTCATCACTGGTCTATGCTGGGCCATCTTTGATTTTGTTTGTGCCCATTTGTGTCCAACAGTGCATATGCACCCTTCAACCAACCACCCAACCATAAAGCACCACCACTAACCATCACTCACATTGGTTGGTCTGTGGCTCATTTCCCACAGAGGTCACAGCCAAGATCTTCATCAGCAGTGTTGTTAGACCACTCTGGGGCCGCCACGCTGCAGAACACAAGGCAGATCCTCAAAATGGTGAAATAACCGAGATCTTTTCTAATGGTCATCGGGGGAGCAGCACAGAATTAATCCCAGTCTTCAGTTTCTGACACATTCTCATCACTGGCCCAAGTATACCTCTCATTGTACATATTTTTCCATCTAATAATGGTATTTATTACAATAAACGTACATGAATTCACCCGAATCGAAAACAAGAATAGTGACTGTTACGAACATTTGTCTCTATGCTTCTTCCTTATAGAAGAACCAACCCTGATCTTCTTCTTCCTAATGGACTCAGCTAGGCTGAATTGTGATAATAACAATCTTTGATTCCAGACATATTCTCTTCCTTGTTTCCTGGTTGTCCTTTTTCTTGTTTTCACTTGTTTTTTGAAATACAATAAGCACACATGAACTCAGCACTAATCCACAACAAAAATATCGATTAGTCCTTACAGACCAATGCTTCTGATCCACAGAGGTAAGAGGTTCTGTATTGCTGTTTCAAATAGTCTACAATTGTATATAAGTGGATTAATCTTAAGCCAAAATGCATAAAATGTGATCTTTGGTAGCCCACTCTTGGCTCTCATCCTGGCATGTATTTTATTTACTCATCTAATTCACTCCTAATAATGTATCAAAAACACCTGAAGCCACCATTCAGCCCAAGACCAGTGACTGTTCTAGTGAAGTGAAGCAGCTCAGTCGTATCCGACTGTTTGTGACCCCATAGACTGTAGCCTACCAGGCTCCTCCATCCATGGGATTTTCCAGGCAAGAGTACTGGAGTGGGTTGCCATTTCCTTCTCCAGAGGACTTTCCCAACCCAAGGACCGAACCCAGGTCTCCCACATTGTAGGCAGATGCTTTACCATCTAAGCCACCTGGGAAGCCTTCTAGCCACCTGTAAATACACCTCCTACCCACAGTCCCAACAGCCTAAAACTTCCTGGGTATTTGATTTGTTATTTTTAATAACTACTTTTGGGTAGAACTAAATTAGTCATAATGCTTGTTTGAAAATACAGTCATCAGCAGTGCGTGCTTGGCTCTCTTTAATTTGATTTGTGCATTCATTCATCTGTACAATAAGTATACAGTGAACACTCACTAATCCCCGCTTTTATCTGTCTACACTTCCCTTGGCACAGCCAAGGTCTCTTCTGGCGCACAAACCCCGGTGTGCCCATTCTATGACACACAAACCCCCATGAAAAAGAAGACAAGAGCCCGGACCTTTTTGGTGTGTTAATGTCAGGTTAGCAGACCTGGATTAATCATCACCTTTCCTACAGACCCATTTTCACAGCTGCGCTACTCAAGGCCATTATGTCTTTATTATTTGATTTTTTTTGTAAATAATAAAATGAAGGACCACACACCACTCTGATCTCTTTTTCACATCCATCAGTTGTGAAGAACTAACCGCGGTCCTCGGCCCACGACTCCCTCTCCTCCCAATGACTCTCTGACTGTACTGATCACACGAAGCAGCGCAATAACCACGCAGGGCCCCCACCTTCAGAGCTTCCCCACGTAGGCCCCTGCTGACCTCCACCTTAAACCAGGACCCCCATGTCTCCTGCGTCCTCTTCACTGCCTCTTTTATACGTGCAAAATTTTACCACATAGGTATTCTTGAAAAGTATTTTCCACAGTTCAGTGGCTGGCTGGGCCTCTGCAGGGCCTGTGTCAAGGGGGTGAATTAAAGACATATGATGGACTTAGGAGCACACCTATCAAGAGGTGGTAAAAGGACCGGATGCTAAGCACACTATGCTGGCCCACACCGCCTGTCTCCACATCTAGCCTCCAGTCTTAGCTAGCTGGGCCACATTGAGAAAGTGAACTAATCTCTAATCTCTCTGTGCCTGTTTTCCCTGCCCGCAGTCACGGCAGCTGTCCCTAAGCAGCATCAGCTAGATCTTCATGCCAAAGTCAGCCAAGAAACTCACCCCTTCCCTCCCCCACATCTTTCTTCCCTCTGCAGCAGCTGTGGTGCTAGACAGACAGACAGACCAGGTTCCACCCCAGCAGGCACTCGTGAGCGGTGTAACTGCAGAGACGTGACCTGGCTTCTCTGCCTTGTGCCCCAGACTCGTGCGACTGGTCGACCGTGACAGCGACACCCGTGAGCGTCCAGCGTGGGGGTGCGTTGGACTACGGACCTTTCCGCAAGCAGCTCCCGCCCTGCGCTCACCCCACCCCTCCCCCGCCCACACATCGCCCACCCCGCGGGTCCAACAGCCCCCATCTGATTAGAGAAACGAATGATCTCCATGCTCAGGCCAAGCCGAGGGTTTCCGAAAGGATGGGCCTCAGGCCGGAAATTGTTGGGATCTGTTCTTTTTTGAACCCGGCATCAAAGCTTAAACAAGTGCCCTGGAAAACAGAAATCCAACTAAGGGATGCGTTTTGTAAAACTAAAATTCATTTCATGAAATGGGCCTGCCTTCGGGGAACCCATGCCCTGAGATTCTTGATGTTCGCATTGTTGCCCAGAAACCAGAAAACCATGACCCTTAGTGAGCAGACGCAGCCAGCTTCCTTCCTGCCCGCCCAGACTGGGCTGGTGGGAGCCCAACATGCTGGCCCCAGAGCAACTCTGAGGCGTGAAAAATACAAAATAAATGAGAAGTTAAAACATATTCTGTTATGCAGTTGTGCATATGATGTGATATATATACACACAAACATACCCCCGTGGGGACCCACACAAGGAGTCACGGGAAGACCCCTAGGCTGGGGATCCCAACCCAGGCTCCTGACTCTGGCTTGACCCCACCTCGGGGCACTGGGTGCTCCCCTTGCTGAACCTCAGGGGTCAGTGATCTCCTGGGCGTCCCTCCCTCCCAGAGGGTGTGAAAATGAAAAGCATAAAGTTCAAGCGCAAGTTTCCTCCAAGCGGTACCTCCTGCCCCGGCATGAGTGTCCGCAGCGTGCCTCCGTATGGTGTCCCATCTGATCTTCACAACAGTCCTGTGAATAAGACACGATCGTCACAATGAGCCAACATTGACTGGATGCTCACTCTCCACCAGGCACTATGCTGCCTACTTTGCAGTCACTGACAATACTCTGGGATGAGAACAATTCAACAGCATCTTTCTGTTTTCCCCCAAAAAAGTTCTGAGCATACATTTGGCGCCAGATACAGGCCAGGGGAGACAGCAACGAATGACACAGACAAAATCTGAGAGCTGACATCCTTGCAGGTGGAGACAGGAATAGATAATATTCAAAATAAGTATAATATGCTGTTTATAAGATGTTGATAAGAACTGCGGGGGTGGGGGGTGGGCAGAAAGCAGGGAAAAGAATGATAGAAAACAAGAGAGAATTCCCTGGAGCTCCAGTAGTTAGGACTCCATGCTTCCACTGCTGGGGATCCATGTTCGATCCCTGGTGAGGGAAGTAAGATCCCACAATCCAGAGCATGGCCAAAAAAAAAGAAGAAGAAGAAAACACCAAGGAGGAGAAAGTCTCACTGAGAAGGTGGTGTCTGAGCAAAGACATGATCAGTCCCATTTAATACATGAGGAAACTGAGCCTCAGAGAAGTTAAGTGGTCACACAGCTAGGAAGACGTTGGCAGCCAGGGTGGAGAGTCTGGCCTCAGCGTTCCTTAATCATCCAGTGCCTCATTTTGCAGCAGCTCTTGCTACCCAATTGTCAGCCCATGAAGTGAGTGTGTGAATGCATGTGTGGGCCTACAGGAGGGCTCATCGCCCCTCCCACACAGGCTCCCCAGGAGACAGGTCATCCCCAGGATGGACCAAGAGTTCTGCACGAATAAGCAAACCTTCTTGGAGGAGATGGCAGTGGCTGACAGTTCCACAGGACTTGCATGGATTCTGGGATCAGATCATGCTGGGAAAATTTGCCCAGCATGGCCCACCAAGTCAGCAGAGATGCTAAATGCATCTCCTCCCACATGGTTGCTAGGAGATGCATTCACTCCCCTGGTGCCACCCCAACACGCAGCCACACGCCACCTAGGCTTAAGTTGCAAATGTTCTACCCAGGAATGGGAGGAGGTCACCGCACCCTCGTGTCTCACATGTGAGACTCAGCTGGAACCATTCTTTGTGCCAACTGGCCAACCTCAAAAGACCAAACAAGAAACATGTCTAATGAGGCTATTTTCTATGTTCCCCGGCCCCCCCCCCAAAAAAAAAGACAGGTAGTGAAAGCAGTTTGATGAGTTGAGTGAGTGGACCTCTCTTCACAAATCAAGTGAGCCCTTGGTGTTGGTGAAAAACTGACCATTCCCCTTCATTTATCCATCCATCCATCCCCTACAAGCCATGAAGCTGAACCAAGACGATTTTATTTCTTCATCTTGCCCTTCACCTTCAGCTTCTTCTCAGCTCCCATCCAGTCTCTCTAAAACTCTCAAGACCCCCAAGAAAATTCCTTCAGGGCAGTTCCACGTGTTCCAAGGCTTAAGCTTTTGTCGATTGGGTACATATAACGCTTGTGTACATAACTAGAAATGAAATCATCGACTCATATTCATTTTTCTATCTCACTGATCACCCTCTCCAAAGGCAAAGGCTCACACTCCTCCATGGGTACCTATTCAGCTGCCTGTAAAGTATGGATAAAGATTCTTACCAGTCAGACATACTAAATGCCATCTCATGGAAAACAGCAATAACAACTGCAATTGTAATTACAATGAAATTTTTATTGCATCCTCACCATATGGGGAAACATTGCTCAAAGCACTTAAAAGTGTTTGACTCATTTTATCTTCAAGCGCCCACTAATAAAGTATGAATGCTACTAGTATTTCCATACTACAAGCGCGGAAACTGAGGCACAGAGGTTCAACCTTTTGTCCGAACTCACAAAACTGATCAATGGCAGAGCTGGGATTGAAATCTGAGCATCTGGGGTGTGTGTAACAGGACTTAGCCCCTAAGCTGATTATCAAAACACAACTGCTGAATTTAAGCCAGGTCTTCAGGGACACCACTGATTTCCCCTTCAGCCCCCTGTCTGATTCCCTCTCTCCTTGCCTTGCACCCCTTCTGCCTCTATCTGCTTCTCTGAGCATTCAGTCATAATCGGAGCTACCAGAAATTTAACTTATAACTTGGATAATTGCACTGCAAGAGGTCAATGACAAGTCTGACCCCTACATGTGCGATAATTAAAAGTGAGATGAACCAGAGAAGGAGTTGCCTGAGAAATTTAAGCTCTGGGGAACAGGGGTTTGGCTCCCTGACAGGCCAGGAAGGTGAGTGTGACATGGGTGAACCCCAAGGAGTACAGGTTTTCGTCAGGCACGGTCAGAGAGAAAGGAAAACAGGAAGAGGGTACAGGTTTGGCGGAAGAGCGGACAAGGGATCCCACCCTAGCTCTGCAATTGCCCCTCCATGATGGGGGCAAGACACGAGCTGCTTCTAAACCTCAGCTTCCTTTCGTCTCGATTGAGGGTGGTAACTGTGACAGTGGAGGGCAGCTCTGATGACTGAAGACTATGTCAAGGAACTAGAAGAAGACCGAGCACAGGGTTGGGCTCAGGGCTCAGTCATCCAGGAGAGGCAGCGGCAAGGGGACTCTCTTCCGGCTCTCCGTGCAATGTG
This sequence comes from Antilocapra americana, assembly GCA_007570785.1. Lineage (NCBI taxonomy): Eukaryota > Metazoa > Chordata > Mammalia > Artiodactyla > Antilocapridae > Antilocapra > Antilocapra americana. Next base: position 25,546,115 of record ML661902.1, on the reverse strand, counting down.
AAAGCAGCTGGGACCGAGGGCAACTGAGCCGCTCTGGCACCACAGCTTGGACTTGGTCCCCACTGGCTGGCAGCCCACCTGTTACCCGGAGCCCCCTGAGACAGTGACTGTGCTCAGAGGCAGCACAGAAGGCAGGAGCGTTCCCAGCAAGCTCCACTCAGAGGGGACCTCTCTTCACAAATCAAGTGAGCCCTTGGTGTTGGTGAGAAACTGACCATTCCCCTTCATTTATCCATCCATCCATCCCCTGCATGTTAATTCACTCACTCAACTCGCCAGCCTCCATCAGCTAGCCAGCCACTCCTCTACTCCTGCATCTTGATACATCCATCCTTCTGGCAGACCTGGGTCGGGATCCTGGGTCCTGCTTCCTAGCCAGTCTCGGACAAGTCACTAACCTCTCAAAGTCCTCTCATCTGTGACATAAAGGGACATCAGACGTAGCTGGGGCAACAATTTAAAGAGCTCATGGACATACCAGCAACTAGCCTGAGCAAAGGATCATAAAACCTTCATTCCCACTGTGTCTACGATGGGGCTGGGATTTACGTGGGAAGAAAACCACTGTATCTTGCATGATGTTTCATAGGAATCATCTGCAATCTTTTTGTGGCCTGCAACCCCCTGTGGCACCTGGGACTGGGCGGTGGCCAGGGCAGGTGAGGGTGGGGGTCCTTCCTGGACACACAGCAGAGAGTGCCAGCTAGTGGACTGGCAACCCGTGGGGTCCTGAGAGGGTTCCAGGCTGCAGCAGCTGCAGTCGGCTGTAGGACAGCGGAGCTGCAAGCCCGCTGGGAGGTCCCAGCCTCCCCGACTGTAGGCTGCTCTGTTGGGACTTAGCGCACGCACTTTCCTCATCACTCAGAGGGTCTGGACTGCCAGGAGCCTTTTGTTTTGTGGATGATTGCCAACTCTGATTTGCCTGCCCCAGGCTCTCTTTAGAAGTTTCGGGGGGGCTGGGTGGAGAACAACTCGAGCGGCCACTGTCTGCTAGTATGTCTGCTATGTATTAAATACAGGGCTGGGGGCTTCATGTGTATCATCTCAAATCCTCTAAATGAACCCAGCAGAGACCCAGAGTTTGCTCCACTTTCAGGGAGAAAACTGAAGCTTCCTAAGGTCGGGTTACTTATGGGGAAAGTAGCTATGCAAACCCCTGGATTTGGAGCTGCACTTACTTCCTATAATCCTGGGGCTCCCCTTGAAAGTGCAGGAAAGAATTCGGACACTGATTTGAACGAGCCGAGTGTAAAAGAAATTTATGAAGCAGTTGGGGCTATTTGAGTACTGAATAGCTACTGGATGACATTAAGAAAATGCTGTTAATTTTTTAACTGTGATAATGGCATTGTGGTTATGTTTGCAAGACAGAAAAGAGTCCTTCTTTGTTAGAGATGCATATTGACAAACGCTGGAGGAGAAGGTGTGCTGTCTGAATTTGATTCAAAGGAGTCTGGGGCAGGTGGGGTAGTGGAAGAACAGTGGAAGTCTGGATGGGAGGAGACGGCTGGGAGCTGTTGGCCAGCAGCAGCAGGAAAACGGTAAACTGCAGTGAAAACAGGTTACCATTTTCTCTAGTTTTCTGTTGTTGGAAATTAATCATAATTAAAGGTTTTTAAAATCAACATGTAAAAATAGAGTGTAGTAGTCATGAAATGAAGATAATAATAATAAACAATATCTTAAAAGAAAGTGCAGGAGCCAAGGAGGTAGGAGAGGTGAAGCCATATAAAAGAGCAAAGGGGTCCTGGGTCTGAGCTGACTCCTGGAGGGCCGTAGGGGCTGATTCACAGGCAGGAAAACAAAAAGCCTCAGAGTGGAAAGAGGACAAGAGAGGGGCCAGGACAGGTGAAAGCAAGCCTTTCTAAGATGGGGAGATTAAGGAGAAAGCGCAAGGGTGCAGAGCGAGACACCTACCGGCCACCCCAGGGCCCTCCCTCCCAGACCCTCCTACGCACCTCTGGACCCTCCAGCCACTTCCCAGCCCCTGCTGTATCCCTCGGACCTCCGCATTCTCCCCCGGACCCTCAGGGCCATCTGGTCCCTTTCCGAGGCACTCCTGCCCCTCCTCGGCCCCTCGGCACCCCCTCCCAGGTCCTCCTAGGACCGTGCAACCTCTTCTTACTCCTGGAGGGCCCACAGGAGCCCCCCTTCTCCATGGCAGACCTGGCCACCTGATGACTCCTTCCCTGGGAGCAGCTCAGATAGGACTCGGCCATCTAGCTTGTCAATTCTTTTCTGTTTTTGGGGGGAACTCTTTGGGGAGGACAAGAGGAGGTGGCTTTGGTCCTCCAACTGTGTGCCAAGCTGGCCCCATCATCACCAGCCCCTCTGTTCCCCACCCCAGCCCTCCTCTTTCCGGTCAGTGACATCACTGGAAACTCACTGACGCCGGAGCCCAGGTCCACACCAAGCTTCCCAGACCCCTGGGCCCCTCACCCCTGCCCCCCCTTCGTCTCCCCCTTCTCTGGCCCTCCTGCAGCTGCCAGACTGCAGTCTGCTTCCTGGGCGCCTCAGCATCCTCTGCCCCGCCTGCAAACGCTCCCTCCCTCAGCCTTCTTTCCCCACTTTGGAAAGCCAGCCATCGGACCAGCTCCCGGGACCCTCCCCGCAGCCTGCTGCATTGCAGCGCGGTCCTGCCCGGTGAGGGCGGGGCAGAGCCTGCAGTCACCCCCAAGGTAGGGTGGGCCGACCCCCCCCGGCCGCCCCCCCCCCCCCCCCCCCCGTGCACATGGCACACGCAGGTATCTGGAGCCAGCTAGGAAAATCAAAATCAAATCGCCGCCTCCGCAGAAGCAAAACAAAACAAAACAAAAAAAACAGGGCCGGTCCCCTGGGGTCTGCCTCCCCCTCCTCACTTTCCGGGCTCAAAAATGTGGCCCAGGCAGCCCCCTTGTGGCACTTGGGGGCGCCACAGACGCTCAGCTGGAGTCTGAGGAACTCAGACTGTCTTGATTCCACTGCACCGTGAGCTGGCACAAATCTCAAGTGGCCCAACTCCTACCCGGCTGCAGAGCCGCCTCTCTGAGTGGGGGGCGCAGTTCCCCTCTCCTCCCTCCCGTCCACGGCCCTCCCCGTGGCTCCCTCCCTCCCAGAGGTGGAAGGCTCCCGTTGAACACTGCTCCGTCTGAACACACAGGTGTCCAGGGACATGCACGGTGGCCGGGGTGGGGGCTGGAGAGACAGCATGGGAACAGGGGCTCTCCGACAGAGACGATGGGCAAACTGAGGGGCAGGGTGGGCCCCCGGACCTAGTCTGTGTCAGAGAAAGGGGCTAGGGTCCCTGCCCTTGAGAGTGGGCTCTGGGCTGGGCATTTGCCTGGGGGAGGGGACTCCCTCTCTCAGTCCTCAGCCATCAAGCCCTCATCCACCCCACAGCTAGTCCTGCCCAGGAAGCTGCCCCTAGTGGGCCCCCCGGATGCTCTCCCACCCCTCCCTCTAACTCCCTGTCCACGCAAACAAGGCCCAGCCCCCTTAATATGTAATCTGCCTGGACGTGGGCAGGGCCCCCTCTACGTCAGGTTAATAATGCCAGTTTTATAAGCCTCTGCCAATAGGTGCTACCACCTAATTTGGAATCTGCCCTTCAAACGGATTGGGCCACGGAGGAGCTGGGAGCTCAAGCACCCACTGCTGGGAGGTGCTTATAACCACTCACTCCGTCCCCTGCCCACCCACAACCCCCTAGCACTCAGCACAGCCTCGCTGAGCTCTCTCCAGCAGCAGGGTGTGGTGGGGAGTCTTGGACAGACTGGGGTTCCAGCCTAGCTGGCCCTCACACCAGCTGAGAGTCGGTAAGTATGGAACTTCATCTTTTCCTGCCTCAGTTTCTCCATCAGGCCAATGGTGATTTTTGAGGCTGGTGCTCAAGAGTTCCTGCTGGGGCTGAGTTCTAGGCAGACAGCCCGGCTCGAGGCTTGTCTCCTAGAAGACAGGGCTCTATGTTGTCAGTTGCATCATTTGATTTACAGTGACTGACTCCCTTCTCTTTCCCCCACCAGACTGAGCTTGGAGGACAAGAAGCCAGCCGATTGGCACTGCTTTGTGTCCAGCCTTCCAGCCAAGTCTGGGCCCGGGAAGGTAGGTGCCCTGCAGTGGTTTGGAGAATTGAGTGCCCGGAAGGATGGCTGCATCCCACAGTCTGTGGGGTGCTTGGACTCCACTGGGCTTCTCTTCCCAGACACCCCCTCCTTATCTAAGCTGGTCCTTCTAGGGAGCAGCCAAGAAAAATGTTCCTTTTGCCTTACCCCGGGGGTCCCTCGTGCTGTTTGTAAACAGTGCCAGCGCTTGCCATACCAAAGGCAGATGTGGGCTTGCACATCTTTTTTGTGGCCTTCTCTAAGCATCTACTGTGAGCTCACAGGCCCACAGGCCTCCTCTGGCTGAGTTAATTTGCGCTGGTGGAGCCCACAGAGGGGTCTCGGCCCGGTGAGGTCCCTGTCTGTATTCCGAGCAGGGCCTCCGAAGGCCAGGCGGTATTCTTTGCTGCGACACTTGTTACACGCGTGCGTGCGTGGCTCCCTGAGTCCCATGGTCTACCCTACCAGCCCTGAGGAGCTGTCTAGTGAGCGCTGGGCTGCACTTGTGTCATTTAGCCTCCCCCTGAGCCGCTGCGGAAGCCCCCTCTCATCTCCCTTTCACAGAGGAAAACCCGAGGCTGTGAAAAGTAAGAGGAATCGCGTGGTCTGCCAGTTAGGGAGCGGGGAAGCGCGGCCGGGGAGCCCCCAGCCCCGCGGCGAGCGCCTGCCGCCGCTGTCGCCGCCGCTGTGGGCTGACCAGGGCCGCCCGGCTGCCGGCGGCTCCTGCGGAAAAGGCAGGGGGTTTGCATAGAGAGCGTTCTCCCTAGCAACTAGCAGAGGGGCCATAAAAAACCGAGAGGGCTCGGAAGCTGCTTAACAGATAGCTCCCGAGCAGCTGGACCCGGGAGGGGAGACCCGCGCCCTCCCCTGGGCTCTCTGCAGAACAGCAGGGCAAAGGGCTCCGTCCCGGATGCGGGCGGGCGGGCCGGGGCAGCCGCGCCCGGGACAGGTGTCGACGGCCGATCGGAAGGGGCTGGGGAACCCCTCGCCTGACCCCACCGTGGACGGGGAGCTCGCTCTTGAGAGCCCGGGGAAGGAGCTTGCCGCCCGCAAAGAGCCGAGGGCAGAGGGGGCGAGGGGGCTGCGTCGGAGCCGCGGAGGCAGATGCAGAAAGCGGGGAGGGCTCGGCAAAGCAGCTCGGTGTGCGAGCCCCGAGCGGGCTGCTGGGGAGAGAGGGAGCTCCCTGTTACGGGAGGCATCCGAGCAGAGAGAGGCAGGCCGGTACTTGGCCGGGAGGCTGGCAGCCCGCGCACGTCTAGGCCTTCGAGAGGCTCCTGCAGCGCTAAGTCCCTAGCGGGGCTGGCCGCGGCGGCGGAGGCGGGCTGGGGTCACGGCAAGGATGCTGAGGCGCTCCCAGGTCCCTAGCCCTGAGCTCAATGGCAGAGGCGCCGAGATGGCCGGTGGAGCGCTTCAGTCTCGGTGAGGCAGTGAGGGAGAGGAGCGGAGAATGGGGGTGAGTGCTGGCCGGCGCGGGGGAGGGGGAAGGTGGGGGGCTGTCCTGCAGCCAAACCCCCACCTCATGGGCTGGGCTACCTGGAGTGGTCAAGGTCTCGCCCCGGCTCCCAGGCCCAGAGACACTGGCCTGGGTCCTCTCTGGGGCAACAGGCTGGCGCAGAGGGTGGGGGGAGCCTTTCTGGGGTCGGGGGGACAGGCACGGTGTGGGAAGGAGGGGGTGTTGTCTGCTGAGTTGAGGGGCTGGCCTGGTCATGGGAAAAGCAGAACCCTTTTCTGGAGACTGGGCCACAGCCCCAGATTCGGCCGGCTGCTGGACCGTGACTTGGATGCGCTGGGGACCTGTGAAAGCCCCCTTGCCTGGCGACGGAGGCGAGGGGCCTGCATGCTGATGAGTGTGGTCAGGGCTGATGTCGGGCGCTGGCCCTTTGGGCCCATTCATGGGGGCTCAGTTCCCAGGAACTCTGGGTGGACGGGGCCTTTATCAGGGGACCCCGCTAGACGAGGCTCTGTTCTGCAGTTTCTAAAGGAGTTTTCTTGTCTTTGTTCCCAGTGCAAGCACTGAGTGTGTGTGAGTGTGTGTGAGTGTGTGTGTGTGCGTATGTGTGTGTCAGGCTGGCTGAGGGACCAGCCTGGGATCCTTGTCTGAAATGACCAGGCTGCCCTCACCCTGTCTTGAGGGTAGGGATGCACCTCTCACAGGCAGGCAGAAAGATTCGGGGCACCCAGGGATCCCAGGACAAGCCCCCTTGTCACTACTGCCTAATTGTCCCCTCCTGACAGCCCGATCTGCCTGGCGGGCTCTGTCTGTAGGGCTCGGGGTCCCGACAGCTGCTCGGACCCGCCGTGGGGGGGGCAGCAGCGTGTTGCAGGTGGAGTGTGGGCTGGCTCCGCAGACAGACAGACAGACTGCCCCACCACACCGCTCAGGCGCTGGGAGCAGCCCTGGGAGGAACTGTTTGCTTTCTCAGAGCCTCAGGGGGGGGGGGGGGGGGGAGCTTTGTGGTTGTTTTCTGTTGTTGCTGTTGTTTTAAACAATTAAAAGATGGCTCTGAAACTGTCGCTGAGAAAATGTTTGGTTAAGTATTTACAAGTGCGTCACAGCCTCTTCGCACTGCATGGAAGTGCGGGGTTGGGGGCGGGCGGGAGCAGGGGAAGGGGGTGCAGCAGAAGAAATCACATCACGCACTTAGAAAATTTTGCAAAGAAAAGCTTCTGATCGGGGAGAGCCCCCAAAGAATTCTTTGAATAGCTTTGGTATGGATGTGAAAAGTCACCTCCCCAAATCTCTAATGGGGCAGAGGCCGTGGGGCACCCCACCTCTGGGCCTCGGTGGGTAAGCTTGACTGCGGAGAGGAGGGCGCCTCCCACTAACAATTGGTCTTGCCCCACACACAGACACAGCCCCGCACCCTCGCCTGGACACAAGGATGTTAGGGTTGCAAGGGGCTGCACCCTAGAGGCATGGACGGCTCCACTATAACAGCGCAGAGAAAGGGCGCAAGACGTGGGTTAGCCTAAGCCCAGGCTCCACAGTGAATACACCGAAAATTTAGGAGAGAGGGGTCTTTGTGCTCAGTGGCCGAGGAAGTTCACTTTTGTGTCAAAGGCCAGCCTTGCTTCCAACTAGGTGAGGCTACACCAACGCACAGAAACCTCATTTAGGCTGGGCCCGGCCCAGGGAGCTGTTCCTGTGAAATTTAGGAGAAGTCAGGTTTAGCCAGAAGTTTTTCCAAGAATTATTAACCTCTGGAGACTAACCACTGCTCCTTGTGAACGGCTCTTGCCAAAGTCTCTAAAATACAAGTCTAAAAAATCTGCCTGAAGAGGAGTCCGAAGTTTTATATATATTTATAAAAAAAAGAATAAACTGTGGCCAAACTTTTTAAGCGAACCCAATCAAGGCTGGGGCGGGGGGGGGGGGGGGGGCCGCCCCTTTCCGCACCCCCCCCCCCCCTGCAGGGTTTGAGGAAAGGCCCCGAATCTCCCTTGGTGTCTGCGCTGGGGCAAGGGGAGCCGGGCTGCTCCATGCCCAGCACTCGCCCTCTTGGCTCCGTTCGCCCCACTGTGGGTCTCCCTGCCCTGAAAAGGAGCCGCCTGTGTCTCTGGAGGGAGGGTAAGCACTTGGGACAGGATGAGCCCGAGAGGCTGCGGGTTTCTGCTGCAAGCAGCGTGGCGGCTACTGCACAGGGTGACTGAATTGTGTGACTGTCCTGCTCGACCCCTCAGTACTCCAGAGGTGGATGAGCAGTGCTCCTGTGACATCAGGAAACTGAGGCCCAGAAATCCTTGGGGATTTGCCAGAGACACACAGCTCTATGTGTGGCCCCGGAGCCGAGTTGTGTGCTCAAGATGGCTGCCCTGTTGGGGGGCTCCCTCCCACCCCCACCCCAGGGAGAGAGGGGACCAAGCCCGGAACACCCTTGTGCTTCCACTCCTCCTGACAAGCAGGTGAAGGCCTCTGCCCCCACCCCAGGGTGAAGCAGGCGTGGCATCAAGGCCCCTCCACACCTGGAAGCCTGTACTCTTTCTAGAACATGACGCATCCCAAGCACCACTCTTAGCACGGTCCTCTCCCCAGTGCGTCTCCATCACCCCAGCTGTCACCCTCACCCCAGCTGTCATTCCTCCGTCTCATGTTCCAGAACCCCTGTTTCTCTCTGGCAAGGAGCGTGTCACAAAAGGTGCAAGGAACCGTTTCCAGGGTATAATTATGCCCCCAAAACACATCACTGCCACTCCAACCCTCAGATGTAAAGCACTCAACCCCTGCACCCCAGGGCTCGGGGTTCCCAGAGCCTCGGGGGGGGGGGCTGGCATGTGCACTCAGGAGGGTGGGACGGAGCAGTGTGGGGCGGTGGGGGATGCCAGCCTGCCCCCAGGGGTGTGTCTGCTGTAAGACGGCATTCTGAGGACTCACCCATTGCCAGGGAGCACTCAGCCAGCCCTCTGAAGCTGCCCCTCGGCCCAGGGGGACACGAGGCTGTATTCAGCTGGGGGAGGTCGGATCTAGGCAACGCAGGAGCCGAGGTCACTGAAAAGGGACAAGGAAAAGAGGGTAATTAACATGTGGCCAGTTTCACAAATTCTAGAAAAATGCAAAACGTTCTTCTGGACGAGGCAAACATGTCAATGATGCATCAGAATTCCACAGATTACACTTTCCTGAAATTTTAAATGAGGTGTTGGCGGGGGGAAGATGTGCCCCTAAATTTGAGTTCACCCAGGAAATATTTCAAGCTTGGTCTTAAGGGCCAAGGCGAAGCTGGCTGGAGCCCCAAAGGGGCTCTCATCAGAACCCCCTCCCTCCCTGACACAGCCCAGGGCACACACAGAGAGACTAAGGTAGCTGGTGGGGGCTGTAGTACACTTAGCACACGTACGTGCGTGCATACGTGGGTGTGTGTGTGTTCATGAACATGCACACACATGGGGTGGGGGCACAAGGCTGGGGAGCTTACAGCCAGACCCTGAAGGGTCTTAACGTGCCAGGCTAAGGTTCTTGGACCACATCCCAGAAACTCCGGGAAGTCAGATGGAGGATTTAAAGCAAGACAGTGACAAGGTCAAAATGGCATTTTAGAAAGATCACTCAGTGAAAATAAACTTCGCTGCAAACCATTTAATCTAGCTATCCCACCTCTAAGAAGAGGGGGTAAAAGCACAGTTGGGGATGTGTTTACATATTCAGCTACAAGAATGCTCACTGCAGGGTCGTTAGCAATAACACACTAAAAAACAAAAACGGGACAGCTTAGATCTTTTTTAGCTGGCGTCAGTTCAGCAGAATCCTATTAATTAAAACCTCGGTTCATGACACGCTCTCCTCATTTATCTATGCCAGGAACGCTTTCATTTTATGTATCTTTCTTATTTATTTTCTTAAATAGTATAACAAGCACCACATGAACCAGTGACCCGCCCAACAACTAGGACTTTGACTAAAGCGGCTATATGCACACACTTGCCTCCCCCGACAGACTTACAGCTGGGGTTTGCAACAACAGAGGAGGCTCTAATAAACAATGGCGCAAACACACCCCGGAATATTAAACAGCTCTTAAAAAGAATGAAACAGCCCAGACCTATTGTCTTTTAATGGACCTTAGTATTTTGTGCAGAACTGGATTAATCACAATCCTTTGTTCATAAACACTTTCTCATCATAGATCCAGGCATGTCCTGCTTTTCTTTTTCTAATATATGCATTCATATATTCATTTGTAATAACGACATAAACACTTGTGAGCCCACTCCTCAAATCCAGACCTTAGCAATTACTTAACACCTGCTTCCACAAGCCAGCACCACCCCCACCCCCACCATGGCGTAAGAACCCCGGGGCTTTTGTGACAGCAATGAGATGGTTAACCCACCTCCAATACATACAGATTACAGGCTACTAAGGTGTTGTAATAAGGAATGGTGTTTTTTTATGATCTCTAAGCAGGATCTTGAGTGAAGAGAAACAAGCTGTGCAAAATGAAATGTACACTATGATATAGCTTACATAGAAAATTAACAGAATCATATATTGGAGGGGGTCTATTTAGATATATATGCAAATGCACAGGAAAAAAAAAATCTGGAACCAGATACCTGACTCTGATAACAGCATTAAAAATGGGGGTGGTGGGTGGGGGGGGGGGGAGGGGAGGAGAGAGGAGTTGATGATGGTTTTAGCTTTTATCCACAGTGTTGATTTTCAGTAATAGGTATATTAATTATCAGTGCATCTCTTGCATAATTAAAATGAACACTTCATGTGTGGGTTTTTTTGTTTTGACTTGTTTGTGCGGGTTTTGTTAGCTTTTAGCTTCCTCTTTTTTTTTTTTTTTTTAACAAATACAAAAGGAAGCACATTTCTGCTGATGGATGGGGAGTGGGTAGATTCCCCCCCGCCATCAGTTCTGCAGACACGAAGGATTTATCCTGCCCCCCAGATCACTCTTTTTTGAAATTTTCTATGTTCTAAAGCAGGAGTGCCCCAGGTCTCTGAGGGGTGTGTAGGTGATATGAGGCCAGCAGGTATGTGCCCGCCGGCTTGGACTTCACCCCCATGGGCCCCAAATCCCTTCAGACCCGCAGGGCGTGTGTCTGCAAGGCACCTACTGGGGAGAAAGTCCCTTTTCAGTGTTTAACAGGCCATAGAGCTAATGCCCTGGCCCGTGTTTTCCACGATTAGCAAAGTAGAAATGAGGACTCAGGAGAATGTGAGAGGAGAGAGACAGTCCTGGGCGAAGCGGACACGGGAGCCCCTAGGGAGCAACCCAGATGCCCCAGCAGCCCTGCAGCTTGGGAGACCTGGGGGCTCGCTGTGTCCTCAGACAGCTCGATTCCCAGGCAGAATCCACAGCTGTTACGTTGCCCCTCCCCAATTCTAACCAACACGGCAGCTCCCTGAAAAGGGGGTGCAGGTCCTTGCCTGCTGCTCCCCACATGTCCAGGGTGGCGCACCACACCCTGACTTCTCATCAGAACCCCCTCCCTCCCCCAGACACTCCAACCTCTCTGCCTGCATACTAAGCTTCAGATCCAGGCCCCCTCTAGCTGTTGCAGGCATGGGGCTAACTGTGCAGCTAAGAAGACCCTTTATCTTTATGCAGATAAAGACACCAACGCGCAGAGATCCCAAGAACACAAAACCAGGCCAAACCTCCCTAAGCTGACACAGGCAGGACCTTCTAGAATTCTCTCCCCTCTGCCAAGCAGACGCTTATTTTCAACCATGACTCTGCACAAAAGAAATAATGTAAAGGAAAAAATTAATTAATTAATTAAAAAAAAAAAAGAAACGTGAGCCCAGGTTAGCCAACCCTCCACCAACACGACCAGCTCTTAATCACCTTTTCCACACACGAGCCCCTGCTGTTACAAGGCACTTTATTTTGGATGGGGTTTGATCCTGGCGAATACTGTGAGAGGTCTGTCATAGTTGTGCAGATACAAAAGATACTTATGATAAATAAAAGTAAAATACAGTTCCCAGGTTACCTGCGCCTGCCTCCAGGTCAGGGTAATTTCACGTAAAGACGCTCATTCCTCCAGAAGGGTACATAAATCCCACCAGGCCAATAAAAGTTAGAGGACTGACTCAAGGAAAGGGCCTCTGGACCCAAGGCTGACCTGTTTATCCCTCCAGGTGTCCCTCTGGATTCTACAAAAATGAGAAGGGTTTTGAAAGGGACAGTTAGGGGATAGATCCACTGAAATGAGAACCATTTTTATATCAGTTGAGCACCTATGCACCAGGCACTCTGTTTTCCTCCATTAAAAGCATCAAGGTGATCCCATCCTACGGAAGCCAGCGAAGGGAATTATAATCACTTGACCAAGGCCACCAGCCTCCACCCAGGGGAGCCTGCCCCCTCTGCTCCCAGAACAGACTCCCATCAAAGATGCCCCCCTCAACCCCCGTCATAATCATAGTGAGATAACACCTCCCTGGGGGATATGTAAGGGACAGTCAAGAGGAACAGCATTCTTTTGGATTTTTAAACTAGGTTACAATCTTAAGGTTGTGTAACCCCGACCGCCACCCCCAGTCTTTGAGGGCCTTACCCCCCAAAAGAGGCTGTCTGTATGACAGAGCAGGGCATACGTACCTGAGGGGAGGGGGGTCTTTGAGGTCAGCTTAGAAGGGCCTCACACTCCCTTGGGTGGGGCTGCCATCCTGGGGGGCCAGGGCTGGCCTCTCCTTGGCCTTGGGAACCCACTGACTCACTGCCCACTGGGGGCAGTGAGCCACGGCTGCAGAACAAAGAGCTCAGGTTAGATCCATCCTGAGGACTCTGCGTTTACATATTGTTCACATGTACCAATCAGGGGATAAAAAGCAATCATTTTTCAGACCTTTTGATTCAATCCTGGGCCAGGCATCTACTCCCTTCCTGGAGAAAGCCGCCATCCCACCTGCCAGCCTCCTGGGAAGGGAGAAGAGAAAATACGCACCAGGTTCCCAGGCTGAGGGGCAGCCCACCTTTCAGATCCCCCACCCCCAGGTTCCCCCACCCCTGCTGCTGATAGCCCTACTGTGTGCCTAGGGGGAGGGAGGGCAGAAAGAGTAGCTAGCGCAGACTGCTATCAGGAACAGGACAAAACACTGCAGGGTCCAATCGAGGGGCTTTCTCGAGGGCTTCACAGCTCAGGAGTCACAGAGCAAGGGCAGGGCCCCAGGGCCTCCGGTGTGGACCTCAACTGGGCAGACACGTGGGCAAGGCAGACGGGACGGGCAGCCTGTGTCAGACCCAGAGAGAGAAGCGAGGACGGCCCATGGGGTCTGAGCTTTGTCCCAGGCCTCAGACTCCTCTTGTGCAAAATGGGGATAAGAAAAAAGCCACACCTTCAAAGGGTGTTACAAGGATTAAGAGAATGAAAATAGTGCCTGGCCCATTGGGAGGACTCAAACGATGGAGGGAGCCAGACGCAGCACTGGGGGGACTGTATCATGTGACGTGATAGGGCCCCTGAGAAAGGCAGGACACAGCCGTGAGTGGACTGAGGTCACTACTGTGCAAAGTGCATGCACCACCCCACCCTGGCCTTTCATACTGAAAGAAATCCATTTATCCAATAACCTTCTAGAAAGAAGAGGAGCTCCAGCTGACGGCACAGAAGCAGAACCACTGATCGCCTGCGTCAAAGGTAAGGCTCAGGGTGAGGGGGTCCCATGCTGACCTCCCGCCCCCAGGGGGCTGGTGCTGGTGGGCGGGGGGTGGGGCTGGGCCAGTACTCAGAAACGAAGGTTAAAGGGTTCGTCTGCAAGAAAAAAGCCATGACGTGGAGGACTCAATGGCTCTGTACAAATACACTCGAGTGGCTACAATTAGCAGGCCCTGGGCCAGCTGTCCTGTCCCTCTGCCCACACCCAAATTAGCCAAATTGATTGGAAATGACCACGTGAGGTCTTCCGGGAGACAAGGGCAGACCCTGAGGTCCTCATCCCTTCAGTCTCGCCTCCTGTTGAGCCATGAAATGAAAGTGGCTCCTCCGGTCCTCGGTGCTCGGGGCTCTGGAGGGGCCACTGCCCACTGCCCCGGGGGGTCAGCTCCCACCCCCTCCATCCACCAATGGAGGGAAGAAATCCTAAGCCTGGCTTCGATCACTGCCTCCGCCTCTTCCTTCCTAAACCGGGCTATCTGAATCCCAGTTAAAGCTGTGAGGCAGGGAACACGCCCCACCCTGTAAGGAACTAAGTCAGTGTTAGGGGCCTAGTGCCCAGGATCCGGCCTGCCACAGAGCAGACACATGGGAAACATGGGAAACATCCATTTTAATAAATGAATGCTAATTACCCCGGGCTGGAGGTCCCCTGCCTTCTGCATCTAGACACCCCATCCCTCACTAGCTCGACACGACCTGCTCAGTGCTGGGGCTGTTCGATGGTTCTGATCCCAGGGGCCCTCGCCACCGCTAAGTATGGCTCCAAGGCAGGTCGCGTGGCCCTCTGGACTCTGGCTCCCTCACTTACAAGGCAGGGCATCGTCATGTCATGGGGTTAATGGGAAAATTAAAGTTGATGCCATGCATGAAAACACTGTCTGAATCCGTCTGACCATTACAATTATAGTGCGTGTGATAAAAGTGATAATCATAAGAGTTCTAATGATAATAACAAGCCCAGACTCGTTCGGAGCATTTCACAGTACACAAAGGGCTTCTTGCTGCACCCCACTCCCCTGGGAAGGCAGGGCTCCCTCCATTAAGTAAATGGAGAGACTGAGGCCAGTCTGGACCGAGTTGTCCGGTACCAAGGCCCCATCCTCCTGCTCTAAGAACCCCCATACTCCTAGGCCTGCAGCCATGGCACCCCAGAAACAGAGGGAACCCACCATAGACTCAAAAACACCCACTGAAGCCCCTCTCAGCCTGACTCTGAAACCTGGACCAACACTAGAAGAAGCCCCCCCAGCCTGTGTTCCCAAGAACCCCCAGTTTCTAAGAGCAATTGGTGGAACTGAGCTCCACATACTGAGACAAGGGGCTCCCCAGGTGGCGCTAGTAGTAAAGACCCCGCCTGCAGACCCAGGAGATACATAAGAGACACAGGTTCTGTCCCCGAGGGGCGGGGGGGGGGAGACCCCCCGGAGGAGGGCACGGCAACCCACTTGAGTATTCTTGCCTACAGAATCCCATGCACAGAGGAGCCTGGCGGGCTACGGTCCACAGGGTCACAAAGTGTCAGATATGACTGAAGTGACCCAGCACGCACACACATACCCAGACTACCCCTCCCACACCCCTGCTCCCCAGAGTCACCCCTCAGACCCCTCTCAGGACCCCTGAACTACAGGAGTCACGTGATAAGACCCCTTCCCAAGCCTCCCTGCAGCTCCGGGGAAACTGAGGGTCCGGAGAAGGGCACGCTGAAAGTCAGCGAGAGCCCGGGGCTGGCAGCTGGTCTGGGTGCCTTCCCCTGCCCACTTGCCTTGAAAGGCAAGAGCAGTCCCAGGGAGCAGCTGGTTGGCCCCACTGATCAGGGCAGCCCAAAGAAGGAGGCCACTGGCCGCCTGAGCCCTCTCCTAGCCCCACCCGCAGGCGGCACTCTCCCCATCCCCTGGCTATTCTGGGCAGAGGGAGCCAGCTGCCCCCTGGAGTCACCAGTCAAGTGGAGGGCAGGCGGGCACTCGGCGGAGGGAGCACAGCTGAGTCGGGGCACTGCCCATCCCCTGGACGGCCCGGGGGGAAGCAAGGGGCTGTGCAGACCCTCTCCAGGAGGAGCCCCGTCCCGCCTGGGCTGGAGGTCTGGGGGACCCAGGGGACAGTGCTCGCTGTCTTCTTGAGTCACATCATCCCCTTTCTAGACACTAGTGTCCCCGGGGGTGTCCAAGGCCCGCTGGGGCCTGACAGCCTAGCCCCTCTGTCCAGGCCCCAGGGAAGGAAAAGGAAGATGGAGACTCACTGTTCAGGGTTAGTGAGAGGGCTCTCCCGTCTGGAAGGACCAAGGGGGTCTTTGACACACGTCAGGGTGTTGAGTGCCCAGGAGGAGGGGACCCCTGATTTGAACTCTGCTCAGCCAGCAGGCCTTGAAGGTCCCAGGGCCCCAGAGTCCAAGCCCAGCTCTTCCCAGGACCCTCCGGGAATCCCCCTCGGGACTCCCAGCAGCTTCCTCCTCCTCCACTCCCTACCAGCCAGCTGAATGCAGACAGGGAGCACGCCACTGGTCCAGACCAGGAGAACCGTGAAGGCCCCCGGCCTCAGTCTGTGCACCCTGACCTTGGCATTAATCTAACACAATAACGAACAGCAGCCTATGGCCCTCCCAGTGCCCCTGTGTGTCCACTCACGTCGGGATGCGCCCCTCCGTCCATGCCAGCAGCAGGACTGGGGAAACAGGAGGGGCGTGTGGGGACGCTAAGACCACCGAGGCCCCACCACCCTGCGGCTGTGCCCGCCGAGCCCACGTGGCTCTGAGCAGCACCTGAGGCCACGTGGGGCAGGCTGGGGCCTTCCCCTGACGTCAGGTGCCCACCTGACGGCTCTGAGAGCCAGGGGCCTCCAGGGGTGGCAGCCAGCACCTAGGGGGCCGCAACGTGTCCTAACCTCTCCCCTCATTCCTCCACGCCCGCCCCCTGCCCCAGGCGCCAACACTGCCCCTAAACATCCTCTCATCTCCTCTTCCAAGCTCTATTTTTAAAATCAGATTTCCTCTACTGCACAAGTGAGCTGACGGTGGGGGGGTGCGGGGGGAGAGGTATTTGCTGAGGGATTGGCCCCCCGCCGCTCCTCCACACCCAACCCTTCATAGACACACGCTGGCAGCCCTGACGCAATGGGCCACTTGCTCAGAGGCGAGCAAGGAGCTGAGCTGACCGAGAAGGCTCCGGGCACTGAAGGTGGTGAGGCTGGCCTGTCTGTCTATGAGTGTTGGGAGGGGAACAAGGATCCAACGCAAAGACCCCAAACCAGCTGCACATCCTGGATTTTGGAGGGGTTTTTTTATTTGGAGGGGTTAAGAATTTCCAAGTCAGTAGACATTGCTCAAAGAAATTTTCGTGAGCCTTGAGACTTCAACATGATCCCAGCTGCATTTATTCGACTGGGCATAATACTTCTTTAGAGCCCAGAGCAGAGGCAGGGGCAGCCTCCTGGGCTGCGTGGAGCTGCGGTAGGCGGGCCCATGGAGGACAGGGGTCAGAAGGAAGCCCGCACTGGCCTCTAAAGCAGTATGCGGCAGGACCCGGGCCCCGACGATGCCCAAAGTCCTGGCAAAGGGACAGACAGCTGAGCCCAGTGGAGCCTTAAGAGAGCTCCCACCAGGGATTCAGGGGGACCCCTGGCCCTGCCCCGAGACCCCAAGCTCACCTCTGGCACAGTACTGAACACGAGGGTGTGTGGTCCTCATCTCTTGGCTGGTGATGTTCTGCAAGGCAAGGCTGCCTCCATTTCTTCATGCTAGAGTCAGGGTCTAGCATAATGTCTGGCCCAAAAGAAAGAGTCAGGACATTCTATATGAATTAATGAACCATAGGTATGGAGACAAGTTCAGAAAAAAGAATCTGTGACAATAAAATCAAGATGCGTTTGGGGGGACAAGAAGTAATGAACCCCCGTCTTTCAGGAGGGAAGTGTGAAAGGACTGAAGCTAGACAATAAAAAAAATTTTTGATTTCATGCAAATTTGGGCTTTCTACTCAAAGTAATAAAGAGCCATGTAAAGATTTTTCAGTATAACAAACACTTGGTCCAATTTTCATTTCATGCTCAGGCAATTGGATTTTATGTTATGAACATGAAATGTTAAGATTTTTAAACTGAGGATATCATGATTGAATGGGGGTGTCACGCTAAGATGTGGAGACATTTTGTTAGTGATGGTTAAAAAGATTTTAAGCAGGGGCTGGGGGCAGTTTCATGGATACGGAGTTTGGAGGAAAGTAATCTGGACTTTATTACTGAGAAGTGACACAATCAAACTTTTATAATTATGCTAAGGAGTTTGGATTCTTGCCCATGGGTTTGAAGAAATACGATGGGGAGATTTATTGCTTGTGGGAGGTAAGTAAACAGAAAAACATAAAACATAATTTAAGGCTTTGGATTTTATGAATGGACAATGAGGAAATATTGGGAAGTTGTTGACAGAAAAGTTAAAACCACACATTTAAGTATTCTGCTAAAACATCCTTTATGAGTTGAGGGGGTGCTAAAGTCTGATTTTCAGAGCATACCAAGGAAATTTGATTGATGTTGACAGCAAAGTTGAAAGGCTTTGATCAGAGAAGTTACATGACCAACACTGGAAATACGCAAAGAAATGTGGGATTTACTTTGAGGCTCTGACACAATGAAATTTGTGCAGGTGCCTAGGACTTTGATTGCAGCCAATAAAAAGTTCAAAGAGAGGGATGTGCTGAGTTTTGTTGTATTTGATAAAGAGTTTCCAATGAAATTACCAAATAAAATTCACATTCTAGGCTAAGATTTTGAATTTTTATTCGATAATTCCACAATCAAGAGACACTGTAAGATTCTTAAGGTGAGGTGACAAGATCAAAGTTTACTGACTGTGCTAGAAAGTGGGAATTTTATCTTAAAGAATGACAAGATTGAATTTTTATATCATGCTAATAAGGATGGGTTTACACCAATAAAGGGTTTCAAAGAGTGACAGGGTAAGATGTGTGGGGTTTTCTAATAGACCAATCCAATGATAAATTATATGGTAAAATGTTGCATTTTATGAGTACTTGGGATTTTATGTTATAGGCTATGAAAAAACCTTGAAGAGTTTAAAATTGGGGAGTTACATGATCAAATGTACACATTTCAGGACAGCTACAAGAGCAGATTTTTATGACAAAGATAATATGTTTAGATGTGATTTTATGTGTGAACTGAATGAATTGAAGGCATTGGAGCATCTCATTCAGAGGAGGGATATGATCCAGATAGAGGCGTCTGGATTTTAGCCAATAAAGGATCTTAAAGAATGACTGACTAGAGTTTCGTCTCCAGGGGAATTAGCTGCTAAAACATATTTTAGGCTAAGGTGTCTGGATGTGATGAAGCAGATAATGAGGGCACATCGACAGTTCAGGGGAGGCATCCCTCGGCAAAAGTGCACCAAGTCTGTGCTTTTATGCTGGCGAACTGAGCACTTATGGCAAGTAATACAGAGGCGGGGCAGGAGATAGGGGCTATAGGACTGAATTTACATTGCATGCTAAGAAGTTTGGACTCTATTCTAGAGGACAGGATCAGTTTTTTGTGTTGGGCTAAGGAATTTGGATGTTGGCCATTAAGAGATTCTCAGAGAGTGATATGGCAAAATGTCTGTGTTTGATAAACAAAGGCTGCAGAGAAATTGTACAGTAAAATGTGTCTTTTATGCTAAGGAGTTTAGGTCCTACATGCTAAGGACTTTAGTGACTAGAGATATTATAAGACTTTAAGCAGAAGTTACAAGACCAAATTCATGTTTATTGCACGTGTGGCCTTTAATGAAATGGTCAGACTTTGATATCATGTCTAATTACTGGTTTGGAATTAAGCCAATAATATAAAGTTTAAGAAGTGACCTAGTGAGATTTGGGGTTTTATATCCATCAGTTTGCAGATATTCATAATAAAATTTTTTATTTTATCCTAAGTGATTGGAACTTCGTGTTATAGGCAATGAAAAGAAACTTTTATAAGCTTTAAATAGAGAAGTTATGGATAACTTTTATGCATCTTGCTAAAAGTTTAAATTCTATGTTAAGGAATATTAGTAATTTAAGGTAATATCCGGACTATAGTAATATCAGGTTTTAAAAACATGCCAAGGATATCAGATTTTAGGTTGAAATTTGCAAAGTTGAAGAATTTAATCAGGTGCCTCAAATCTATAAATATATTAAGAGTAGACCTTATATTAAGAAGGGGATAATCTAGTTTTTAAATCATTGTGCTAAGGTGCTCAGTTTTTAGCTAATTAACGGTTTTAAGAGACACACTGAGATCCTGTATTTTAAATTGTAATCAATTTAACTTTCTATTTTAAAATTCAAATTTAGACAATTTAGTTTATTTTAGTCAATAAAGCACCTTAAGGGTTTTAAAAGACATACTGAGATTTTATATTATAATTTTAATCAATTTAAAATTTTAGCCAATAAATGGTTTCATGGGTTGTATGTGACATTTAGGGATTTTACATTCAAATTTTTTAATTTAGCCCATTTAAATTTTTAAATTTTAAATATTAGCCAATACAGTGTTTTAATAGTTTTTAGAGACATACTGAGATTCTGATTTAACATTTTTAATTTTAAGATATAAAGCTAATTTAATGTTTTGATTTTTAAATTCAAATTTTAGCCAGTTTGAATTCTTAAATATTAAATGTTAGCCAATAAAATACTTAACAGACAACTGAGACTTTATATTTTCAATTTTAGCCAATTTAAAGTTTTTAATTTTAAAATTCAAATTTAAGCCAATTTAAATTAAATTTTAAAATTTAGCAAATGAAGCATTTCAAGGGTTGTAAGATACATAATAAGATCTTAATTATAGCCCATTTAAATTTTTTAAATTTTAGCCAATAAAGGGTTTCGAGGGTTGTAAGAGACATACTGAGATTTTCTATTTTAAATTTTAACCAATTTAAAATTTTTAAGTTTTAAATTCAAATCTTAAGCAATTTAAATTTTTTATTTTAAATTTTAGACAATAAAGCATTTTAATGTTTGTAAGAAACATCATGAGATTTTATGTCTAAATTTTAGCCAATTTAAAGTTTTAAATTTTAACCAATAAAAGGTTTTAAGAGCTGTAAGAGACATGCTGAGATTTTTATTTCTAATACATGAGTTGGCAGATGAATTAATTTGTCAAATTTTGTATTTTAATTAGTTTAATTAGAGACTTGGAATTTTACAATAACAATATATAGTTTACAGGACTTTTATGAAGAGGAAATGAGTTAATCTATGTGACTGTGCTGTATACATAATCTTTTCATAATGGATATGAGGATGGTGATGACGATTTTACCTAAAAAATGTAGTCTCTACTTTGAAAGAAAAACATGATCAGAGTTTTCTATTATTCTAAGACCTTAAATTTTAGCCAGAAAATGATTTTGATGAGTTTATGTGTCAGGAATTTTTATGCTAACAGGTTTGCATTTAATATCATAGACTGCGAATAAACAGTGAAGGCTTTAATCAGAGGGACTGCAGAATCAAATTTAACTGTCATGCTAACAAGAATGCATTTAATTTTGAGAAGCAGCATATCATGCTGGAAAGGCTATATTTCAGCCAATGAGGAGTTTTTCGCTAGGGAATGCATTTCTTTTTTAATAGATTGGCCCAGGGGCTATAAAGAAAACCGAGAAACAACAAAAAGTGTTAAATGCCTAAAGAACGGTAACTGTAGGGCTAATTAATTGGACAGCCAGAACTCAATTTGCCCCGCTCCAGCAGAAAAGCACGTTAACAATCCCAACCAAAACATCTCTGTCAATTCAACCTTGACCCACTAAAGATTTTCCAGAATCAATTCTTCAGTCGCTCAGATGTCAAGGTTATCTTATGCCCTCCCCATACCCCCACACCTTACTGAATATCCCAGCTCTACTAACTACACCCCAATGTTGGAGGGAAACCAGCCAGGACAGAGAAGTGTGTCCAGTGGGGCAAAAAGATTGGAGGATCTGTAAAGATTTTTGCACAAGTGGAACGGAGGCCAGATGCTTGAAGTTCCCAAACCCCTGCAGACAAGGAGGGCTAGTTTGGGAAGAGTGGAGATTTTAGGAGAGGTAGGGACATGATTGGTAGGTCTCCCCCAACAGCTCAGAGCTGGGGAGAACTCAGCACTGGAAGTTGGTGAAAGAGGAAAAAAAAAAAATCAGCAAAAATCCGAGTCAGAATTATGTCACAAATGACATGTCTCTGGCAGACAGTAGGTATTTTACAAATGTTTCGGGGGGCAGGGAGGGAGGCGGGAATAGAAAAGCCGGAATCCAGATCACGGCTTCCACCTGTCCCAGTGTCTCCTTTGAATCTAGGAGAAGAAATAAGAGCTATTTCGGGCAGCTGACCCAGCTGACGGGATTGCAGCCAAGTGCCCTTTTTCTGCTCGTGCCCTGAACTTGCTATCCAGTAGGCATCCCTGCTGGAGATTCCCAGCAGAGGGGAATCTCTAGCCTGCCAGGGGTGGCCCAGCCTGCCAGGGGTGGCCCAGCCTGCCAGGGGTGGCTTTGGATGGCACTGAGATGTGACCTCTGTGACCTTCTGGTGACCAAAGAAGGGCAGGGAAGTTGACCAGGCCTGTGTGCCAGGCTTGAAATGAAGTGGCCAGTGCATCCTGCCAGGTGCCTGCCTGCCACAGGGCTGCTCTGGGCCCATCACACCCCAGAATTTATGAACTGTGAATTTCTCAGAGCCATGAGGGAAGCAGGCAGGCCAGATGGGCAGAATAAGCCTCAGAGATCAGGTGCAAAGGTCAGAGGGGTCGAGGATCTTTTTTCTCTACAGGATGCCCTAAGTTAGACCCAGGGAGGTCTTCCCCGCAGCTTCAGACTAGGTGGGCATCTAACTTGTCCTAGAGACCCTGATCTTGTGAGACCCTAAACCGCTGCCTTTCCTCCCACCCCGCCTCCCCACCCCAGGTTCTAGTCTCTGCCGTCCCCAGTCACTGACCAGACGCGTCAGGACCTTACCAGTCTTCAGAGAACACTCCTTTCCATCCGACGAAATGATAGAACCCTCTGAAGACTCATTTGAGACGATGATGGAGCGTAAGAATCCATCATCAAAACAAATGGAGTCCTCCGAGGGCTCATCCAACACCACCGTGGAGACACCACCAAGCAGCGGAGCGGAGGCGGCGGGGCTGGCCGGTGGCCTGGCCCAGGAAATAGAAGAGCAGCCCATTGATCTCCGCCAAGACATGGAGGAGCCATCCAGTGGCCCACATAGGGAAATAAAGGATCCACCCAATGACCTACTCCAAGACTTGGAGGAGTCATGCGAGGGTTCTCATCTGGAAGAGGGGGATCCATTCGGTGGGGCACCTGGTGGAATGGAAGAGGCAGTGGACAACCCATGGGAGTCCCTGGAAGACCAAGACTACTACACTGACCTGGCTGAATCAGAAGACGATGAGAGCCCCGAAGAGCCAGACAGCTCAACAGTGGAGGTCATGGGCATGGTGAGGTCCATCATCTCTCTGTATTTCCGGATGCAAGACCTCAGAGAGCAGCAGCGAGTGGCGGAAGAGATCCTGATGAACGCGATCAACAGCGGCCAGCTGCCGAACCCAAACCAGTTCTCAGGCGATCGCAGAGAATACCATGAGTTCATCGTGCTCTGCCAGCTGATCTTACAGAGCTACCCAAGAGTGTTCTGCAGTGACCGCCTGCGAGTGGGGTATGTCATCAGTCACCTCTCGGGCATGGCTATGGAATGGGCCACAGACCTGGTGGAGAAAGAAAACTCAGTGATTGACGACTTCCCGGCCTTCCTGGAAGCCATGAACGACACATTTGAGTACCGCCTGGCCCTGCGAGTAGCGGAAGATGCCATGTTCAACCTCAGGCAAGGGGATCGCACCGCCACCGAATACATCAATGAGTTCCGGAGCCTGGTACCCACCTTGGGCTGGCCGGACGAAGTCCTCCAGGCCCACCTGTGCCAGGGGCTCAAGGAAGACATCAGGCAGTATCTGTTCCGCATCCCACAGCCGAATTCACTGGACAGCCTGATCACGCTGGTCCTGCAGATAGAGGACAAGCTGGCCGAGAGAAGGGCAATGCTCAGGCTGCCCCCGGAAGCCCGCCCGCGGCACCTGACCTGGCTCGACTCACCTGTTCCCGAGAGGTGGACGGTGAGCACCTGGCTGCCCAACGAGTTCCACCCTGACATCAAACGCAAACACATCTTCCTGCTGCTCCTGGTGAGGGTGAACCCCTACCACAGCGTGGCAGTCCAGGCCCTGGTCGACTCGGAAGCGAGCAGCAACTACATGGATGAGGGGTTCGCCCAAGAACACTATGTGGAGCTCTACCAGAAGCCCTGTGCAGAGTCTGTCCAGCCCGCAGATGGCTCGCTGGTCGGCAACGAACCCATCTGGCTCTACACCGAACCCCTGGTGTGTTTGCAACAGAACCACCAGGAGTCCCTGGAATTCGACATCGTTACTTCACCCAACTTCTCCGTGATCCTAGGCGTCAAGTGGCTGCAGCTCCACGCTCCCGACATCGACTGGGTCAAAGGCCGCTGCACCTTCCACTCTCCCTACTGCCTGAAGAACTGCTTCCGCCCGCCCCCGCCATGCATTGCTCTGGAACAACATGCCATAAGCCTGCTGCCCGGATTGCCACACCAGTACTCCGACCTGGCCGACGTGTTTAACCCGAAGGAAGCAGATGAGGAGACTTCCGACCAGCCAAGCTCAGACGGATCCGATGATCTTTCTGAATCAGAGCCCTCTGAGCTTCAGCAGGCTGGAGACAGTGATCAAAGCGAGGAGACCTTTTACGACTGCGCCTCCACCGCGCCATGGGAACCTGTGGGTGCCGGGATGCAAGAAAAAGCCAAGCAGGAGGAATTCTGGGACTCGCAGGACATGCTGACCAGCAGGCATGACTACGTACAGATGATTCCAGAACTGTTCGACCAGTTACATGGAGCTACATGGTTCACCAAGCTGGAGCTGCGTGGGACCATCGTGGAGGAAAGCATGAACATACACCAGACAGAAGATGTATGGAAAGTGGCATTTGGTCTGGAGCTCCAAGAGATGACGAGCTACCAGCCCTTCCTGATCTGCGCAGACCCTATCATCCCACAGGGCGTGATCCACTTTATCCTAAAGGACATGCTCGGTCTCTTTGTTGTCTCCTATGGGCAGGACGTCCTGGTCTACTCCATGAGCCAGGAGGAGCATTACCACCACGTGCGCCAAGTCCTGGTCCGCTTCCGCTGTCACCACGTCTACTGCTCCCTACAGAGGAGCCGGTTCCACCAGCACACTGCCGAGTTCCTGGGGTTCGTCATGACCCCCCAGGGGGTGCAGCTCCACAAGAGCATCGTCAGCACCATCACAGGGTACCCCACCCCCGGGTCTAGGAAGTCCCTGCGGAACCTCATGGAATTCGCCTTCCCCTACCGGCACTTCGTGGAGCGGTTCGCTGACATCACGGAGCCCCTGGTGCGGCAGCTCCGGGCCGACCTGCCCTTCTCCTGGGGGGACGAGGAGCAGGAGGCCTTCAGGGGCCTGAAGCGGGCGTTCCGCAAGGCGCCCCTCCTCTCCCACCCCAAACCCCAGAACCAGTTCTACTTGCAGACGGGCGTCACCAAGACGTCCCTGTATGCCAGCCTGACCCAAGTGGACAAGCCGACCGGCAGGAGAGTGTGCTGCGCTTTCTACTCTCGCAACATCTCCCCAATGGAGGTGGAGGCCTCGCTGGCGGAGACGAAGATCCTTCCAATCCGGGCTGCCTTCATGGTGTGGTGCCACTACCTGGAGAACACCGAGGAGCCCATCATGATCCTTCTCAACAAGGAGGATCTAGCCTCTCTGAACAATGACAGGCTCACCGTACTTCTCCCCGGCCACTGGGTCTTCTTCTTCGCCCACTTCCACTTCGACGTCAAGGAGATGCCAAGCTCGGAGGACGCCTGGTCCCTGCCCCGCCGGCAGAGACTCCGCCGCAAGAAGGCCCAGCAGCACCATGCCGCCGCCACCACCAGGCCAACGACGCTTGTCACCATCCAGCCCCCGGCCAGGGCTCAGTCCCCAGAATCAGAGGACAAAGAAGAGAGTGAAGATGCCCTTCACCCAGACAAGCCCGACGGGCAGAACCCCCAGCAGGGGTTCCTGGCGCTGATACCCGTGGACCAGATATTCAACAGCCTCCTAGCCCACTTCAGCATGGCCCAGATCAGGGCAGTCATCCTGCACTTCTGCCGAGGCCTCCTGTTCTGGAAGAACCTCCTGGCCATGGCCGCGCTCCTCGTGATGATGCGATTCAGGAGGCGCCCGGCCCTACTGCCCGCACCCGCGCCCGCGCCTGCCACAGACCCAGCCCTGCAGCTCCCACGGCGCTCTCAACGCCTCCTCCTGGACACGTCCCTCCTCGCCAGCAGTGGCATCGCCACCGCCGTCACCCCGCTGCTCACCCAGATGCCGCCTCTCGTCGGCGCCAATGCCCTCCCCACTGGGGAGCTGGCCGAGCTGTTCCTGGGCCCCAGCCCCTGGCAGCTCCACGCCCTGCAGGGCTTGCAGATCACGCCCAGGTTCTGGCAGATGCTGTGCCAGTTCTTCGGCATCAGGGATCCTGCCCTCGAGGGCATCCAGACCCACCCAAGTCCACAATACTCCCTGGCACCGCGCGTCGAGGGCGATGAATATGTCGTCTTGCGAGAAGCCCTGCAAGACGACCTGCAACGTTTCCGTCAGTGTGGCCTGCATGACGGCCTGCAAGACACCTCGCAGGACGCGCAGGATGACGCACGGGAGACGCTGAGCCCCCCCGCGGGTGCCCGCAGGCCCCTCCAGCACCTTCGCCCCGAGACCGAGGTCATGGTCCGCCTGTCCTTCATCTGCAGCACCGAAAGGGGCTCCATCGTGATCTACCGGGAGCTGTCGGCCAGTGCCCTGGCCAACTTCCTGGCGACTGCCTACACCCAGGCTCTGCCCACCCTGGTGGAGGCAAGCCCACCCACACAAGGAGCCACGCTGGAGGAACTGCCCAGCGACTCCGACGAGGATGCTGACCTCGACTGAGTGCGCCTCCTCCCCGCCACCCCGCCGCTCCTCGGAACCTCCTTCCAGCACCTCCCCGTGCCTCCGCCTGCTTCGCTCAGACCCTGCACCCACTTCCGGCCCCTGGTGACCCAAGGGGAACCACCTGAGAAGGGCACGCAACCAACTCATCAACCAGCAACAGTTTCCATACCAACGGACCAACAACCGGACTAGTCCACCATCAGAGACCCAGAGCCAGCTCAGGGCTACACAACTCCGTCTTAATTCACCAGGTGCCAGGTCTGCAACTGGGCATGAGATCAATGAGAAGAGGACAGTGATGAGCAGGAATGACCCCATGACCCCAGGCCCGGTGAAAACTCAGCACAGCAGAGGCAGCCAAGCAAGCAGACACCAGGGACCCACCACCCCCTGGAGTGACGAAGGGCCGCCTTGGGCCACCCTGGGACACTGACCTCGGGTGCTCCACTGACTTCTTCTACCTCCTCCGCGGTGCTCCTGCTCCCCTGGGCCCCAACGCCCCCTCCCACGTATCGTGGTGTGTGCTGTGGTGCCTCCCCCACCCCCACCTCCCTGCAAAGCAGCGCCCGCCCCCACCCAGCAGTGCCCCCCCAGTCTGCTCCAGCTCCCTCGACACTGACTATCTGACCCTGACCTCCGGCTCTCACCTGGATGGTGCTGCTCCATAGAGGGTCCTGACGTACCGGTACTTACCAGAGTCACATCCTCAGGAGTCCCCCGTGACTCCCGGGACACTGATGGGGTGACCTTGCCCAGTGGGGCTCCCTCTCTCGCCCCTAAACGCTGACAGCACAGGGGCCTGCAGGCCCTCGACAAGAGGAGGGGCTCCGAGGGAGACTGAGAGACAGACAGCCAGCGGACTGTGCCAAGTAGCTAAGAGGGCTCCCACCAGACCACTGCTCTCTGCCACGGGGAGGAGACCCCGCCCCCAGCCCTGCCCCCTTTGCCCCTTCCCACCCCCGAAAATAAAGCAGAATAAAAGATTATCTGACTTTGTGATTTGTTCCCAAGATGCAGGATGGGGCGCAGGCAGGGCAGGGGGACGGAAGGGAAGCACATGGAGTGGGGCAGGGGCAGGGAAGACAGGCCCACCCAGTGCCTGGCACTCCGTCTGGGGGAGGCGGATGTGGGGAGGAACCCTGGGAGCTGCCTCTTCCTGAGGGTCCGGATTAGGGACCCCAGAAACTCAAGTCTCAAATTGTCGCACAAGAGAAATGAGTGTGGGGGGATGGGCTAGGCTCTCTGCCCCGGACTGAAAGGGTCTGCAAACCAAGGAGCCTCGGCTTCAAGCAACATTCCCACTATCACCCTTAGTGAGAAGGTCAAGGTCACACGGCCCTAAAGATGGCAGAAAGGCTGTTCTGAGGGTGCACTGCCCTGGGAAAGGGGGAGGGGTCCCAGGTGAATGGGGACAGCAGGGAGGGGGCATTCAGCCCCTCAAGGCCCACTTACCCAGGGCCAGCCCATGCCGACCCAGAGCCCCTCTGCGTGGCCGCAGGGCCCACCTGTACTGCAGCACCCTTGGGCCTCCCAGAGCACAAGTGCCCCAGCACCCCTGCCACACTGAGACCACTCCTGGCGGGGGACATGGAGCCTCCACTTGGGGAAGGGTCCAACACAGAGCACGTCATACACCCCACGGCTGCCCTCTCGGCCCAGATCTACCCCTGATGGTGGCACCATGAGACCACGAAGCAGATCTCAGGTTCAAAGGTCAGGGGCTCAGCAGGGGCCTGACTCCCCACACCCTCACAGGCCTGCCCTCACTCCGAAGGAAAGCCCTGTCCTTCAGGGACCACCCCCCTAGAGTTCTGTGCCCCCTCAGGCCCCACTGGTCCTCACAGCCTGTGCCCCACTGGTCCCCTGGAGGGACTGTTGTCGCCCACCCACTCTGGTGGGCTGGTGTCTGTGTGTCTGAAGCATCTACCCCAGGGGCATCACTGAGAGATCATGACCAGGATCTCCAGGTTCAAAGCCAGGGGCTCCGCTCTTCCTCTGGGCTTCTTCCCGCCCCAGGGCCCTTGCTGACTGGCCACACCCCTCTCCCAGCCACGGTCTCCTGGTCTGTCACTCAGACCCACTGAAGCTGCTGTCGCCAGGGAAGTCACACTATAGTCCCTATCCTCCACCACACCAAGGCCTAAAGAGGGCAGGTGACCCGATGGTGGCTTGAGAAGGGGTCAAGAACAGAGTGAGGACCAGTGGCCTCTGCCTTCTCCCCCGGGCCCTCCACCCCCACCACACCCTGCACACCTGTGGTCACAGGAGCCAAGAACAATGCCCATAAACAGCCACCAACAGCGTGGCCCCAGGGGCCCAGGCCACCCCATTCCTGTCCACTCCCTGACAGCAGCTCCAAGAAGCCAGCCCAGGTCTCTCCTCAGGGGAGCAAGTCCCAGGGTTCAAGGTCAGGGGCTCGTCTCCAAGAACCCCAAGTCCCCCTAAGTGGCCCTACCCCCAACGTGCTGGCCAGGCCTGGCTAGTAGCTGTCCAGTCTTCAGGCCTGTTCTCCCATCACCAATTGAGGTGGGGAGAGGGGTAGGAAGAGGGGAGGGGGCCTCAGGGGCAGCAAGACACAACTTTCAAAGGTCTCTGTTTCCTAAAATCCCCTGTTCTCAGGTGATGTGCTTCTGGGGTCTCCCAAATCTCAGCGAGGACTCCCCTTGGGCAGGGCCTGGGGGAAGCCATGCTCAGCCCCCGCCCCACCTCTAGCTCACCTGTGCAGGGGGAGGTCAAATTCGTCACCGAACAATCCAGCCGTGCTCTTCCATAGGGGCCCAGATGCCCACCCAGTGCCAGCCCCAGTGGGATCGCCAGCACAATCATGCCAGCACAGCAAACATAATCTGGACGCAGTGGACAGTGGTGTCCTGGACTCACTGTGTCCCCCTCCTCAACCCAGGGGCTTTAAACCCATTTTCAAAAAAGAGAGGCCATTCTCAGGCCAAGAGGACCAACAAGACAGAAAATACCGGTGATAATCCCCCACCTCCCTAGAAAAAAGAGTTGAAAGAACACAATACAAACCTTTTTGTCTCCTGGAAAAAAAAAAACCAGAGTTGATATTGACTGACATACTGGGTAATGATCACATGGCACTGCAAGAAATGTGAAAGTCAAGACAAGAGACAGCTTACACAACCACCTGTGCCCAGGTGCCCCCTGCCCCCACCAAGACCACTGGCACCCAGTGAGCTCGGACAGTGTCCCGAGACCCAGGGGAGCCCCAAGTCCCACCCAAGTGAGGCTGCCAGCCTCTCTGCCACCTCCCTGCCCCTCCCAGGCCACCCACCCCACCCACGCCCAAGAGCTACCAGGCCGTACACCGGGGCCTGTTTCTGGAACAAGCAACAACATACACTCACAAGCAGCGGATGGCTACTCACCACTCAGGTCCGGACTGACCGTTCCTCTGCTGGCGACCTAACAGGTCGGGTTGGGGCCCCCAACACAAGCCCCCATACTAGGGGGTGTGATAGGAGCTTCAAGTCCCCTCCCTGCCTACCGGGTCGGCACCCAAAGTGAGCAAGAGGCTGGCAACACACAGGGCCCCATCCCCAGCGCACCCGTGTCAAGGAGTTGGGGGAAGGCCTCTCCTTGGGCCACGTCAAGGCCTCTCGTGGTGAGAGCTTCCAGGTGTCATATCATGTTCCAACAACTATGCCTTACAAACACACTCATGACATTCCCACCATCCTGACAGGCCCCGCCTTCGCTCAAGTGGTCCCCTGGCCAGGAAGGCCTCCCTGATCTCCACAGGGACCTCCTGGTACGGGCACGGAGGGGAAGAGGCGAAGGCCTCAGAGGAGAGGGACCGGCCCTCCTGCCCCGGCTGGGGCCTCCGCGCTGCAGGCGAGGCCACGCCCACCCAGGCCCCACGCATGTGCCGGGGCCCCCCCGCTCGGCACACCACCTCCCACAGCTCACAGGACCTGAGCTACCAGGGGACTCCTCGTCAGCAGTCAGGGCCCAGGGGACACCAGTCCAGTGTCCTCAGGCACCCAGGTTGGACAAGAAGAACCAGGCACCAGCCAGTAGCTTCCGGCCAAGGCACCTGGTGGACCCAGAGCTTAGGAATCCCTGAGGAGCTGGGGCGTCTCCAGACGGGGTTTGAGTGAGAGTAAGTAGCCGCCTGTGAGGGGCCTCGGCCTACTGGTCATGAAAGAGTCCTGGGCAGAGGCCAAGACCCCTCAAGGAGACCCTCCTCCAAGGGCAGCCCTGCCCTGGCCAGGCCCCACAGCCCCAGTCCTGGAAGCAAAGGGCACCACGGTCTCTCTGATGTCCACCTGTCTGTCCTGGGGCTGGTCCTCACAGAGTGCTCCTTCCAGGGAACACAGCCGTGGCTCCATCAGCAGGAGAAGCCCCAGGGCTAGCCCCGTCCCCACCTCTTGGCCTGTCTACTCCTGGCCACCACGTCCGAAGGTGGCCCCCGGACCCACCCCTTGGGAGTGTCCCATCGAGACCTAACCTTCCCCCTCCGAGGAGGGGGCCCTCAGAGATGGCCCAGCCCAACCCAGGAAGAGGCTGGTGGTTGTCGACAAGCTTGAGGACATGACCCTGTGTGGCCAGGGCCCCACGGCAGCACCCAGGGTCTGCACATGGATGAAGGGGACGAGGGAAGGCATCATCAAGAAGCTGGCGACCGTGCATCAATGCCCACATGAAGTTGTTCTCACCCGGTGAGCATTACACACGAAAGGTGGGCCTCATGTGACATGACATGCATTGGGGGGGCTCACAGGTTGCATGAGAGGGAGGGGGGCTCAAGAGGACGCAGGAGAGAGGAGAGGCTTCTCAATGTAACAAGGGATGGGGGACTCAATGTGACACATAGGTGGGGGATGTATGTGAACAGAGTGGGTACGGGGCTCAGTGACACACCCAGGAAGAGGCGGCGCTCAGAGGGACCCAGGAGTAGAGTGGGGACTGTATGTGACACGGGGGGCTCAGTGTGACATGAGTGGGAATGGGGTGTCACAGGACACATAAGTGTGGGGACTCAGTGTGACCCAGAACCGGGAGAGATGCTCAGTAGAACACGAGGGTGGGGAAGGGACTCAGTCACACACACGGGGAGGGGGAGCCAGGTGTGGCCATGTAGGGCAGGGGTCTCACAGAGGTCATGAGCAAGGGAAGGACTTGGTGTGACATACGCCTGGAGAAGAGGCTCTGGGTGGAGCTTGAGAAGGAAGGGACTCAGAATGACCTGAGAGGGGGAGTACAGAGTGTACCACATGAATGGGGGAGGGGCTCCATGGACATATGGAAAAGTACGGTGCTCAGTTTTACCCAGGAATCGGGGAAGAGTTCAGTAGGACACAGGGAGGAGCCCCAGGGAACACACGGATGGAAGAAGATCTAGTGGGATATAAGAAAGTGTGAGCAGCCCATTGGTGCTCATGGACATATGAAAGGGGGAGGGGCTCAGTGGGACACAGGACAGGGTGAGAGGCTCCAAGGGACACATGACGGGGGAGTGGTTTAGTCGGACACATGTATGCTGCAGGGGCTGCATCTAATGTACAGTTGGGGGGGCCTGCCGTGACACAGGGTCAGGAGGCTCTGTGTGACACATGAGTGGAGATACGCCCAGTGAGTCACGGGTCTGAGGAAAGCTCCATGTGACACCTGAGGAAGGGACCCTGTGTCACACACATGTGAGAGAGGGTGAGCGTGGCTCAGTCGTGAAGGAAGGACTCAGCATGACAGTGAATGGGGAGGTTCAGGGAGGAGAAGGGCGCATGTGGAGGAAGGGCGCCAGGTGACCAGGAAGAACAGAAGGGGCTCGGTGGACCCATGGGTGGGTCAGGGGCTCAGGGCGACATGTAAAACGGAGGCACAGTGACCCTGATGCATTAAGATACTTAATGTGATACAGACGTGGGGAAGGAGCTCTGAGAGACATGAGTGGTGGGAGGGGATCTGTATGACACACGACTAGGGGGATCAGTTAGTGGGACCAGGGTGGAGGAGAGGCTCAGTGTGACCATGAGCAAGGGGTCTCGGGTGACATATGGGTAAAGAGGAGCTCCATGTGATTCATGAGCCAGGAAGGGACTGGCGTGACAACATGTAGAGGAACGGCTTGGTGTGACACAAAAGGGGGTCAGCTCAGTGTTACACGCTGCAGGGGAGAGACTCAATGTGACACTTTGGAGGGGGGCATGTGTGACCCTGGTGGGGAAGGATTCTAGTGATGCATAACAGGAGAGAGGCTCAGTGTGACAGAGAAGCAGGGAGGGCTCGGTCTGACCGAGGGTAAAGGGTAACTCCGGGTGACACCGGAAGGGGCACGCAGGACAGGTAAGTGCGGGCGGAGCTCAGTGTGACACCTACACAGGGGGAGGGAAGGTGTGACACATGAGTAGGCAGTCCCCAGTGACATATGGGTGGGGAAGGGGCTCACGACAACGCACAAGGGTGGAGGAGCTCTGTGTGAAACATGGACGGGGCTTAGGGTCAGTGTGGCTCAAAGATGGGAGAGAGCCACTGTGACAATACAGTGAGATGGCTCCGTGAAACATGTGGGTAGAACAGGGACAGAAAGTGACTAGTAGGTCAAGGAGGTGCTCTGTGTTATAATCAAGAGGAGAATGGACTCAAGTGTGACATGTTAGCAGGAGTCAGTGTAACATATGAGACAAGGACGACTCCATGGGACACATGAGCAGAGAAGAGGCTCAGGGTGACTCCTGAGTTCAGGAGGGACTCTGTGTGACACCTGAGTGGAGGAGGGGCTCTGTGTGAAACTTGAGTGGAGTGGGTACTCTGTGACATCCAAATGGAGGACAGGTGCTGAGTGGAGTAGGTACTCTATGTGACATCCAAAGAGAGGAGGGGTTCTGTCATACCCGTGAGTGGAGGACGGTCTTAGTGTGACACCTGAGTGGAGGAGGGTCTCTGTGTGACACCTGAGTGGAGGAGGGGTTCTCCATGACACCAGAGTGGAGGAGGGATTCTTCGTGACACCAGAGTGGAGGGGGGGGGTTCTTCGTGACACCTGAGTAGAGGAGGGGCTCTATGTGACACCAGAGTGGAGGAGGGGTTCATTGTGACTCAGGTGGAGGAGGGGTTCATTGTGACACCTGAGTGGAGGAGGGGTTTATTGTGACACCAGAGTGGACGAGGGGTTCTGTGTGACTTCTGAGTGGAGGAGGGGTTCATTGTGACATCTGAGTGGAGGGGGGGTTCTGTGTGACACCAGAGTGGAGGAGGGGTTCATTGTGACACCAGAGTGGAGGAGGGCTTCATTGTGACACCTGAGTGGACGAGGGGTTCTGTGTGACACCTGAGTGGA
>ML661902.1:25478546-25511885 GCA_007570785.1 Antilocapra americana | reverse complement strand
GGGGGGGGTTCATTGTGACTCCTGAGTGGAGGGGAGGTTCTGTGTGACTCCTGAGTGGAGGGAGGGTTCTGTGTTACACCTGAGTGGACGAGGGGTTCTGTGTGACTCCTGAGTGGAGGGGGGCTTCTGTGTGACTCCTGAGTGGAGGGGGATTCTGTGTGACTCCTGAGTGGGGGGGGGGGGGGGTTCTGTGTGACACCTGAGTGGAGGAAGGGCTCTGTGTGACCCCTGAGTAGAGTAAAGGGTCTTTACTCTCAGTGGGGAGGCGTATAGCTGTGGTATGAACCTCAGAATGTTTTTCGATCTCAATCATCCCATGACTAGCAGCCCCATCCAGGAAGATGATGGACATCCTTTGGGGGTCAGCTAGTAGTCCCTCCTTGTGCCTCCTCATCCTTATAGACCCTCAGTCAAGACTGCACATCTCACACTAATTCTGATTCAGTTTCAAACTCTAATAGGTGATGTAACAATCCTGAAAGTTAAATAAGCCCCTCACCCAAGGGAGAATTCCAAACCTAAACCATGTGATGATCCTCAAGGTCCCTTAAAGCTGAGTCCACTTCAATCCTTCAAGAAGGCCTTGAAGACCTCCATCACTGCACCCCACAAACTGGCCCCCCAATACCAGAAAATCTAGAAGGTCTTCATGGACACTAAAGGACTCACGTTTCTGACTCTCCAAGTCTGGGAAACTTCCCAGATGGATATTTGACCATCAACACTTGATCAAGCGAAGACATTCAAGTCAATAGATCAAACCATCCTTGCCACCATGATTCAAAACAAATACAGTGTAATGGCCTAAACTACAAGGACACTGCTCAGAATTTTACAATGGAATAAATTTTACTCTATGAGAAATTCACTACCTTTTCCACCATTCAACAAGGAAGTGTAACCCTCCTTCACAGACTGGGTGGCCCTGTGACTCTCCCTCCTTCAAGGTGGTCTGTCTTTGCCTTGAAACAACTCCAAGGCTGAGAAGTCCATGTACTCCTCCCCACCCACTTCCCTTCTCTCATGTCATTCATTCATTCATTCCTTTCAACTTTGGTGGAAAGAGCACAAAATTCAGTCCTTAACCCTCCCTCTGAGTCCTTTAGGACACTCAGGGAACCATTTGAGCATCAGTTTTACCATCACAAAAGGGAAAGATGTGAACCACCACCAAAGGATCTTGGCAGAAAAGGGAGATCCCCAACAAACAGGACAATGAAGAGGCTCATCCAGGGAATGGGGTGCAGAGTACAAGGAGCTGAGGCTACCAGAGGGGCCAGACCTGTGCCAGGGCCCTGGGAGCAATGACCCCCACGAGCAGGCTGGGAGGGTCTGGGGTTCTGGTACCGTTTTGAGAGACCAGCCACCAGTGGGGAAGAAAGTGGGCACAGGTGGGCGCTCCTTGCAGACCCACTCAACAGGACCTGGGCTGAGCCTCCTCATCCCCACACAGTCAGACCCACCCTGCCCTGCACACCCGAGCCACCCCGGCCCAGGCTCTCTGCCATCCACCGGCTCTCCTGCGTCTCCCCGAGGTATGCACTTGCACAGTCCACGTCCATTTACTTGCTGCCTGGCACAGGGCCTGGCACACAGTAGACCTTCACCGAATGTGCAAACGAATGAATGAAAGCCTACCATGTACAAGGCCCTGGGGGCCAGAGGGAGCCCCGAGGTGCGGGTGATGAAGTGAGGCGGATGGCGGATGCGTGATGGCCAGGTCCACAGTGAGAGATGAGATGCTGTGCTCAGGATGGCAGAGGCCAGGTGGTGGTGGTGATGAGAGCCCGAGATGACTGGCCCACAGGGAAGCATGGGCCAGCACCCAGGACTTGGGGCATACAGTAAAGCAGGGCTGGGTGAGGGGATCCAGGATGAGGCAACCCATGGTGACAGACATGCATGAGATGGACCCCAAACACCAGAGGTGGGTGGAGGAGGAATCCAGGACCCACAAACTGGGCCTAGAAACCTCTGAGGCTCAAGATGGGACACAGAGTGCCAGCTAACACCCCTGCCCACTTGCATTAGCAGAACACCCATCTTGTACAAAGCTCAGAGAACAACTACCAAGCTGAAAAACTTGCCAGTGAGGAACAGTGGATGCCCTAGACTGGGGGCATATTCCCCATGAAGGAATTTTGAAAAGCCACCTAATCCCCCCTTCCCCCAGCCCACTTATAGACTGGCAACAAAGCTTTCATGTCAAGCTTACAGTGTTGCAGTGACGTAACTTCCTGGGTATCACATAATATTTATGTGAGATATATATAATATATAATATGTAGATCTGTATCTGCCAAAAGCACAGAGCTCATTGGATTTATCCACTCTCAACCTCATTGGCAAATCAATCAGACAAAACAAACTTTCATCAGCAAAAGTCAGGTGGCTTTAGTACATTCAGTCCAGATCAATGCAACCCTAAGCATTGCAAAGACAAACATTACCCTTCTGGATTCTGAATCTCAGGTAGATGCATCCCCCAGATGAGAAGGGGATGGGGCACCTGGGACAACCAGATGGGAACTGACCTGGATGGAGCAGCCTCTGGGCTGAGTGCCATGGGGTCGCAGGCATCGTCCAGGTCCAAGGTTCTGTCGAGGCCGCAGTGCGGTGGCCAACATCTGGATCCAGAGGTCCTGGCCAGCGCCCATGGGTGGCAGACACCCCAGGCAGTGGCCAGGGAGGCTGGGCAGGCTGCAGAGACTGGTGGGACTCAACATGTCCAGCTCAATGCCCTATCCCTCCATCCAGGAGGTGGCTGGACAAATTCGGTGGGCTGCTGGGGAAGCTGGGGTCTGGGGGCTGGACTGGGGGAGGTGATCAGAGTCCCAGGTGGGGAGGGAGGAAGTTGGGGGGGGGGCTGTGGGCGAGGAAGGTGCCACCTGGGAACACTGGACACAGCTGGTGAGTGGGGGCGTCAACAGCTCTTGGGGGCAAGATAGGAGAGGCTTTGCACTGGATGGGGGTGGGCAGAAGCAGGGAATGGTAAGGGATGAGGGCAGAAGCTGCCACTCTCCTGTTCATGGCAGCAGAACTGGATGACAGATGGGCTGGTGGGAAGCTACAGGGGGCTTGAGGCAGGGGATAGTGCAGAGAATGGGTCTTCAGGGGAATGGATGTGGAGTTCACAGCCAGGGCATCGGAGGTTAGGGAGAGACCCACTGTCTCTCATTTCCAGTCACTCTCCAGCAACTCTCTCGCCCTCTCACACACACATGCACACACACAGACCCACACACATTTGCACATGTGCACACACCCAGGCACACACAGGCAGGCTTAAACACATCCGTCCGCCAACCAAGGCTAGGGCCCCCCTGCACCATGAGCACCATCCCCTGGGGTCAGGACAGCACTTGAGCCTAGCCTGGGGCAGCCACCCAAGCACCTATACGGTGCTGGGGACAGTGCAGGAGCTGGGGTGAAGGGGACTGATCCCCGAGTCAGGGTTCCCAGGGGGCAGAAACCTTCAGAAACAGCCCCACTGCAGGTGGTACGAATCTGGGCTGCATGGGGAGTGTTGGCTAAGACCCTTCAAGGTCACATCCAATTCTAAAGAGGCCAGTTCCAGCTCAGGTCATTAAGCCCAGATGACCAGGCAGGGGTGGCCTAGTGGCTTTGCTCCTAGCAGTGTGGCCCGATTCCTGGGCACCGAGGCCCTGGCCAGGGCACCTCAGCAAAGGCCACTCCTGGGCCCAGCATCCTATGGACCGTGAGTATCCCGTCTCTGAGCCCTAAGGTCTCCCTGTGGCATGGGGGGCCCAAGGGGTACCCAGCCCCCAACAGACACACATCCATCCACTCCTGCCACCATCAACCAACACCAAGCAAACAGATAAAGTGCTTTGTGAAGTGCAGGTATATAGGTAACGTTCCACAACGCCCTGCCAGCCCCCTCCCGGCCCCCACCCACCCCCACTCCCAGGGCCACTTGAAGCCCAGAGCAGCTGTGGCCTTGGAGGCCCCACGGCCGCAGGGAGGCAGCGGACTACGGGCTTCTGGGAAGCCCCAGCTATCATATCAGCCTGACATGCATCTCCCTGGGGTGGGGCTCCCCCTCCTCTGCCAATCACTTGAGTAACACTTGGCTGGAATTTGGTCTGACTCTCGACCAGTTGGCTGCTGTCTTGCCCCTCACTGCCCTGCCCCTCTGTCCTCCCAACCCGCCTCCGTCCACCCATGAATGGGCCCAGCCTCTGCAGAGTCTTTGCGGCTCCCGGGACTGACTTCCCTGAAGGCTTAACTTGAATGCAGGGTGCAGGGCTGAGGGTAGAGGCCAAACTTTCTCCTGAGAAGTGCTGGGGAGTGGGGAGTGTGTCCTGCCTCCCACCGGCCTGTGTGGGGGAAACCCCTCCAAGTGAAGGGGGCTTGAAAGAAAGCTTTCCCCAGGCTGCCGGCCCCTGTCTCACTCCAGCCCCCCAACTCCTTGGCTTCCGAGGCCGCCAGGGCTTCCCAGGTGGCACTAGTGGTAAAGAACCCCCCTGCCAATGCAGGAGACTTAAGAGACGTGACTTCCGTCCCTGGGTTGGGAAGATCCCCTGGTGGAGTTCATGGCAGCCCTCTTCAGGATTCTCGCCTGGAGAATCCCATGGACAGTGGAGCCTGGTGGGCGAGGGCCCACAGGGTCACAGAGAGTCGGACATGACTAAAGTGACTTGGCACGCACGCATGGAATTGCCACAGAACATAGAGGATGCCCAGGTCAATTTGAATTTAGGTAACAAGATGGTGGCCGCCAGTGTGGATAAGAAGGGAAGATTACAGTCATCTGGGAGAAAATGGCAGCCCAGGGCATCTTCTGGGTTACTGCTTCCTCTAGAGCAGAGCTGGCAGCATCCATGAAATCTGGGACACAAGTTGACCCCTCCTGGGAAGGAAGAAGGCCATGATTTTCATCTCCCTCAGAAGTTGCCTGCCTCCTTGCCATGAATCCATTTCACCAAGTGGCCACTACTCACTAAGCAAAAGTGGGGGCTCCCATTGGAGAACATTCCTCCAAAAAGAGGGAGGAGGACAGAGTGACTGATGGGGGAAACTAAAGCCCCACGGGAGAGACAAACAGTGGCTGAGCCTGATTCCCTAGAACCCCAGAAGGGGGGTCTTCTTGTCCCATCACTCCATCCCGCCAAGCAGCCTCACTCCCTCTGGCCTGGTCTTCCAGCACGGCGCTGGGGCTGGGATCCTGGAGCACGGGTACCATCACAGTCAATCTGCCTGAGGAGACAGGAGCTCTGGCACCAAGTCTTCCTACTTCTGCTCTCTTGATGGGCGTCTGTGGGCAATCTGCTCAGCCTTCTGGGCTCTTCCTGAATCTCAGTACAGGCAGAGGCAGTATGGAACATTGACCTCCAGAGAGAGGGGTCTGGTCTAAATGGACATCAAGTAGCCAGTCTTTCTCTCAGCCTCTGTGTTTCCATCTGCAAAATGGGAGCCGACTGGGAGACCACCATGGACCATCCAGGCCTGACCAAAAGGAAGCCCTCTACACTGAAATCACAGCAGCAACAGCACCTGGAATTTGGTCTTTTGCACTTGGACGGTGGGGACTGAATCAAATCTGCCTCTTCTCCCAGAGTCTCAGTACAATGCCTAGCACACTCCAGAAAATCTTCGACAACTTGACAGTCTTCCTGGGAGGGGCTGTATCATCATCTCTGACCTGCATTAAGTCTGGAGCTTCTGCCCCATGATCCAGACGCTCTATCTGTCCTTATTCCCACTACCGCTGTTCGACTTTGAGCCTTGCTCCCTGCAGCTGATGATGTCACAGGGCAATTTCACATTTTTTTCACAAACATTATGAGCCCGCTGGCGCACCCGTTTCACATTTGGCTTAAGAGATTGTTGTGGAGACTTCTAGGAAATCAGCAAGGAGTGATTCTAATAATTGCCTGTTCTTGGAAATCTCCTAAAATAACTTGGCCCAATGACAGTGGGGGGTGGGGCAGTCCTCTAAGACAACATTTCTCCTCCATTCCAACCCAGGTCTCGAGTTCCAATTACTCATAAAAGAAGCTCTTGTGTGCACAGTTCCAGATTCAAATGAATTTCCAGGAAACATCACCAAAATGATGTTGGCATCATTAGGATGTGTTTTTCAAGATTGCTTGCTAGCTGTTCCCTTTTCCTGCAGACTCCAACTGCAGAAAATAAGTCAGTTTCTAGGATATATCATTGTAGCTATGTCTGAATGGCATAAATGATGATATCAGATTCTCAGAACCTCCCAGTCCACAGATTTCAA
This sequence comes from Antilocapra americana, assembly GCA_007570785.1. Lineage (NCBI taxonomy): Eukaryota > Metazoa > Chordata > Mammalia > Artiodactyla > Antilocapridae > Antilocapra > Antilocapra americana. The sequence continues at coordinate 25,505,635 of ML661902.1, read as the reverse complement.
AGTCAGCACATGCAGAACAACACTCAGCATTCTCTCCCCGCAATGGTGACACTTTTCATTACTTCGACTGTGTCAGCCCACGACGTTCTTAGGGTTTCTGAGCAAGGCAGTGTTTTCGGCCTCATTTCACTCATTGCCACCTCGCTCCGGTTTAGTGGACAGACTGGGGTTAAGCCAGCGTCTGAGGGATCACGGCGGCCATCCGGGTGCTGGGGGCAGGGTCCCAGCTCAAACCACAGCAGCATGTGCTACCATCATGTCCCCAGGTTGTCTGGGGGCCTCCACTGCTGTCCATGTCATCTTCACCATCCATGGCGATGGCCTGGCCCCCTCTCAGCCCCAACCTCAATAATAAGCTTCCGTTACTGGAAATAGGCAACCAGATCTAACCAACCCCAACGGGTCGGCTTCACGCTGGACTGGCTAGTGGGCGTTTAGCACCTTCCCCTGGGAGAGGAGCTAAGTCAGGGAAACGAGCTTGGGTTACATTCCAGGGTCCAGCCAACTCGGCAGCCCCGTGGATCAAGTCTGGTGCACAGCCAGCCGTGAGTCCAGCACGACTGGGCAGCGCTCTGCTGCCGGGAGACACGCTCGGGGGCGGGCTTCGGCAGTAGGGCCCACCCACAATCCACGACTTCTGCTGCTGGGCTCGTCCTCGCCTCCTCCGGCCAGCAGTCCCTGCTGCACCTCTCTCCTTACGCATCTGGAACCCAGCTTCCTAGGGGAAGCAAAGGCTACCTCCAGCGCTGCTAGTGAGGTGAGGAGTCTGCAGGCCACACGTGGAGAGCAGAGTTCACTCTGCCACCTCCAGTCCAGTCAAACCTTGGCCACACCAAGTCCCGCCCAGGCAAGCCCACGGCCTCGAGACTTTCTCAGTTCCACCTGTCTGAGCTTCATCGGAAGCTGGAGCTAGGGTCTCGGTTCTGAAATATCAAGGTGGCCCCTGTTCTGGATGCCCAAGGTTCACTGGACGCCAGAGCCGGAGTCTCAGTGCTGGAACATAGAGGGGGCCGTTCGTCACGGACATCTGGAATTCGTCAGAGGCTGCAGCTGGGGTCTCAGATCTAGGCATCACAGGGGCCCTCCCTCTGGATGACCAAGGTTCACGGGAGGCCAGAGATGAGGTCTCAGTTCTGGAACATCAAAGAGGTCCCTTATCACGGATAGCTGAGCTTCATCGGAGGGCGGAGCTGGGCTCTCAGCTCTGGAACATCAAGGGGACCTTCCTTTGGATGTGTGAGCTTCATCGGAGGGCGGAGCTGGGCTCTCAGCTCTGGAACATCAAGGGGACCTTCCTTTAGATGTGTGAGCTTCATCGGAGGGCGGAGCTGGGCTCTCAGCTCTGGAACATCAAGGGGACCTTCCTTTGGATGTGTGAGCTTCATTGGAGGGCGGAGCTGGGCTCTCAGCTCTGGAACATCAAGGGGACCTTCGTTCTGGATGTGCAAGCTTCATCAGAGGCTGGGACTCTGCCACAAGCAAGCCTCTCCTGGACTCTCAGCTTTCCCTTGCCCAGGCACAGACTCATCTGGTGGGCACATTTAGAGACGGTCTTCTACTCATCTCAATGTTGCCTGGACTGTCCACCTCTCAATCTCCTTCGGGACTGGGGTCAATCCTCCTTGGCTGAGATATGGCCACGGTCCAGAGGTGGTCCTTTGTCTCTGCAAAGGGGCCACTCTCAGCCCTGTGCAATCATGGTTGGACTTGCCTGTAGTTCTCTTGAGGCACTTCCCTATGGGGAGTGGAGGGGACGGGGAGGAAAAGGAGGGCAGAGAAGAGGGAGAAATGGGGAAGGAGGAGATGGCAGTGCTGGGGGTGGCTCTGGCGCTGAACAGTTGCCGTGCCGGCGGTTTTGGCGCTGAGGAGGCGGTGGCGGTGGTCAGCCTCTCTTTCCCACCAGGTGAGTGTCCAGACCATCTGCTCCAGTGAAGCCAAGCGTGCTGCCCCCAGGATCCCTCGTGGACTCAAGTCCAAAGCTCCCTAGCTCTTGTTCCCCTCTGTCCCCATTCGGCTCCAGCCATACACTGCTGGTCAATGGTCTGACCTTCCTGAGCTGAGCCATGGGGGTACAGAGGGTGCCCTCCTGCCAAGGGCAGGGACTGCAACTCAGGAGCTACCTTTTCGGGCCCTTGAGACCTGCTCAGAAGCCAACTGGTGGGACAAATGTTGGCCCTGGGTCACAGCCCGGCTGGACCGCGTGGCAGTCCACTCACCACTGATTTAAGCATCAAAAGTCTTCTATCAGGCCCCCGCCAGGGCCCTGGGGATGTGTGAAAAATGGGAGGAAGAATCACAGCCCTGGAGCAGCACCTCAGAGGCTCCAGGGACCTGCAAAGACTTCCTCCACCTCCTGTCTACATACCTTTCTGGAAAGAAATCTGGCATTCTAAAACCAGCAGGAGAAGGGGACCAGCCCAGGTTAGTTCATCCCAACATGCATCAGCCTCAGGAGCCCAGCAGGCCAGCTTTGCTTTGGGCCTCCCATCACCCCTGATGGGCAGGGGGCAGGGGGCAGGGGGCTCCCTGGGACTGGAGCTGGCTCCCCTCTACCCCTCATCACACAGCCCCAAGGTGACGGGAAGCCCCCAGCCAGACAGCATCCCGACATTCACCCCTCAGATTAGTAGCACATCCATCGCTGTTTTCGTTAAGACAAGAAACACATTTATTGAGAGCACAGTGGGCTGTGCCAAGCCCCTCCCCCCACTGGGGGAGGGTGCTTTTCTGACCACGGCACAGGCTCCTCACAACAGCCCTGTGAGGTAGGTGTCCAAGCCCATTTCTCAGATGTGGACAGTGAGGCCCAGCACGCCCCCAAGTCTCAGGGTTCGTGAGGGGCGGGGAGGGGGTCCGGCCCGCGTGTCTAACACTCAGATCAGTGAAGTCCATCAGTCAGAGGGCGGGGAGGTGGGGAGGACATGCCCCTCCGTGCAGGGGGGCAGCCCAGGTCCAGAGTCTGTGGGTCCAGCCTGTCCCGCGGGGACGTGTGCAGGTGTCCCTGTGGCTGTGGAGGCTGAGAGAGACGCAGGCGCAGACGAAGGCCCTCTGCTCCCGGGCGTACAGGCTGACAAGAGTTCTTACGCACACAGGCAGGCGGGAGGCAAGGGGCAGACACAGTTAGGACAAGGGACACTCGGGGCCTGGACCACACAGGGAGAGGGGAGCACCCAGCCGCCAGCTCCTGCCCTCTACCTGGCACCCTTCACATCACCCTCTCCCTGGCTTCCTCCTCCTGTAACTTCCAGAAGCATCACATGCTCCTGCACCAGTAACTCCGATGGTTCTTACCTAACCAACCGAAATCTAGAACTCTTGGCCTTGGGAGAAACCAACCCAGCTCTCCTGTCCAAGCTGTTACCAGCTAAACTACCAGCTTCCTCCCCCTCTAAAAGAGAAAGTGTCAGCCACTCAGTCGTGTCCAACTCTGCAAACTCATGGACTGTAGCCTGCCAGGTTCCTCTGTCCATGGGATTTTCCAGGCAAGAATATTGGAGTGGGTTGCCATGCCCTTCTCCAGGGGATCTTTCTGACCCAGGGATCGAGCCCAGGTCTCCTGCATTGCAGTGAGATTCTTTACCATCTCAGCCCCCTGGGAACCTACTCCTCCTCTGGGGGTTTCTGAAAATTCTCCCTGATTCTGCCCACCTGGACCTCAAGCCCCTCCCCTCTGAACCTGTTACATCTCTGTACTGAAGAGCAAAGCTTCCCTTCCTTCACTGCCTCCCCGAGGCTGGCCGAGTGCTCCCCTGACACCCTCCACTCTGCCCAGCAGTTTCTCGGGCCACCATAGTCCTGGAAAGCACAGGGCTTCTGTGATCAGGACGCACAGGCTGCAGGGCGCTGTGGCCAACTCCAAACAGGAGGCCAGGTAACAAAGCACTGATTTTCACAGAAACAACCTCCTCAAACCCGACAATAACCACGCCAGGCAGACGTGACTATTCTGAGATTACAGGTGAACAAACTCATCCCAGCCACACACATATAGGTGCTTAGACAGCTGTGAACCCCAGACCGTGATTCTCAGGACCAGTGCACGGGGTCCATCGAGACAGGTGGCCAGCACCCACTGAGCAGACACCGTCTTTATGTACCCACTCTACAGAGAGGGGAACCGGGCCTGGGTGGTTCAAATAACCCCTCAAGGCCATTGCACTGGCGAATGGTCTTGCCACAACCAGAAGTCCAATGGGTAAGATAAGATCCCCACCTCTCCAGAGTCCCACACCTCAGCTTGAGGAGACGGGAGAGAGTGAAAGAAAGGAATCAAGGTCTGGGGTCCAATCCCCCCTCATTTGCTGGGTGACAAGGCGGCATCTCAGACCGGGTGTGCACCTTACAGGCGAAGGCAGACGGTCACCGATGGTGAGAATAAAGGTTTCTCAGGTCAAAGACCTCCCCATCCCCAGAGCGAGGGCTCCTGAGACCCAGAGAGGGCAAGAGCGTGGCCAGAACACCTCTGCCCTGGGGAACTGCCAAATGCCACATTAGCAACACCGCCTGGACCACCCACTGCATAACACAAGGAACCAAATTCAATGCCCTGTGATGAAATACAGTGGGAAAGAATATGAAAAAAGAATACACATGTATAACCAACTCAGTCACTGCACAGAAGAAAATACAGTATACTGTGTCAAATGTATGCCAGCAAAATTTTTAAAAAATCACTTGGACCACAACACGTAGGAGTACATTTTAGCCCAAATAAAGTTTTATTCTAGATACAAACATTTCCAGAAACAGTCAGAAGACAGCTATTTGCATCCAGAAGGTTCCCCAGGATGAGCCCCCACTGCAGACAGAGACCCTCAGAGTCTGTCCTGAAGAGTCTTTGCCAAGAGAACACCCTCTTTCCTCTTAGAGAGATGCATGCAGAGTCCACATGTCCATCAGTCAACAGTCAATTTAGTTTTCAGATCCACCAAAACTCCGCTTGCTCATCAGTGAGCATCTATCCGGCACCTATGATGCCAGCAGGGGGGCCACTTGCCCTCTGGAGAGGGGGACCCAGGCCTGCCCTGCTCAGGAGGACAAGGCCCTGAAAACACTCCTCACCCCAGGCACACAGGCCCGAGGATCGTCCGGGAGCAGACACTACACACAGACTCACAGGGCCCTGGGAGGAGGGCCTGACCCACCTACCTCTGCCTGTCAATCCTCTCGGGAGCTTCTCAAAGACACAGGGTGGCCTCAGCCCGCTCTGGCTAAAGTCAGAGGCCAAATGAGGGGGCCAGGGAGGCTTCTGCAGGGGGAGGGGCTGGGAGAGGGGCCAGAAGAGACCCCTGACCCCAGCCCACCTGGAATGGAATCTGGGGGTGTTCTGCAGAACCCTGCTGTCCATAAAGACATGAGACTGGGGCCAGGGAAGGAATCCCGCAGACTCATGGAGACACCCTGATCCACGAGGACCCCAAGGGGATGCCTCCTGAGCAGAAAGAGGGGCAATATCTAATTTGGCCACGTTTCCAGGTCCCACTGAGGCTCCACGGGTGCACTGCTAGGCCCGTGGTGGGGACAGGGACACACTGGGGCATATTTGGGCTGGCAGAGACCAGCTGCAGAACGGGAGGGTTTGCTCGACTGAGTTGAGAGAGCACCCTCTGGCTTTTCATGGAAGACTGTTCAATCCTGGCTCAGACACAACTCGCTCATCTGTAAAATGGGCCCACATGCCAATCAAGCAGGAGCCTTTCCCCTAAAGGGCAGAAGAGGGCGTTTTAGTTCCTAAGATGTTACCCAGAAACCCCTCCTTGGGCTCTCTCTAAACTGTCCTTGTTCTTTCCCCCTAACAAACACCCTCCATAGACCTGGCAGGAACAGCCACCTGCGTGTGACAAACAGGCACCCAGGGTGGGGTGGGGGGAGAGGAGCGGAGCCTCCAAGGAAGGAGAAAAGCCATCACTCATTAACTGAGCCAATATTTACCCTGGACCTGCATCACTGAACACTCTCAGGCCACTTGACCTCTGTCTCACGTGTCCCAGTGACTGTCAGAAATATAATCTTAGTATAAGGTCAAGACCAACTTTTTACTCATTTAGAACTAGCAAAAGTTTCCCTGTTCCCTTCCAGACAGCCCCCAACACATGATCACTTTCAGTGATGGCCAGCATTTAATGATCGCTGTTAAAGTCCACCCAAGCCCGAGCCCTCAGGACAACCCTGTGAGGTTAGCTTTCCGGTGACCCACGGCTTAGCTAAAAGGAGAACAAAAGGAGACCGACAGTCAGAGGGAAGAAGCGCCTTGACCGACACTGCCCAGCTAGTTACACGTTAGCCAGATTCCCATTTCTAACAGAACACATCGACTCGTTCATCGGACAGCGAAAGTTCCACCAAGTGACATCTGAAACCAGAGTCCTGGTTTTCAAACAACATATATCATACAAAGGTCGGTAAGATACAGTGACTGGTAACAGGTTAATCAGGAGCGGAGGACAATCTCTCAGTCAAGGTTATAAACAACCACTGCTTACATTGGGTTACAGTTGTGTTATTTGACCGTCTACTCATCCATCCTTCCGACAGAAATGGAAGGCGACCCCTACCACTGGCCTGGTACTGTGCTAGGCACCCAGGCTGCTGACATTTGAGCCCAAACGCTGAGAACGGGAAGAGGGGACACTGGGCAGTGGGGGCGTAGTATCTTTGACAACTGGTGCCTAATATTTTGGGCGGAGGATACTGCTGGGAGGGGTCTCTTGTGGAGGGGAAGTGCTGCCCACAGGCCAGACACAGTGGTAGGCAAGACACAACCTATTCCAGAGGTGGGTGCGAACGCGTACCCCAGGGGTCCAGGGCATTGCCCAGAGCGATCCCCAGTCCCCAGTCTAACCCTAACTCCAAAATTACTCCTACCTACCTTTCAAATGCCATTGAATTCAGCATTCGATCCCATGATACCCGCTGTATGCTTGCTAGAAAGATTCCCCGCGAAGCTGCCCGAATCAGGCTGCCGCTCCTGGCTTGTCACCCCACCACTCACCGCCTACTCCCGGGGGCACGCGCACCACCCTACAGGATCACAGTTCAAAATCCTGGTTACAGCAGATCCTCACAACAGCCCTGCGAGGTGGGTGCCATGGTCTGCCCAGAAGACAGACTCGGCTGTGCCCATGAGTTTAAACCACATGCTTGTCCAGCTCCAGGGTCCTGGCTTTGTCCACTACACCTGCTGTCCAAGGCACTAAGTCAGATGCAGAATTCCCAAGAGAGCCCCCAAGATTTAAGGTGGGAAGTCCCGTCTGGCTGGGAACCTGGATGGATGCTCATGGATGCATCCCAGGTTTGCCAAGCACCGTACAGCCCAGATACCCTGTTGTGCCAATAGATTGTTCTGTGCAGACCTCACCATCCAAGCCATCAATCACCTCCCCCAATTTTCTCTAAAGAGAGCCCAGAATGAACTAATCTCCAAGGGACAGGAAGGACTCTGAAACTCTCCCTTTGTGCAAGATGAGGGTGTCCTAATTGACTCGAAATCCTGCTCACGGCCAGAATCAGCTGTTTGCTTCAGACCCCCACCCCCACTCCAGCTATCATTCTGACCTCTTGAGACTCTGGGCTATGATTTCTGAGCACCCAGGGAACACAGCTTGCTGATTACTAATCAACCCAGTTTGCGGAGGAACAAAGTTGGAGAGGGCAATCAAAATTTCGACAGAACTCTGGCCGAGGGATGGGCACCGAATCAAGGATCCCGCCTTATGGCTGGCCCCCAGCAAACACGCTCATCTTTTCTTTTGAGAGGGGGTGTCGGAATGCAACCTTGTGACCCAGCTCTAGTATAGCACCAGCTGACCTTTTCGAATGTTTGTGGCCTGGGAGTGAGTGAATGAAGGGATGAAAGGATGAGTTACAACTGCTGTCATCTGGTAGAGGAAGCGGAGAGGTTGAGGGCAAAGCTCATGGCAGGGACCATGCACCAGGCAAGGTGGCCTGGGGGGGACATCTCTGCTCATGGGTCAGGGAGATGGGGGCAACCCTGGGCCCCCAGCTCTGGATCCCTTGCAGTGTGTGATGCATGGGAAAGCGCCATGGGGATGGAAGCCATGTGGGTGACGGTGGCAGATGGCATCCAGCTGGGACATGCTCGGAGCAGTGACCCCGGAGGAAGAAGCCACAAGTAAGGGCGTTCACTTCATAACCACAGCCCATGGCGCTATACAGCCTGCCCACAAGGAAAAGGTTTGCTTTCAGGAAAGGGAAAGGCCAAAGCACCAGGTCAAGAGGCCAAATGCAATGGATGGACAGATGGAGGGGTGGATGGATGGATGGATGGATCCAAGTAATGTTGGGAATAGTCGCTGGCCTCCCAAACATGTGGGTGAGAAATTCTGACACAGGCAAACAGCGCTCAGTGCTATAGTAGACGGTCGGTGGGAAGACACGGCCCTCGGCTGTGAGGCGAGGGTATTCTGGCAAGCAGGGACAGGCCCTGCTTGGGTCACTTGCCCTTCCCGAATGGCCACGATGACCTCTGAGACCTGGCTACCACTAGGTGGAACAGGAGGGAAGCCCAAGGAGAACATGAGGGTCATCCTACTCCTTGGGTCATGGAACTGAGTTGCCCCATTTCTGAAGGCAGATTCACTATCTGAGCTGATCTGACATACTTAATTCAACCCCAAAGACCACCACTGAGGCCAACAGGACATTTGCTCACACATCAGAGGGCACTAGAAACATGAAGGGCAGCAGACTGCCTCAGCTGATTGCTCTGAGAGGTGGCAAATGGTGATCCAAGGGTTTGTCTTCCTCAAAGGGAAATGGGGGCAGGGAGGGAGGGCAGGAAGGCCACCACTTAACTATTCAAGATTGCGGCACAGTTGTCTGGACCTTGGAGGGTCAAAGAGATTCCTGCACCACAAGAGTTGCAGAGGGTGAGCTGAGAGTTTATAAATCATAAATGCACAAACCCACCCAGGAGAAGCAGCCTTAAATGTCACTGGGCTGCCAAAGGAAGGATATCATCCCGATGCCTATTTCCCAGGAAGAGTCAAGAGACCTGAAGGGTCATCTAGGCCAACCCACCCCTGTTCATTGAATCTCCTTAAAGCTGCCCTCATCGAGTACCTGCCTGTCCTGTCCCTTGAATGACCCCAGTGAGGAAGGGCTTACTACGTCCCAAGGACCCTCATTCCCTCCTTGGCCAGTCTCATCACAAAGCCATGACCCAGCGGACCTGGACAAACAGTTCACAGAAGATGCAATTTTTTTTTTTTAACAAACACAGTAAAATGTTCAATCGTCATTAGTCGTCAAAGCAGTGTAAGTTAAAATGACAGAAAAACATTTTTTCACAGAGATAAATTAGCAACATTTTAACAAAATGCTAATACATTACTGGACATCATAAAATGCTACAGGCCTTCTGAAATTAGCAGTCATACAAAAATCCCTGGCCCGTCATGGAGAAACTCAACACCAGAAAATTCCTTTGCTCATTCTCACTCCATTTATTCACCCGTTCTCCCATCCTCTCCTCCAACAGCCAACCAGGCACTCACTCACATCTTCATCCACCCTTCTATCCTCTCATCTAACATTTAGTATCTACAACATTTCAGGCATTAGAGATACAAAGATCAAGGCAATAAGCTCCTTACCCTTAAGGGAGGAGAAATTGACATACCACAGAGCAAAGATCATTTCTAGGTGTGGGAAAATAATTCATAAGAATGAAAAAAGTAGGTGTGCTAAATTATTAGCTGTGGCATAATTTGTAACATTAAAAAAGATGAATTATGCCTAGCAAGAGTAATAATAGCAGGTTGATGTGGTGAATGACTGACACAGCCGCTCAATGAGACATAAGGCAGCCAGGGAGGTGATGAAGTATATGGAAGAAAGAAAAATGTTGACAGCGGAATGTTAAATGGAAAAGGTGGGATGCAAAAAGGAAAAAAAAAAAGTGTATGTGGCGAAGAATAGCAACTGGGTTTAAAAAATGGATGCTCGTTTTAAAAAAATTAGATGTCCATTAAAAAAAAATAGTGTGCTTATAAACAGAATCTGAAGGGGAGAAATAAAGATGAGTGATATGTCAAGTGATGGGTGACCTGCTCCAGGTCATTCGCTACCCACACCATTTACAGTAAGATCACAACTGGGCCGTGGGCCCATCGGCCCCAGAGACCCCGCCTGCGCCCTCCACCCTCTGGCAGGCCAGCGCCAAGGCCAACCTCCCTGAGTTGGGAGTCATACAGAAATCCAAGGAGACCTGTAGCTCCTGGTGCCTTCAAGGGAAGGATTTGTGCAAAGGGTGCATGCAAAAGTCAAAGTCAACAGACAAAATTAGTTCTTTGAAAAGGGAAAAGGAGCAGCACACACTTGAGACAGGCCATGATCAGAGAGGAGCGCTGAAACCCAAATTTGGACCTCGTGGGTCGGGCGTGGACGGAACCAGATGGGGGCCCATGGGGAACTTCCACCCCTGGCTTCTGCAGCTCTCAGAGCCTGGGCTGAAACCCAGGGTCCCAGAACTGGAGACCTTCAGAAAGCCTGACCCAGTGACCCTCAGCCCCCCAGCATTCCTACAAGGACAGAACGCATCCAGTCCCAACCCAGCCTCCCCGGGGACATTCCCCTACCTGCCTATTTCCACCCACGTGACCCTGGACAGCCCTGTGGTCCTGGGAAGAAGGCCTCCCTCCTTAGGGGTCTGCTTCTGTTCCTCCCCATCTCCTCTGTGAACTTGGCTGCCACCCCATCCCATTCCACGCCTAATAGCTTCTCCATCTTCTCAACCCTCAGCTGCCTTTTAAAACAACCACACACAGGTTCTTCAAAAAGACCCTCCCAGGCTCTTCCTGCCCCAAGGCCCTCCCACCCCCACTCTGGCCCATGCGATGACACCTGGGCTGGTTGGGGGACTCTTTGGGGACCCTTCTCTGAGCAGCTGTCTTCGGGGTTAATAAGTGCGCCCCCTACCCCAGGCTTCAGGCAGAACCCAGGCCCCCAGATTCCAAAAGAGAAGAAAGCAGAGCCCTGAAGCTTCAGGCCCACGAAGCCCTGCTCACGTGGCCCGGACACGCAGCTCTGGAGGCAGGGAAGGGGGGCTCCGACACGGGACTCACGTCCTCCGCCTCCTAAAGGCCGCCTGCGTCCATTCAGCTTGCCCCCGGGCCCCTGGCTCCCTGCCCGCAGCCTGTCTGTAGCTGTGGTTCCTGCTTCTCTGCCTCCCTGCCACCCGACATCCGAGCACGCCTGCAGCAGCGCTGGCCCAGACTGGACCTACCGACCCCACCCCGCCGCGTACCTGTGGCGGCCGCCACCCAGGGCCAAAGTCACCCCGCCCACCAGACTCCCCACGGGGCTCCCCCCACGCTCCCAGCCACGAATCCTGGGTCCAGCCAAGTGGGCTCCTCACGTTCAGGGCACTGGTTAGGGATCCAACTTTATTTTTTGTTTAATGTCCCAGACTGGAATCAAGAAGTCGAGAGGGACTTTGATCCTTGGATTGGTAGACAGACATAGGCACACCACACACAGGTGCACAAATCCTGCCAATACAGAGAAGAGACTACACAGAACCAGGGAGTCCTGGGATTAGAGAGTATCAGTACAAACGGCCCCAACGAGGGGCAGGGCGGGGGCGGGTCAGGAGGAGAACAACCACATTCAACAACACAGCAAGCAAACACCATTTTTTGTTGTTGTTGTTTTTGCCGAAATACAGAGAGTACATTGCAAAACAGTTGAGAAGGTAGCAAGGCCTTGAAACGGGCTCCGGGGATGCCAGGGGGAAGGGGGCGGGGTCCTGGGACCACTTCTGCAAACCCAGGGCTGAGGTGCACCTGCCCCAGGACACCCCAAGTTGGGAAGGGACAGCAGCCCGCCCACGGAAGACCCGGCTGGAGGGCTCCCGGACACGTTTCAGAAAGCTGCGGGAACAAGGTGCCTGTGATGAGGCCGTGCCGGCCCCCTTTCCGCCCGCCTCTCCCCTGCACAGGTCCTGGAGGTGAGAGTGCCCCCTACCCGTCCCAGGACCAGCACCACCCAGGGCCCCTGGCTCCCTGACCCTCTGCTGCCCCCTGGCGGGAAAAGCCTCCCTCGCAGGTGACCCACGCCCAGGGAGGGGTCAGGACACCCACCTGGCCCAGCCCCTTGTTCCCGCAACCTTCTGCAGGCTCCCCGCCCCGAGCCCTTCCACCTCTCCAGGGCTCTAGACGGGGCACTGCCAACAGGCAGGACAGCGTCTGCCCCCACGATCCACCCAAGCGGGGAGCCAGTGCCATCCCACGTCTACACGTGGGGAAAACGGGATGAGAGCAATGAGGTGAAATGGCCCCCACAGACAGGGCGTGACAGTGATGCTCCAGGCAAGGGTCCCCCGAGCCAGCTCTCGCCGCCTGGGCAGGGGGCGTCACAAGCACACCGCGTGCCAAGGGCCCCCCACCCCACCCAGCTGGCGGCAACCCGGGGGCCCCAAACAGGAAGCCCTCCCTCCATTTCCCTTCTTCCTTTGCCTTCTTTCCTCCCTTCCTTCCATGCGCCCATTTCTCCCATTCATTCACTCTTTTAGATTTGATGCCTTCACTTACTGACTTCAACAGCACGACTTCAAACATAGCCCTGGGTTCATGAAGGTCTCCCTTCTCCTCTGCATTTGTTTATGCATTATTTCCATTCCTGCTTTCTTATTTCTCTCACGCTTCCTTTCGTTCCTTCATTCTTACAAACTCAGGTGAAGAAAGATGAGCCGGGACCCCACATGCAGCACCCCTGGTCCAAGCAGCACCACCTCCTTCACTTACTCGGTCATTCACGCAGTCTCGCTTTTGCCCTTCCTTTCATTCTTGTCCTGGGAAATCAATATACCAGTCAAAACCCCACGTGCCAAACAGCCATTGTGGGCCCCCACGTGCTTACTTGCCTTTGCAATCTTTCTTCCTCGCCACTAGTCACCTTTTACGTTGTGCTATTTATTCTTTTATTTATGCACCTCCATTGCCTATATTTTATGATATAAAGATAATAAAAGGCTGGAGGTGAGGCCTTGTCTTGGGGCTAGGTGTTTGCTCTATTTTTCATTTATCCTCAGAAAAGCGTAATGCGTCTATCTATTTAAGGAGTAGTATGTAAACTAATTATCATTCCTGTTCAGACAACCTCTCTGAATGAACCATTTATCACTTTGCTGGTTGGTTGACCATCTTTCCTTTCTTTTTTTTTTTTTTTTTTTTGCTTCTTCTTTTTTAATCTCTCCATCCTCCTTTGCCCTAGAAAAGGGGACTGGATGACCTTATCCATCATTAGGATTGATGACCACCTCACCCCTAATCCTAACAGACCCTTCACTCGGACACACCCACATCTTCACTACCTTTCTATTGGGTCCCCCACCTTTCTCGTTCACTTAAGTTTCATTTTGCCTCGTTTCTTCCTCTGCTTCTCTTTTACTCTTAGGAACCTCAGGTGTCCGGGGTGAGATGAGTGACAATCCCATGGGCCGTCTCAGGCATTTCCATTTCTAATTCAGTCATTCATGGGTCCATTCATTCTTTCTGTCACTCTTCTATTTCCATATTTATTCTTTTATTTATGGACCTCAGGTGCATAGAATTGGATTAAGCATCATCTGTAGCTCCTGGAGCCTTCTCAACACCGATCCATATAGGGCCCTTTGGTTCATTAATTCCTTGTACCAGTGATTTGCGGGGGACTTATTTAACTCTCTCAGGAGCCCAGTTTTGAATCACTCATAATTCCTGGTGCATGGTGCCTTCTCATTTTCTTGTTCTAGCATGGCCCTCTCTCTCGTAATTTATGTACATATTTATTTATTCATTCAATATGCTTTTATTGCTAATATCCATCTTGTCATAATTGTCTGTGCCCCTCCCCCTTCCTCACTGGCCCTTTCAGCATTCTTTTATTCTCAAGAGCCTCAGGTGCAGAGGGGGATTCATCCAAGCCCCCTTTCTCATTCATTTGTTCACACAGCCATCCCCTTGTTTGTTCTTTCTTTCTGATGAACTACAGCTTTTACTAGTTTTCATATTTAATGAATAATATATTTATTAAGTACTTATCCAGGAAGTGCCTTTTTTCTTTCATCCATCTACTTTTATTTCTTCTCCTATATCTTTCTTTCTCCCGGTCTCCCCTTCAATGTTTCAAACTCCTTTGCCTTCTCATGGAATGCATGCATTTATTCCTTCAGGCTTTTATTTATGCTATTGTTCTTTTTATTATTTATCAACTTTGGGGCCAGAGATCTGAATGAATGTGGATGATCTGTGCTAAATCAGTCCCTTCTCACAGACTTCCCTGACTTCTTTATAAAAACCTTTTATTTTTTTTCCCCATCTTAATTAATTGTTCTCTTCTACCAGTCTTTCAGGCTTTTTTCTCACTACCTTTCTTTGTTTTGGAGACTGGGCACCAGGAAGTGGATGAACCCTAATACCCCTCACACATCGGCCTCATTGGTCACTGCAAATTTTTTGTCTCATTCGTTCATGCATTCATGCACCCATTCAGGCTTCCTTTCTGTTTGGTAATTGTTTTCACACTTCTAGATGGCAGGGAACCTAATTGGATACATGATAATCTCCAGGCAGTGGGTCCTCCTCTCCTGGCCTCTCTGAGGTCCTCCCTTGCGTATGTTAGCTTTGACCTGCCTCCTGGATGGGTGGGTGGTGAACCCTCTCAGAAGCCCAGTGTGCATGGCTCACGCCCCCTCCCATTCTTCTTCCTAGAACGACTCTCTCTTATGTATGCATTTATCTACCTATTAATGGATTCTTTTTCTTTTTGCATTTCTAATTCGACTTCTGACTTGTCATTCCTTCCCCATCTTCTGTTTCACTGTTTCTCTCTTTTACTCCCTCTCTTTCTTGCATTCTCTGGAGCTCAGGTGCCATGACCTGAGGGAGCCTAGAGTCACCTGCCAACAGCATCCCTGGGTCCTTCAGCTCTACCTCTCAAAGTCATTCATTCCTTCTTGCTTTCCTTCCTTCATTCGTTCATACCATTCTTCCTTCCTGTTTTTTTCTTTTTATTAGGCATTTACTCCTCAATTAATGGAGCGTGTGTTCAGATTTTGACCCATTTTGATCCACAGTTTGGATTCCTAGCCTCGCCTTCTTCCAAGGATCTACTCATTTGTCCCCTTTTTTAATTCTTTCCACATCCCCTCCTTTCCCACTTTTTCTTGTTTGTCTTCTTTCATTTTCCTGGAGCTTTGGTGTGGCCACAGCCTCTCCCCACCTTGCTCCAGGCCCTTTGTCTCTTTAGATGCTCGCTCACTTGTTTATTGAGATACTCATGTTTTTTTGACGGTCCTGCGGGCTCTCAGGGTTGGACTAACCACAACCCTCGACCCGTGACCGTCTATTACTCAACTCCCAGCACCACTTTCTTTTTTATGTTTATCTATTCACCCACTAATGTTTTTCTGGACTTCACCCCCATTACTTTTTCTTCCACATTTCTAGATTTTTATTTAGATATTTTATTCTCTTTTTTAATGCTTTCAGGGAACAGACCTCTGTTCGCAGGACTGGATGACTCAAAACCCTTTCTGCCATGCTGCCTCCTGGATCCAGGTATGCCCACTGCTCACTCATCCTTCCCTTCATTTTTTTCTCTTTTTTTTTTGACTTTCTTTCATCTCAGGATTTATTTATGTGTGACCAGAATTAGAAAACTTTGGGTCAAAGTTAAATCTGGTCTCCTGGGTCTTTTCTCATTTTTAACTATTCTTCAAGCTCTTCCTCTGGTGTTTTGTCTTTCTTTCTACTGCCAAGAGCACGTATTTGGATTAATCCTAATGCTTGGCTTATAATAACCGGACATAGTCCTCTTTATGGTGAGTGTTCGTCTCACCCCCTAATTTTAAAAGTTCCCTTCCTTATTTTTTTTATGTATTATTTGGCATCTTTCCATTTCCCTTGCTTTCGATCCCTGATACCCTCTCTTGCATCTTTTTGGTGGGCCTCACCACCCCAGCCTCACCCCTGGTTTACACATCCAGTCTCCTTATTCTTTCTTCCCATCATGTAGGTTTTTCTTCCTTTATGGACAAACTATAGGTGCTATGTATTTGAATTGCTCGTGTGCCTTAGTCCAGGATAACCTGATACTGGTTTCTGCATGGACCTGCTTACATACTGATTCCATGCTTTGTCGACTTATCTATTGATCTCCTATGTATCCAACTGGATCTCATTCAGGGTACACCTCTTTACACTATTTATTTGTTTATTCATTCTTTCATGCCTGCATTCATTTATTCATCCACTCCCTTCTTTGGATCAGGTAACAGAGCCCCGCCAAACGACTTCCCAATCAGAACAATAGGACAGTCACAGTACCTCTGACCCCCACCCCCTCTCGTCCAGTGGCCCACCAAGGTGCACACAACCCACAGTCCTTGACACATAAGCATGAGATGCAGGCACAGGCAGGATACATGTTACTGCAGCCAGACCCCCACCCTGGGGCTCACACCCTGTACAGACCGGAGTTGGGTTCCCCAGGCCCATTGGTGGGGCAGGCGCTTCCCCAGGGACCCCTTTGACTGGTCATCCCTATGAGAAACCTGTTTCAAGACCCAGGAGTTTACACAGAGACACACACGGTATATACAACCTCCCCGGTGGGAGCCGACGGACATAGAGTTCCTCTGAAAGCAGACGGCTTTGTCTACAGTCACACACACAGAAAATATGTTGGCCTTTCAAGGCAAATAAAAAAGGAACTACCCATCAGTATTGCTAAGCGTCCCAGTCCCAAACAATGAAAAGCTTGAAGAGGTTTGGCCGGAAGCTTTGAAGACAGAAAATCTGTCCATCCGGACATTTCAAGAGGGGAGGCGAGTGAAGGTTATCGGAGCTCGGAGACGGTTTCAGAGGCTGGTACCACTGCCCGCGTTTGCTCCTTGGCCCGGCGAAGGGGCCCCCAGCTAGGCCACTTCCATCCTAGTCTGCCCTGCCACACAAGAGCCGGAGTGAGGCTCAGCCCTGAACGGGCCGTTCACTTCCTTTGTGAAGGAGGAGGAATTCTGTGGGGGTCCAGCCCTCGAGGCTGCCTGGAGGATCCTTTTGCCACCGAGGTGCCGTGAGGAGGGGGGTGCACCACTAAACGCGAGCCCCCGAGGTCCACACTCAGCGTGGCTCCCTGGGCACCCCCTCCCTGGGAGGGGGCCGCCGGCCAGTGCTCACCCACCCCTCCCACGAGGCTGTCGGGGTGGCAGCCCATCTCCCTTGGGGACCAGCCCCAGATGTGTTCCCCACACCCCAGCAACTTACGATTATGGAGCTAGAGGGTGCTGGGGTGGTGGGTTCGAGGTCCTGGACCACGGAGGACTCCAGATGATGGCTTCGGCTGGAACGAGAAAGCACTGGGTCACTCAAAGAGAATCTCACCCAACGGAAGCAGAGATGCCCCAACTTCAAGGGTAGAACTGATTCTTTACACTCACTCACAAGCACTCTCAGCTGCCAAGCTCCCCCTCTCCCAGCTCCACATGTATTTGGAGCTGATGGGGGCTGGTGTGGTGGCGTGGACGCGGCTCATAACCCCAGAGCCCTCGGGGTGGGTTGGTGCCACCCGCGATGCTAGACGCTGTTTCACGGCACCCAAAGGCTCAGGGTCACTGCATGAGTGGCAGCTGGAGCTGGACACAACCGAGGGCTACATAGAAGGCTTCCTGGAAGTGCATTCCACCAGAAAGAAGGGTGCTGCGGGGCACAGCCAAGCCAGGGGTAGCGTGTGCGTGATGGGGGGCGGGGGCAGCTGACCCTGGCTAAGACTAGGGAAGTGTGCTGTGGACCACGCCAGGGCTATGGGGTCCTGAATGAGCAGCATGTCCTAAAACCATGAGATGGAAGACGAAAGACAGGGCTGCCTGGACAGACAGCTTCACCTGAACAATTACCTACAAATATTCACCAGCCCCATATAAAAATATCTGACCAGGCACGTCAATCTTTGACGTCAAGTATTTGCCTTAAAGTTTAAAAAGAATGGGCTGAACAGTGACAGACCCCTGTCATTATACATCTGTCAAAACCCATAGACTGTGGGATACAAAGAGTAACTCTGAGCAAGAGAAGCCATGAATTTCAGTTAAGAGCTACATTATCAAGGTCAGCCCGTCAATGGCCACAGGTGCGCCACGCTGATGCCAGATGTCAACCTCGGGAGCAACTGGGGGAGAGGTGACGGTGTTCTCTGTATTTGCCACTCACTTTTTCTATAAATCAAAAACTGCTCAGAAAAAAAAAAAAGGTTAGTCATTTTTTAAAAATATTTTAAGGGAGTTGATGTTGAACATACACCCAGGAGGCTCAGGTGTGGCCAACAGGTGGTCTGCGATGATTGAGGGAGGATTGGTGTTTTTCTTTAATTTGTTATTTTATCCTGAAGCATGGTTGATGTTTACAATGTTGTGTTAGCTTCAAGTGTACTGCAAAGTGACGCAGTGATGCAAATACATGCACCTGTCCTTTTTCAGATTCTTTCCCACGATAGGTTATCACAGGCTAGTATATGGAGTTCTCTTGTGCTATACAGCAGGTCCCTGTTAATTCTTTTATCTGATGACTGGAAAGGTTTGATCAGCACTGTAAAGTGAAGAGGGAGCCAAACTGAGGCAAGAATGAGAAATAAAAACTTGAGAAGAGGAAGAAAGAACAATGAGAGTTCGGTAGCCCTCCAAGGAAACCTGAGGAAGGAAGAGGCCCTCCCCAAGCCCCCTGCCCTGACTTAAGCCATCTGGGAACTTCAACCTCCATGCCCATGGTTCACTCACCGAGGTGCCCAAGACTTGGCCAGGGGCCCAGGGGGCTCACCTCTTGCTTTCAAGCCTCCTAAGAATTCCTCCCCTAACCTTGAGCTTCCCAAACACTCTATTCCCCTAACTGGTTGATAAGTAAGAAACAGGAAGTCTTTTTAAAAGATCAGAGTTAATCAAGCAGTCATCAGCCCATGGGTGACCAGGGTAGACTGGTTATCTAAGGGCGCTCTGGGTGCCATATTGTGGACCCCCGCCCCTGCCCTGGAGAGTTTCCAGCCCTTCCCCAGAGACCCACGAGCACCAGGGGTGGGCCTGTCATCATCACCACAGTCCTAAGAGGACGAGCGGGCTCCAGACCTGGAACACACAGCAAGACCACCATCACCGCCTCTTCCCACAGGACAAAGAGGTAGGAAAGGGCTTTGCTGTGGCTTTCCAGTTTGGTTCTTTTTGGTGTCTTTTAAGAGGACGGGGGAGATCAGAAGCAGCTCAGGGCATTTGAGTTTTTTTCCTGCTTCTGTCCCTAGGGACCCTGGGAGCCCTCCGGGTTTCCTGGTTGTTCGTAATTAACTTTGGCGCAGACCCCCAGGCAAAGTTACGCCTTGGTTTCTGAGCTCTGGGTGTCCCAGCCCTGAGACCGCAGGGATATATCAGCGCTGTGGTGCTGGGCTGCAGACAAAGACACTGCAGAGATGAGTCCGTGTCTGGAACCAAAGGAAATCACAAGCCTCCTCCTAGGGTCCAGAAGAACAACTGTCGCAAGCAGTTGATCGGAGACCTCAGAAACACACGCTGCGCTCACGAGCCACGCAGGAAGCCTGGATAGCCGCACCAAAATCACCCTCCGGGGCTCACAAGGGTTAGCAAATCCTAGCTCTACTTCTCAGGAGATGTTTTATTTCTCTCTTTTTTCTGAAGTATGGTTGGTTCTCAACATTGCTACTTCCTATGGTACAGCAAAGTGATACATATACTTACATTCTTTTCCACTATGGTTTATTCCTTTCCACTAAAATATTGTTTTCCACTATGATTTATCATAGGATATATTTTTTTAATCGGAGGATACCTGCTTTACAATGTTGTTTTAGTTGCTGTTCAACATTATAAATCAGCTACACATACTCTGCCTCTCAAGATTTTTAAAGTTCTTCTATCCTAGGGGCAAACAGGACTTCCTTGGTCTGGCATATCTGGCACAAATCATCTGTGGATCAGCCGTAATTATATATGTGCGTGTGTGTGTATATATATGACGATGACTGACTAGTATATGCAGGGTAGAAACCAATACAACACTATAAAGCAATTTTTTTCTGATTAAAAAATAAATTTAAAGAAAAATTTTTAAAGAATTTTTCCTACTGCAATATATCTCCCCCCCCAAAACCTTTTACTATTTCTTAATTCATCTACTTTTCTTCTATACAATAAATACTGTATTGAAATTGAAAAAAAAAATCATTTGTGGGTGTTGAGTGCAGGGGAAAGATGGAAAAGGATGATTTTTCACAAAATGGTGGTTTCTCAGAAATAAAAGCCTGCAGTTTATCCAAACAGTCATCAGCCTTGCTCTCCTACCTGTTGAGGAGAGACCACCCCCCTCACAACTTTCCCCAACAGATGCAAGCTCTTGGCGGACCTCATTTCCTGTACCTTTGTGAAGGCCAGGGCCCTGAACATTACGGGCTCATTTATGAAAATAGGAGAGGTAATTGGGACAGCTTTTGAAATCATGTCCGCCCCGCTCCCACCAATCTCTCGCCGGCCCCCATTGGTTCTCTAATTTCAGTTGGCCAGGGGATGGGGGATGTTTACATATGCCTCTTCCTGGAATTTCACTCTTTGCTGCAGGAGTGGGCAATTAGAGAGAATTAAGGCCTATTTGGCGTATGTTTACCGTTAATGGGTAGAGTGGCAGAGGCACTTGGGAAGGCAGGCTGCCGGTCTAATTGAAGCTGGCAATTTCTCGATCCCTCATTTCAGCTCGCAGGTATTGTAGCAACCAAGGTCAGCAAACAAAGGCTGCAGCTCACCGTGGTAATCACCGGGTGCAAGCCTGACCACTGGTTTTGTGCGCTCTTTATTACCACGCACCAAAGCACAAAGAGACAGCTAGAGATGTTTGCAAAACTGAGTCTGGGATGGGCAGCCGGGGCAGGCCCAGCGACTGATCGCTTTTCCAGAACTTTGCCTCTGCCTGAAGTTCTCCACGGAGCGGGCCAGGGCACCCAAAGAGGTGCTCTTGTGACCAAAAGGCCCCGGGGCGAGCCTCAGGAGAGGGTGCGGCCTGGCACACCCTTCTGGGATGGTAGCCACGGGCCAGGCTCATTACACAGCCCCGAAAAGGTGTTTCGGGCCTGGCCGGCGGCCCACCTGAGTAGAAGAACAGTCCACTGAGCTGCTCTGGGCCCGAGCCTCATTAGGGTCCGTGTTCACAAAGAGCTGACCGAGAGCACTGGCTGACAACTGCCAAGCCCACTGCCTAGCCACGGGCGGTGGGCTTCACACCAGGCTCCCTCGGGTCTCTGCTTTCATTGTCTTGGAAGTAAAAGAGGGTGGGGGGACAGAAGACCAGTGATCTCCAGCCCTCTGACTCTCAAGACTCAGCAAACAAACCCCCGGGCAGCTGGAAGGAACCCAGGGCCCCATGGACCCTGAGGTGACCGTGATCCTGCACTGATCCCATTTCATAGACGGGAAAACTGAGGCCCACCAGGGACCAAGATCATAGTTGCAGTGGGAGCTGAGCATAGGCTGGAACCAGGTCCCCAGAGGACCAACGCAGAGCTGCTGCCTGACCCTGAGGCACCCAAAGTGCCCAATCTGGCCTCTCTCCTCTGACTGACCAGGCCTGAGTAGCAGCGTGTCCCTGCCCCCAGCCAGGAGGCCCAACTTGAACACCTGGAGACCCCCATCCCCTCCTCTGGTGAAAGAGCCCTTATCTTTCTAGTGCTGACATCCCTGGCTTCTTCTGCCTCACAGAATACAGAGGACTGACAGGCCACTGCCTCATTTTACAGACGGGGAAACCGAGGCCCAGAAGCCAGCAGCAACAAAGACGCCAGCCAAGACTCAGGACAAGGATGCCTTCAACTCATGGCAGGGACTCTGCCCTGGGTTCCTCCAGAGGGGCCTGAGTCCTCGGGACAGTTGGGGGCATCAAGGGTGCAAACTTGATTCCTTCCAGCTCAGAGGGTCCCCTTGCTCAGGGTGGTCCCCACCCTGTGGCCCCTGCTGACTGACCCCGTGCAACCATCAGCCCCATGTATCGCGGAGCCCCAGAAGCCCCAGTTTCCTAACCCGAAGGAAGGACTCAATCCCCACTCCCATGGAACGGCCTAGAGAAAGGACCGGAAGGCCCAGTGCAGCTGTGAGTCTGGACGGCCAGCACAGACGTGTGGTCAACCTCTAGGCCCCCGACTGGCCTCCTCCCCAACTTTCCACCCTGGACTCCTGTCTCCTTTGGCTGTTTCTCGGGCATCGGGCCCGGTTTGATCAGATTCTTGTTTACAGGCACAGAGACTCTGAGTCCCCCTCCTGAGAAACGTGCAAAGAGAAAGCCCCGGATCGGGGGAGCCGGGCGGGCCCGGGGTCACGCCGACGGTGCGGCTGGCTGGACGCGCATTGTGCGGCCTCTCGGCCGTGCGCCTCGGAGCCCCCGCCACGCACACAAGGGCGAGGGGCCCGCCGCAGCCCCCAGAGGGAACACAAGCGCGCACACACACACACTCTCTCTCTCTCTCTCTGTTTCAGGGGGAGGTAATTGAGGTTTCCTCTTTTCATGTGAAGAAAGGGCACCTTCTATTGAGAGAATGTATTCACAGAACCTGGGAAAACTCATCTGCTCTGGGCCTCCCAATTACCCCCAGGTGGCTGTTCTCCGTGGGGGGCTCCCCACATTCCTTCTGCAGGGCCTTTGTCTCCATCTGCACCGCCCTGGGAGCTCCCAGGCTAAGTCCCCTCCTTAAACCCCTGCCAAAGACCCTATTCACTCTGCAAAGAGATGCCGGGCAGAAGGTGGTGGGCAGCCTCCTCCCCCGCCACCCCGGCCCCCCGACTCCCAGGAAGAAGGACTTAAGAACCCTCCATCTGGATTTGTGTTGAAGCCCAAAGAAATTGGAGAGCAATTAGGAGAGTCATGACTATACCCTCCACCACTCTCCTCTCCCTTAATTAATTCTTCTCTCTCTCTCTCTCTCTCCCTCTCTCTCTCTCTCTCTCTCTCTCTCTCTCTCTCTCTCACACACACACACACACACACACACACACCCTTCCCAAGTTGGGGCCTGCCCCGGCCTCGGCCGCCCCGCACCTGCTCTGCCTGCCAGGCCCTCACGACTGCCGAGGCCCTCGGTGAGCTCCCCAAAGACGGGGATAAGGGACCAAGGATCTAAAATCTGGAAGGCACTAGGAATTCGAGGATGTCTGCGCATTCAGAAATAAGCCTCTTGGGCACTGCTAGCAGGTCGCCTAGGCACAGAGAAGGGAACCTTCGACCTCCACTGGATCCAGGTGAACCTGAGACCCCTCCTGCTGCTGCTGCGGCCTGGGAGGGTGGTGCCTGGCAGTGGACACTGGGGAGCTGACCTCCTCCCGGTGGACTTCCAAGGGTCCCCTCATTCCCTTTCACTCCTGGCCCCAAAACACTGACTCATGCCACGCAGATGATTTGGGGCTACCTCAGCATAACCCCTGCCTTAGACACTCCCTCCAAAAGTGGCTCGGCTTCCGAAAGCCACAAGCAGGCAGCTGGGACATGGGGCTGCCCATGGAAACTGGGGGGCAGTTTGAAACCCAGAGTGAAAGCCTCCACTCCTTCCCCTACCAGGACAGTCTCTTCGTTTCAAAATGGGGACCCCATGCTTCAGATGGCTTCATTTGGAAAGCTGTAACTCTTTTCTAGAATTTTCCATCTGTTCAAACCAGGGATGGGAGACCAGGCTAGTCAGACTCCTTTAAGTCCTTCTTTAGGACGGGGGGCAGAGCTCAAAGCCACAGATGGAAAAAGGAGCCAGTTCTTGGGGCTCATTTGCAACTTGTTAAATGTCAATCTTCTAAGAAGAAAATGCTCCCAGCACCCCAGACCTTCTGATTCAGCTCACAATGGCGGTCTACATTGTCCACTGCCCTTTAACCCTTTGGGGCCTTAATTTGTTTCCCTCCACACCCCCTTCTGTGTAAAGCTGCCTTCCTCTTTTCAAGGAAAAATTCATTAGCAAGCTCATTAAAGACGGGTGTTTTTTTTCTTTCTTTCTGGAAGTCAGATTGGTCATTAAAAAAAACCACAGATTTAAGTTCCTTTATGTAAATGAGTGAATAAGAAACACATGCCTCCCGTTGCCCTTAAGTCTTGCCAGTTTTTGACATTATTTGGAGAAATGTGCTTGGAAATACGTTTGGGGTTTGAGTCACAAGGAAGGACACACTAGGTCAGGGGCCCTGAAAGCTGCCATCAGTCCCACAAGCAACCTGCAGGTGGGAACTGAAAGGTGAAAAGGGGGGCACTTTCTTCCTTTCCAGACACGCAGAGGCTGAGCTATGCTCTCAGCCCCCTTCCCCATGCCCCCTCCACCATGGGGGAAGCAGGTGGGGCCCAAGAACCAGCTTTCTAGCAAGACCACCATCTCTTCCCAATACCTGTGTGCACGGGAAGCATTCAGCTAGAGGTGGCCCTAGGGACAGGCTCAGCACAATGACAAACGGCCAAGAGAACCCCTCCCACCTGTCTGTCTGGCTGGCTAGGGTCTCATTTCCACCTCTTACTGCTCAGGCATGGGTCAATCCACCAAAAAAGAATTTTCCTGAAAATGATCCTTTCTTTCAACCCTTGACAATGGCAGATGGATGATGCTACGTTTCAACTTCTTTAAACGAAGAACTTGACCTATTATACCTATTACTCTTTATTTTCTGCGTGAAAAGTGAAAGTCACTCAGTCGTGTCCAACTCTCTGTGACCCTATGGACTCTACAGTCCATGGAATTCTCCAGGCCAGAAGATGGGAGTGGGTAGCCTTTTCCTTCTTCAGGGGATCTTCCCAACCCAGGTCTCCCACACTGCAGGCGGATTCATTCTTTACCAGCTGAGCCACAAGGGAAGCCCAAGAATACTGGAGTGGGTAGCCTATCCCTTCTCCAGCAGATCTTCCTGACCCTGGAATCAAACCAGGATCTCCTGCATTGCAGGCAGATGCTTTACCAACTGAGCTATCAGGGGAGCCCCTATTTTTTGCATAATGACACACAAAATCCAAAATATGTGTTTGCCTGAGACTGAGAATTCACCAAAGCCTCTAAAATTCAACACAGCCCAAAGACAGGCCATCCCAAATGCCGAGGGGGAGAAGGGGCGGGGGTCTGGCAAAGTCCAGGACTGGCCGGGGATGGGCCTCTACCCTGACTCTGCCCTTCAACCCAGCCCACCTGGAGGGGCTCCTGAGACGTCCCTGAGGAGGGAGGTGTCCAGGAACCGTGGGCATTTGGCTCCAACGAATCACACAGATCTTTCTGGTAAGCTCCGGATACAACATCCCGGAGCCCGCATCCTGCCCTTTGTAAAGATCCCCTCCCGGGCTCTGTTCCACATCATCATGTTTGCAGGTGGCAAATGCCAGCCTCGGAGTAAATGTCATGGGGTGGAGCCCGCCTGGTGCCCCCTCCCTGGAATTAGGCCTGGGCACACGCTCCCCACCTCTCTGCAACCTCTCTGGGGAGTCAAACAAGCGGACAAAGGGGTCAGCCCCCTATATGGATACTTCTACCCTTCTTCCCTGTTCAAAATCACATCCCCAGCCCATTCCCCACTCAGGGCAGGAGGGTAGGACTGTAGAAGAGCTGTCCCCAAAATCTGGTTGATGATAGAGCCTTACAGAAGTTGCAATGAAAACCAGAGACCCCTGGGGAGAATGGGGGTCCAGCCCCTCTGCTCACTGGACTGCAGGGCTCATATAGGTGGGTGCATCCCAAGACAGGGCCCCCATTTCCTCTCACAGAGACCCTGTGTGGAACATCAAGGCACTGGGACAGAGCTGATCCCACTTGAGCCTCCATAAACATCTGGGGAGCTGAGTCGACTTTGACCCCATTATCCAAACCCTTCCCAACATCCCCTCCCCAGACCATCCCAGCCATTTAAGTGCCTTCATTCATTCACCCCAGTGGCTACCCCGAACGTCTCAGACATGCCCACAGAGCCAGGCACCTTCCACTGAGCTGCTGGCTCTGAAAACACCCCAAGGCTCCTCCAGGAGCCCTGCTGTGGGCTCTGCTGCCATGACCACAGAAAGCAAGGTGCCCTCAAGGGAGCCCCCTGCCCCACTCCACCTGGCCTAGATGCCACAAGGGCGACATCACCATATGGGACCCACCCAGGCATCCGACTAGACCCTCTGGTCCTTAAGGTAAACCTGGCCTCGCGCATCTGGTGGGGCTCTCCTCCAGAAGAGGCTCCATTAACACATCTTGAATAAATGAAGGTCCCATAAACAAATACCGGGTCCAGAGAGCCTCACGGAGCTATAACCCCAGCTTTCTTGTGCTCCACCATTACTGATTTTATTTAAACAAACAAAAACATTCCCATCCTGCTGCAATTTCAGGGATGAGGAGATGAGGCCAAGGGAAGAACTCCCTCAAAACCCACCATTTGATTAAAGGACATTATCAAGGCCTTGTGGTGAGAAGCCAGCATTCTCACAGCCACCGATGTTTCCACAGCGTGTGGGCAGAAACTCCTTTCCAGCTCCATTGTCCCCGCATCTCCAAAGGGGCCACTGGCCGGGCTTCAGGCGGAGGGCAAATGTCCTGCTATTCATTTCATTACCATGCTCAGCCAAGCTCTGTGAGGACCTACTATGTGTGTGCCTGGCCCATGCTGGTTCTCAGGAGCCCAGACTCGAGGGAATGTCCCCCACTTACCGTGCCAGCGTGCGAGGGTCTCAGCTCCCGGTGGCTTCCGGAACACCCGGCCCCACGATGGGGATGGCAGAGAACTTGCCTTTGCAGTGCCCCCTCCCAGTCTGTATGTATACCTCCTCGAACTGAGACATGTTTGAAATCGTGGTATCTTAAAAGAGCACGCAACTCACCCCAGTCCAGGCAACAGCGTCGAGGCTCGGGGCAGGCGTGAGATGCCAGGTGACCCTCCGGAAGGCGTGCAGCTCCAGGGAAGCTCTTCCATCTCCTCCGTCCAGGCGTTCACGATCCGGGGCCGCCGGGGCTCCTTGGTGGTTGGGGGAGAACAGGCAGAATATCAGAAGGATGGCAAGGCGAGCCCCCCAGAAAAGCCACACACACACACACACACACACACACACACACACACACACACACAC